>JAOWBP010004554.1:3397337-3426012 GCA_028571105.1 Tragopan temminckii | reverse complement strand
CTGGCCTTGAATGCCTCCAGGGATGGGGCATCCACAGCCTCCTTGGGCAACCTGTTCCACTGCATCACCACCCTCTGAGTGAAAAATTTCCTCCTAATATCTAACCTAAACCTCCCCTGTCTCAGTTTAAAACCATTCCCCCTTGTCCTATCACTACCCACCCTCGTAAACAGCCATTCCCCCTCCTGTTTATAGCTAACAATAGATAACTCGTTCCAAAAAGTGCAGGGATAGGCACTAAGCCGTGTTGGCTCTGCTCATGAGCTGTACTCATTTATCCTACATGTCAATACCAAAACAGAGAGAATGATCCAAACAGCTTCCTTGCTCCTCTCAGCAACCTGTCTGTTTTGCTGCTGTACAACTGCCTGTCACAGGGCAGGTTTCATCACCCGCAGGCTGCAGGAAGGTGAGATGAAGCCATGCAGTTTCACTCACCAGCGTGGCACCTTGGGCATCAGTCCTGTTCAGGTCCTGGCCGGTCGCAAGTATGTCATGAATGTCACAGATCATGACCTGCTCCGGGGCAGCCCGCATCTCATTGATTTTTTCCTGTGTAATTCCTGTTAAAATTCCAGTTAAAGAGTTGGGAAGGGTCTTTGTCTCCAGTGCTTGAGTAAAACTGTATTCATGACTCCTGGCTGGTTGGCACAGCCTCACGTCCTTTTCAGAGGTGAAGGGACTTCACCATCTTTGTTATTTAGGAATCAGAGAAACTAAACAGAGGCAAGTGCCAGAAATCTATGCCAGGCACAGCTCTCTGCTTTTCTTGAGGAGCCAAACGAGAGCTGAGAAGGTAATTTTTAGTGCTACTTTGGCCCACTTCTGTGTTTTGCACATTCTCAATCTCCTTACCCTGATAGGCCATGCACGTCTCAATGACATCCAGGGTTGGCTCATCCTCACAGAGGTCATAGGGCATGTTGCCATCCGCGTTCACTGCCAGCAGGTCTGCTCCGCTGCGAGGGGAAACAGGCGTTAACAGAAATGACCCGGGACATCCGAGAGCAGGCAGTGCCAAACACTGAGATAAACACTTACTAAACCCTGGCTGGTTTTTGCTAGCTGCACAAATGGCCCCAACCTTTATGTCAGTGAAGAAAGATTTAAAACAAAGCAAAGGAGCTATGGATGGGGAAGACAAATTCCAAACGTGGATGAAAGGCACCCCCTTCATGGGCTGGGGGTACGTGAGGCACTGAGCTGCTCCTGGTCCTCACTCTGCTCCTGGCACCAAACACACCATCAGCTTCTCAGTGACAGAAGTGATTATATGTTATTTATTTATTTCTGGATAACCATGCCAAGCAATTACCAGGTGCTTGTTACCTGGGCAGCTGGCAGTCCTTGAATGAAAAGTTCACAAGGAATAGAGAAGCTGGAAAAGACAAGGGCTGAATGGCAGAGGGAGCCTTCCATCTAACCAAAGGAACGCTGGCAAAAACAAAAAAGATGTAGAAAAATCACCCAGTGCCAGGATTTATTTTTCTGACTTTCCAAAAGCAATTCCCTAAGCCTCTGTATCAACTGTACCCCACAGGGCAGAAAACTTTCAGCACCCTCTGAACCACACAATTTTAATTATCTATTAAATGGTCCTTAGTTGACCTCTGATCTATTTGGACAGTTACCAGCACTGGAAAGACAGTATCCACCTGCATTTAGATTCCAGGTCCTTTTTCTTTTTTACTCCAAATTTGGCCAATTTCAGTTCAGTCCCAAAAGCTTCACAAAACTGAGTCAAGCCAACTGGGGTTTTACCCTGTTTTCTCAGCCCTCCTGCTCTTCCTCCTCTTCTTCCCCAGTGCAGGAAAGGTTTTCATCAACAGCCTGGGAGCAGGCAATTACAACCTCCGAGAGGTCCCAAACAGTCCCAGATTCCACCAACAGAAGCTGTGGGTGAAATCAGACTTGCCAAAAGTGACAGACATAACAAGCCACCTACTGCTGGATGAGGATCTTCACCAGGTTGATGTGACCACACGTGGCTGCTGCATGCAGGGGAGTCCACAGCTCGTTGTCCTTGGCATTGACATTGGCCCCATGGCTGAGGAGGAGCTTAACAATCTCTTCATAGTTGTCTATGCAGCACTGTTGAGGGAGAGATGCAAACAGTTTGGTTTGGTTTTTTACTTTGGGAAGAAGACGGCTCGTATCTGCTCAGCTGTACCTGGACACGAGGACCTACTCTATGCTGCAGTGTTTGGCAACAAGCATCTCCAACATCACATTCGGCACACCCAGGTCAGAAAGACACTGTGCAGAACACCTGTGATGGATGGACTGAAGGCCACTGATGTTCTACAGGACCTTGTTTGGGGCTGAAGCAGTGGGGGAACAACAGCACATATATACAGCTGCTCCTCAGGGTCTTTCATATTCAAGAGCAAACACAGCAGAAATTCGAGGTAACCAGTATGGCCACATACCAAGGGATGAGCTGACAAGCTGACATTCCCTTTTCTTAGGGAAAATCCCCCACAGTGGCACATGATGAGAAGCTCATAAGCTCACGCTTCCCACCAATGTTATCTGAAGAGACACAAGCTGGATTCCCAGAACTATAAGGGTTCCACGGGACATCTTTCCTGGAAGACTCGATGCATTCACACCATAGCCCAGAGGCAGCCTGCAAGAAGGGCCCCGACTGTCTTCCTCTGGGGAAGGTGGAATTTGCTTTGATCCACCTCGTGCTCACTTTGTGACATGAACGTGCCTATAGACACTAGAACAAGATTTGTCCTTGTGCAGAAAGCCTGCTTGTTGGCTGTGCATTGCTGCAGACCCACGCACTGCAGCACAAGGCTGCCAGGGGCTGATCTACACCCACAGCAAGCATCTCGGCAGCGACAAGCACCCTGTGTGTATTTCTATTTCTGTTTACTATTTACATGGGAAAGTGAGGCTAAAATCATGCCTGTCAAGCAGCCAAGTTATCACAGAAGCATACGCTGCATCCTTTCCTGGAAGCCACTGGTAATGGGCATTTGTGATCATTTGGCAGCTTCTCCCTGCTCAGGGATTCAATTAATTCTTGTGAAGGCAAAACTCCCACCCTGATCACCAAATGAACCTTTACCAAAACTGATCCTTTAGTAGAGAAAGCACTTCAGGGCTTCAGCAGCCAGTGGTGGGACACCTCTGGGTGCCTTCTAGGAGTCACCTAGCCTTTTCAGGCCAACATCCATCCAGCTCTGAGGACAGAAAGCAATGTGCAGAAAAGATGAAAATCCCAAGCCAGTGGGATTGTTTAAATGGAGAAAAGCCACATTCCAGAGCTACACCATTGCTTTGGGTGCAGGTGGTGGCTGCCAGGCACAGCCCCATGGCACAGTGGGGACTATCCCAATGATGGCTCCAGAGCTAATTATTTAACATTTTTTGTCTGGCTGAGGTTTTCTGCTCAACGTTGCAGCTCTGCTTTAAGTTCCAGATGTCCCACTTACTTAGAAAAAACAATCTTCCTGAGATGGAACGATTCTCTTCAAAGATCCAAGATTGCCATAAATAAGAAACAAGGACAGACATCCTTGAGATGTGGCACAAGTCCAAAACAGCAACAAACCAGAAGGGACTGGGTGTCCTTGTGCCCCAGCATGGATAAAGCGAGGAGTGGGACACCTCCCCAAACAACCAAAGGCCCCCCACATAAGTGCAGAACGTTCAAATGTGTTATGTACCCTGTATTTATATAATGCTATGAATATGCAGTAGGTAGGTGTGACTTAGGTAGGTGTGCACTGAAAACCTTTTGGACTAGAAATAGAAGCCAGTGCAGAAACTCTGCACATCTGATTTGTGCACCCTACGCAGAACAAATCAATGTCTCCTCTCTAAAGACTTGCCTTTTTGAACGTGTTATGAGAGAGATAAAACTGACGACACTGAGGCTCTGGTTCTGTGCCCCAAGGATCACAGGGTGGGGACGGGGCTATAGGAAGAATAACAAACCCTCAGAGCAGGGAGGCTGTGAGGAAGGATGCAGACTTGCAGCAAGATGACAGCCCTGTGCTGTACTGCCATCAACTGTGGCCCTCTCACACAAACCAGCCCATGTCCCTGAGCCTACAGAGAGCTGTGGGGGCTCCTCTGACACCTCTTCCACCATTTACCTAAACCCATTCCAAAGCAACGGTCAATAGTCTACCAATGTGAGTTAACATGTTGGATCTCAGCCCACTGCCCAGAGCAGCGTGGCGAAGTGACCCAGCTCTGAGCAAGCAACAACGCCTGGGGACACATCAGCCTGCAGCCTCACCTGGTGCAGTGCAGTCAGTCCGTCCTCGTTGCACAGGTCGGGGCTGATGTTGCTCTTCAGCAGGTAGCACACTGCAAAGAGGAAGAGGAGAGCAAGGTCAGAGCAGGCACCCACCCCCTCAGCAGCCCTGGGCACCCTGCTGGCTCCATCCAGCAGAGAGCAGCAGCACACAGCTTTCCGGCCAGCCTCCATCCAAAGGAGGCTTTATGACAGCTCCCATTTCCACGTGGGTGTGCAGAACAATTCACGTTTTCATCTTTTGTTTTGTGACCTCTGCACACTTCAAGGGCTCTGAGGTGGTCAGAGAGCCTAAGGGTCTGGGTTTCAACCATGAGAGAGATCTCAGTGTGGGAGGATGAGGTATCGCCTCCAGAAGCCATCAGCCTGGTTGGTACAAGGCATCCAATGCACTCAGGGGCCCTGGCACATTAAAATACACCAGGGTTGCTCTGGACCCTTTGTATGAGTGGTTGGGTATTTGAGGAAAGCATGCCAGAGGCTTAACTTTTTGATTGCTGCTTTGGGGGGAAAGGATAAGATTTATTCCATTAAAATGCAAATTTTGGAAGCACATAAAAAGCCATTAGCCCTTAGGTAAAAGACAAAGTTTGCTCTGAGGTGCAGCTCTTGCATGAGGGTAATAGCAATAAGGCAGAGGAAGCAATCTGACAGCAACAGCAGGAACTCTTCAAATTCAACTCCACTAACAGGTCGGGATGATCCACACCTATCCTCTGTTTGCTTTCTCACTCCTTGCTTTTTCTCCAGAGATTTCACTACCTAATGCTTTTCCCACCTGAGATGTCAGTGCCAGCACAGGCAGGGCCAGAGCTCGTAGCCACTTCCCTCAGGACCAACACAGAAGCAGATGCTCCAACCCCACCTGATCTGCTGGCAAGGAGACAGGCACTGAGCAAAACCAGAGTTGCAAAGTAAGGAGCACTAAAAGGGCAGTGAACTTCAGTGCTGGCAACGATAATCGAGAGCAAAGGCGATGAGCCCCGCAGCCCCATGCAGCTTCGTTCTGCACATCCCAGGGCAGCCAGAGGAGAGCACTGGGAAATGCAACCACGAGCAGTGCTGATGAACAAAGCTCTGTTCAGCTGAAGGCACACTTGCAAGACAGTCAAATTGAAACCCAAGTGAAATTTTGTGTGGATGCCACCGGTCTGAGGCATGTTTCCACTTGCTGGAAACAATACCAAGGCATTCAGATGTGCAAGAGAAAACCAATACCAAAAAAAGAAAAGACAGCAAAGAACAAAACCCACCCCACGCAGCTGCAAAGCCCAAATCCTGGCTGTTTTTTCCAGCTCGGAGGCAGTGCAGGAAGCCCACATCTATACCCATGCACCCAGCTGCAATAAAAGCCTTGACCCCGCACATCCATGCAGTGAGGGCTGACCGACGGGCAGCTGTCCCCACAGCTCTGCTCGGCTGTTACTTACTGTGGATGCTCTGTATTCAGGCTTTAATTCAATCTCAGCCATTTTGGAGGCCCTGCGTACTA
Organism: Tragopan temminckii; assembly: GCA_028571105.1. Lineage (NCBI taxonomy): Eukaryota > Metazoa > Chordata > Aves > Galliformes > Phasianidae > Tragopan > Tragopan temminckii. The sequence goes on along the minus strand of JAOWBP010004554.1, from coordinate 3,420,244 downwards.
CTGACACACAGCCCCATAATCATATTTCGGCTGATTACGGAGATTTGGACAAGTAGATGCTGGCAGATGAACCTGCAAGTGCTGCCCCTCCATAGGGAGGATGTGGTGGCATAAATCCCAGCTGGTTATGGAGTAGCTTTGTGTAACTCAGCCCCTTCCCTCCCAGCTCCCGGACCATGCCAGGCCACACAGGCAGGAAACCTACATTCCAGCTACAGGACATGGATAACCCAATAGCAGCTGGTGGCTGCTGGGCTGGGGAAAACCTCAGCACGTTGCAGGTGTGAACTCCTCAACCTCAACACTTCAGATTAACTTCTTCCAGGGAGCTCTGTGCTGAAATGCTGAGCTCCTTCAAACCTGTCCTTCGTGTGGGTGGGGAGAAGGGGCTGCGTGCGGGGATTTGCTTCAGTACAGGCTGTGGGAAGAGCTTTCAAAAGCGCAGCAAATGAAGGCCTGAAAATGATCACAATGAGAGTGGGGTGAACAAATCGTTGTGAATAATTCATTGCAAATTATACTACCCGAACCATCACTCAAATGCATTTTCCATTATTCTGCCTGCTCTGCCTCTAATTGAGCCTCTCACACACCAAGGTGGAGTGCATTAATCTTCAATTTATATTTGATCATTCACATCTGTGCTGAGTTGCATGGAAACTGCTCCCACAGCAGCTGTGAAAATACACCAGAGTAGATCAGGCTGTAAGCTCCTTTGTCCTGGGACAGCCTGGGCAACCCCCCCTGCACACAGCACACCGCTCCTCACAGCCTCCCTTCACGCCCCAAATCCATCCATCAGAGGAAAAGCAAAAAGCCACTGCAAAGGCCCCCCCAGGGCAACGGGCTCTCACCTTACAAGCTATCACAGCACCATCGTTTGTCATTCTGTGAATTCCTGCAGAGGTTATACCAGAAACAGCTGTTCCAGAAAAGTTCCTCAAGCAGACAGAGTCTTTTCCATGGAGAAAAATGCCTCTGTCAGCACAGATCCCCCTACACCAGTGAGCTGCACCATCCAGCTCTGGGTGCAGCCACGCTCCCTTCTGTACCTGGTGTCTGCACACCCCAGGTATTACTAGCTCATAAAATAAAAAGGCAGCTGCTACTGTGGGGGGAGGGAAACAAACAAACAAACACACAACACCAAAATACACTTCTTTTGGTGAGATTCCTCTCAAAAATACACAGTGGCAAACCGTCCAGCTTAGCGACCAACCTGTGTGCTCCAGGCACACGTATGCACACAGCCCTCCACTCTTACAGACCCAGGCTTACATTGGTCCTTTGCACTCAGCGACTTCTTTGTGAAAGTGATGCTGAAACTCTTCTATTTCACCTTCTGGTTCTCCGCTCCTAAAGGTCACTGTTAGAAATTGGAGCGCTGAGATTTCGAAGGCAGTGGTGAGATTCTCAGACGTTCATGCCCGCTTTTTCAGAGTAAATGCTGAGATGTTTCACCTGCACTGACGCATGCTTTTACACTCCCACCCAAACGCAGCTCCAACCAGTAACCCTACTTAGAACTGCTCCCTGCACCATGTGGGCAAAGGTCCCAACCCTGAGCCTGACTGAGATGTTTGCTATGCAGGGGAACCTTTGCCAGAAAGACAGCACTGAGGCAATGAGCGCTTTGCCAACAAAGCACCCAGCTTCTAACACAGCACGCTGTGATACTCCTATTTATGAGCACTGCTAAATGCAGAGCAGCTACAGGATGAGGTACAGGAGCATCATCCTCCTCTCCTGTAACACGCACTGGGAACCCACTCCGGGTTGGGGACAAACCCCACAGCACCCTGAGGCTTTGTGAGCCATCAAACAAATGACAGTTTGCACACCTAAAAATAAACACGGCCCATTTTGTCTGCTGAGCTGAGACATCCATTGCAGCTCAGCCTTCTCAGGAAGGTTCCCAGCATGCACAGACACCTCCCACCTGGTTTACGGCCGGGCACACGCATTCCTTCCAACACCCCCACAGAAGCAGGGAGGTTTGGGAGGAGGCCAGCAGAGCCCCGTCTGCCTCATGCCACATTCACAGAGCAGTGGGGCAGCCGCCTCCTGCGCAAATGCACCACGGTCTGCTTCCCAGCCAGCCTTCATTCACACCAAGTGAAAGCTGTTGGCATCCTACACATTTGTTTAATGCATACAGTCCAATGCTTTCTCCCCCTCTTAGTGTCTACTTCAACCATTTTTGCACCACGTTTGGACCCCTATCCATCATTGTAGTACCATGCACCAAGGATAACAGTACTCTGACCATTGGGCCACTGCCCAGGCCCTGCTGCAGACCACATTTCTCTTGTTCTGTGTCTTCAGGACTTCAGGCTCACATAATCCACTCAGCGCTAGTGATGCTGAAGCATCTTTCTTTTATGGCTGCCATCCACCTGGGATTATTCAGATGAGTAACGCTATGCAAGCTACCCATCTGCAGCCAGCACTGCACAGAGGATGCAGCAGAAACAAAGCCAAATTCATTCCAATAGAGAAAATAAAAATTACAGGATGCTGCTGTCTGACAAGCCCTCCTAAGGATGCAGCATCACATGAAAAAGCATCCCCGTCCTCCCCTCCTGCTCACCCTAACCGTGACATTGGTCCATGCCAGAGATACTAAAGACATAAAGGGAAGCTGAAGTTGGAGATTATTTTTCGGTTCCCATTCCTCATCTGTTATCAGAAGAATAAATAAATCATTTTGGTATGGTTTTTAAACAGATGATGAGCTTGAAGGGATGAGTGTTTCATATAACCCTCAGGCTCAGCTGCCTTCATCAGGATTGCTGCAGGCAGGCAGCCAGGAAAGCAGATTCCCCAATATCATTGTGACAGTGACACCTGGGCTGCCCAGGAGCCTCTTCTCTCGCTAAGAGGCATTTTGGAGTATTTTCTAAGAACTGCAACTATCTGAAGAGACCTTAACAAAAACCTTTAAGTCAGATTTGTAGAGCTATGGGTCAAGGAGACCAAGGTGAAGATCCCCATTAGTAACTCAGAAGGTGCAGCGATGAGCAGAGCAGTGCAGGGCTTTGGGGTGCTGCAGTGCTCAGCAGGAGGCACTGCACAGTGTGCAGATGGGACTGGCTGGATATTAGGATAGATGTCTCCTCAGAAAGAGAAGATGCAGTGGCACAGCTGCTCAGGAGTGGTGGGGTCACTCTCACTGGAGGTGTTCAAGAACCACAGAGACGTGGCACAGAGGGATGCAGTCAGTGGGCATGGTGGGATGGATTAAGGTTGGACTGGGTGATCCTTTTTCAACCTATGATTCTCTTTGGAGGGTCTTTGGAGCCAGGTGAGACAGTAGTGTCCATATGGAGCTCCACAGGAAGCTGCAACCCACCTGCAGCTGGCTCCTTACGCATTGGGTTCAGTGTGCAGACCCCTATGCTTCAGGCAGAGTTAGCTGAAAGACACCGACAGAAGAAATAAATGCTTCAACAGAACCTTCTATTCTCCCACTGCTCTGGGCTCTTCCAGCTTTCTTCCCCCCAGAAATTCTTCCTGAAGCCACGATACCAGCACAAATCCATCCAGACAACACAACATTAAAGACTTTCATCTGAGCAGCACAGAGGATCCCACTTAAATACCTGTTCAAAGGCTACCTTCTGATGTAAGGGACTAAAACCTATCTACTGAGATGTGCAGCAGGCACCGCCTGTGAAGTCTATACTAAGCCTATTAGAAAATAAATCTTTCAGGGCACAAAGAAAAGGCGGTAAAAAAATTAATTGGCTTTAATAGCAATTACAGCTTAGGAAGTGTTTCAATAAAAGGGAGAAGAGGTGTCAGGAGGTATGTTTCTCCAGCTATCCCTGCACATGAGGAGCTCCCTGTTCCATTATCACAATAGCACAAGGGCAGAACTGCACAAGCACCCCATGCTCTGCACACAAGCAGCCTGCAGGACTTGCAACAGGATACTGCAACCTGCTCTGTACAGCAGGAAATAGTTCCTATTGCTGTTTTACAGCGTTATTAGGTTCCAGAGTCAACAGCCCATTCCCCAGCTCGTGTTTCAGGCATTTATGGGCCCAGCTCAGCAGCTGTACGCTGACCTGAGCAACAGGAATGCTTTCAAGAGGCTCAATTATAAAACAGGAAACATTCTATTTGGAGTAACAGAAAAGAGGTTGTGCTGGAGGGGAAGCATCCCTGTGCTTTTTAAGCTGCTCTGCATTAGCACAGAGCAATTCCCCACAGGGAGAGCTGCTCCCCAAACTCAGGGCCCCTTTCTGATGAGTATCTCCAGCCTTCCTCTGCCTCTGGCTTTTTTTTGCACCTTCGTCACCCTCCCCAGCACCCGCAATGACCTTGATTAGCACTTCTAGGTTTTATTCTTCCTTCAAAGTTGCCTCCACGTACTACAGGATACTTGGGATGAAGATCTTGAAGACACACCAGATCAAACGCCACACTCATAACACAGTCGCTGCCTCCCTACAGCCCCAGTGCCTGCCCTGTGCAGCATGCTGGAATGTGCAATGCCACAGAGCCCTCTGACCCAGCCCTGTGCCATGCAGCCACAACAGGAGCTGCAGCAGCCCCGGTCCCCCTACCCCAGTGCCACCCACTGCTGCCTGCACAGGGACCAGGGGCACAGCAGGAGTTACAGCACAACCTGCTGCATCATCACCCCCACCTGACAGCACGGCTTCTTACTGGAAATGCTGCACTACCGGAAAGGAAACAGCTAGGTAGAAAGTCCTTTCTTAAAATAAATAAGAAAAAAGATTGTAGTTTCCTTTTAAAAAGCAAGCACTACAGAAAGAACACTTTCACACAAGTTAAGCAGCGCCCTGAACCGCACCAGGGAAGTACCGGCTGCTTCTCTGCAGCCCTCCTGCTGGAGCAGCCTGCAATTATTCAGCAGTGGATTTTAAGTGACGCATAGATTTGAATTTCAGCACAGCTCTCATCTAGAGAGCCAGCAGCAAGGAGCTCCAGGCCCTCTCCTGGGATTTTACCACCAGCGTTTGCCTTGTTTCACAGATGTGACACCTCAGCCTGTGTTCGAGCAAAGGCTCCCGAGGTTCAGCTTTCTCTAGCAAGGTCACAGTGACAGCCCATGGCACGGCTGTGACAGCACCACGAGCCCCAGCTCCAAGCATGGCAATGCTCCTTCTGTCCTCTACTGTCCTCTCCATCGGTCAGCCCTAAGAACCGAGTGAAGGAGCCAAACTCGTTGTGCTCACAGCACCACAGCAGCCTGACACAGCACAGGCAGCTGTCCCAGCCACCAAGCAGCTGCAAAGCACCCAGCCACCTGAGTGGGACCTGACCTGCAGGCACAGCACAGCTTTGTACCGCTGTGCACCCAGCAAGCCTCACTCCAGGAAATATCTGCACAGCCTGTCTCTTCATGCTGCAGGCTTGTTTTCAGTGCGACCAAACCCACTACTAACTCAGCACATCAGCACGCTGCTGTTGGAGGCTATGGAAAAAGGAAGCAGTGGGAGAGCTACAGGGACTCCTCTCTGAGCCTTTGGCAACCACAAACCATTGTCAGAGCAGTCAGAGATTATCCCTGAAGAACATCGACAAAGGTGATCAGTGCTGCATGGAAACTGGTTCACATGTTTAAGAGTTGAATCAGAAATTAATACCCAAGCTTGGCAGAAACACAGCCCTTCCACAGCCATTGGAGGATTTGCACTGAATGAGACAGACCTGGCAGGAGGCTCACAGAGAAACCTGCATGCTGGCTGCTACACGCAGGGGACATGAGTAACTCCAGTGCAGGGCTGAAGCTGGAGACCACTCGCCTTATGGACCCCAAACCTGACCCTGTTGAGGATGCTCTGCTCAATGAAGACCACAGTGTGAACCTGCTGCAGGTTACTAACCCTGCAATCCACCTCTAAGCTCCATTATTTTGAGTATCAATAGGAGAAAAACTTCATTTCCATAGCATTTCCTAATTTCTTTGCAGGAGGTCTGAACTCCCCTTACACAAGTCCTCAGAGACAAAGACAATAGATCTTCAGGTGGTCCCAAAACCAGAGAGCCACCAGCTGGGCTGGTCTCTAATTGACACACACAGCTCTGCATCCAGACCAGCTCACCTCATGTTTGTGCCACCTGCACATAGAACTGAGGACCCTCTTGAACTCCTCCTCTCACAAGTTCTGCTCCCTACAAAGTTGAGAAGCGTACCATGAGTGCTCCCAGCAGGGCTGATGCATTACAATTCCGTGGCCGCCAGGAAGTGAGCCCATGGGCAAGCAGCCTCAGTGCCTGACACGTCACTTGGCTTCTCTCTCTTTGTCCCTTCTGGTGGTCTCCTGCCTTGGGATGAAACAGATTGTCAAACTCCACTGCAGTACTGCAAGTCAACTGTCTTCCATTCCCTCTTCAGCAAAGAGTAATCTCAGAGGAATGATCATTTTCCTTTCTGCAACGGTGGAGGAAAGCTTCAGTTAGCCAAAGTATGCTGTGTTTCCCAAGAAGACACAATTTTCAAAATAATGAAGTCATTAAAATTCCCCATCAGCTTTTGCCATTAGCAGCAGCAGGACCATTCTCCTCTCCATAGTGGTGGAAGAATTTTGCTAACTGCTCGATTAAAACCAGCTTCGTTAACAAATCATTTTATTCTGCTCCTGTTTCCATATAAGAAAGTTCATTCACCAGCGGATTCCCCACGTCAGGGAGTTCTTCATTACGTGTTTAACGGTACAATAACCCAGGAGCAACAGGCCCAGCTGGGTGTCCTTCAGCTGTGGCAATACAGGAAATGTGACAACGAACAGTGGAAGGCCCTGTGTGCTCCTGCACCTCTCACACCTGTCTGGAATGAACACTTCTGAGATGCTTCCCATGTTCTTCAAAGACTGAAGGAAGTCCCATTCTGTGCCTCCACTCCCATCCCAGCCAGTGCTGCAGTACAGAAGTCTGTTTCCTCCTGTGCACCTCATCACAAAGCGCTGCTCCAAGGGAAAGCAGCCAACCAGACCAGGGCACCCAGCAAGGCCTGCTTGCCACGCGAGCAGCTGAAAGCGGTACGGCTGTGTAATGGAAACCTGATCTACAAACCTCAAACAAATTCTAGTTATTCCCCTCTGAAAAGAGGATGCATGCAGCTGGAGCTGCCCCACACGCTTCTCCTGCTGCCGGTCATCGGAGCTGCGAACACTGCACAGCTCCAAGCCCCACCAGCACATTACCTCTCCTCCAGCTTCTAAAAGCGTAGGGGAGACCTGAGTAAAAGACTGCCAGCAAAGAGTGAGCAAAACTGGGCCCTGACTGCACAAGCGAAATGCATGCAAGCTATTAGCACCTTGTGCTGGCAGGATTGGCACACATTGCCGCGTTCTTTTGGGTAAGGGCACAAGGAGGGCAGGCAGCTACAGAGCTCCCTCCCACAGTTTGAATTAGGGAGCACTGGAGCAAGGGCTGATGTCCCAGAAAAAAGAGCACGGTTCTCACTGAGTGCCCCAGGACAGAACAACTGCAGGGCTAAAAGCAGCGAGATGACGATCAGGCTTGGCATGAGCCACATGGTCGGGCAGACCATGTTAATCTACTGCTGGAGACTCGCTCCCCTGCAGAGCTGCTCTTCATGAGGGCCATTTCTTGAAGCTGACCCCAAGAAATCCAACTGGTTGAGCTGCAGCAGTCACTGTGGGGAAGGCAAGGGACAGGGTGAGAGGCAGGACCAGCTCCTGCGCCAGCACCAGGCTGCTCCTCCACCAGCTGCACCTTGCTGCTTTGTGCCAACAGCAGCAGGAAGAGGGTCTCGATGGAACTGCAGAAGATGCAGAAGCTTTGATAAATAACAGAATCATAGAATGGCTTGGGGCAGGTGGAACCTTAAAGATCATCCATTTCCAATCCCTGCCATGGGCTGGCCGCCCCTCATCAGATCATCTGCCCAGACCCCATCCACAGCCTTGCACACCTGCAGGGATGAAGCATCCATTTCTCACTGGACATTAGGAGGTATTTGGTGCTGCTGAAGCACATCCCCAGAACGAAGAGCAGGGAGGATGGCAGCCCCATTGTGCAGAGCCACCAACTGCTCCCACCCCACTGCTGCACCACACAGGGCAATGAATGCATCTCCTCCACCAACACTTCCCTTCCGTGAGTTTGATAAAAACTGCTGACTGCTGCTCACAAGAGCAAAACAAAACAACCAGGCGGCAGGAAGCGGTTGTGTGAGGCTCTCTGAAAGATGCCCTCTCTGCATCTGTGTCAAAAACACCAGGAGCACAGTGGGATGGATTCGAGACATCACACGTGGCTGCAGCCAAGGATAGCTCATCAGAAACCTGATCTATTTAACAAATATATGAGCAGCTTTTCTAAGCCCGGGGACACACAGGGAAGTGGTGCCCACCGCTCTGAGTGACGGGAAGCGCGGTTCGCAGCCGAGCCCCATGCGAGGCACCACAGCTGCATTTCCCCGAACTGCTCTTATCTTGTCTCACAGGAACAGGAGGCTTGTTCTGAAACTCAGCCCTATGCAAAACAAACAAACAGCCCACCGCATTCACCAAATCCTGCTGTGTCCAGGAAAGCAGAGCAAATCACTGCACATCAGCACTGACTTCACAGCACATCGGCACAGATGCTTTGGTGCTCCTAAAGCCAGGTGATTTCAATTCTGGGCTGTCGCATGTTTTAACCCCGAGCTGGGTTTTTTTCTCTTCTATACACAAAGATAAGTCCCCATATCAAGAGAGCAGAACTCATAGGAATCAGACTTCCCGAAGATGGAGGATGAGAAAACTGTTTTCTATGGTAAATCAGTTCAAGAGAGGCTCAGTAAAACATGATGGATAATTAGTGTTTTCCTTCTGACAGCTAGAAGCAATTGTCATCTCCTTAAATCTAGTGCACCTCACCAACATAAAACTAAACTGTCTGAAAATGAAACAAAACACCTAGCAAAAAATAATCCCAGTGAATACTAGCTAAGATACTCAGCAGTACTGCAGGTAAAGCCAAGATGGAATGAGCCATCAGCTGAATGAGCATGGATGGAAATAGAGCTCCATGAGGCTGGGTTTCTCCTAATAGAGAAGAGTGAAAAAAAACTAACCTGATTAGGAAGGGGAGGGAGACTGATCCAGATTCATCTGGCAAAGCAATCAGCTATAAAGTGACATTTATGGTTGTTATGATGGTGGCACAAAGCAGACAGCACATACCAGCAGATCTGGCCCACATTTACAGGTTGGGGGTAGACCCATTGAAATAAGGACAGACTCTCTCCCTGCAGCTTACTTTCCGAGTCCAAACAAAATAGGCCATAAAGAAGGCCTGAAAAAAATTAATTATGTAGAGTAAGCGATGCCCATGGTTTGCTGGCAGTCACTCTGCCTTTGTAAGGCAGTCTGCCCCATGTACCTGCAGGTTGAAGCCTATGGCTTCGGCTCATTTCAGACGTCAGGCAGGGCTATGCAGGGTCACTGCACTCAGGTCTTGGCATCCTGCTCCCAGGAAAGCTGTATCTGGGCTGAGCCAAGGCACACCTCAGCTCCCCGGAGCTCAGCACAGGCTGTGTGTGGTGCTGCATTGTCCAGGAGCACAATGTACACGCAGTAGCAGCACTATGCCTGCCCTCAGCAGGGAGGCAGATCCCAGCACCAGCACTGAGAGCCACTGCCTCCTCCAGCTAACCTGCACAGCCCCAGGTGAGCTCCCCATTACTCACAGCCAAAAACACTGCTTCCCAGGGGCTGATTTGGGTTAAGTGTAACCTCAGTGACTTGCTGGGAGTCTGGGCTCCTGCTCCACTGGTCCATCATTAACAACACCCATCACAGCACAGCTGTGGTGCTGCCCATTAACACAAGGATTAATGTGAGAAGCACCAAAGTTGAACAGCCCCTGCTCCCTCCTGTCCCAAACCAACAGCTCCCTCCCCAGGGTCAGTCAGACAGCGGTCTCAAAGGATGCTGCTCTGCCTGTGTCACACTCATCCCTGCCTGTCCTGCTGCTTTCTGCAGCCATGCACATTCCACGGGATTCACAAGTGTCCATGGCACTAAGTTTGCATCTCAGAACTGGGGAATGGCACAAGAAACCCACAGTTGGAAAACTGCACAGAGGAATAGGATCTGCGATGATGGTCCAAACCCTGAATCCATGCTGCTGCTCCAATACTGACCAGTACTGGAGTGAGAGCTCTCCTCACTCCGAGGAGCAATGGAAAACTGTCACAGATGAGTATAATTTGTGGCAGGAGAGAGAGTAGCAGCTTATTCATGACCATTTCACAGTAACGTGATTGAAGTTATCGGAGATTGGATTTGCCATGAAAGCACACAGGGAATTCCTTCCAGTTGCCCTTTTACATGAAGCTCTACAACCACTGGCCTGTCTCACAGGAGCAGGATGGACAGCGAGCATCCATAGCTCGCCCTTCCTAAGGGCTGCTATTTCAGGCTACCAAGCTAAGATTTGAACAAAATGAAGAGTCTCATTTAATTTCTAAGGAGTCCTGCTCTGGCCTGATAGTTTGCTAATTAAAGATGCTCTATCTGAAGAGAAAGAAAATAAACCAGGTCAGAAAAGTTCGAAAGCTACAGAAAGCAAAGTAGGTTGAAGCCAGCTGCGTGCAGGAGGCCGTGTGCCTGGCCTCACCTCATCCCTGCACAGTCCACAGCCCCAGGGCTCAGCTGCAGCCCCCAGTTGGATCTCTCCTCTCTCCATTGACAGTGGAGATGCCTTGGAACCGGAAATCTGCTGTACAAATGTTTTCATTCAAGAATATTTTCTTGGTACAATTTTGCTCTTTTGAAACAGACATTTTTGACAGTGAAACTGTGGGTGCCCCATCCCTAGGGGTGTTCAAGGCCAGGCTGGATGGGGCCCTGGGCAGCCTGGACTGGTGGGGACAGCCAGCCCACAGTCAGGGTTGGAAGTGGATGATCTCTGAGGTCTCTTCCAACCCAACCGTTTTATGGAAAGCTGGGCAGCCAAGCCCACGAGGAAACAGGGAGCTGAGGTCAAAGCTTGAAAAACGTGGCTGCAAGGATGGATGCTCGTACAAAGTGCACACTGAACATAAGAAACAGTGACTTCAGCCCGTTTCCTACATGAATAACACAGCCACTCTGCCTCATGCCATCTAGGGGGTGCAGAGGCCAAATTCAGCAATAAGCAGTTGCAAATTGCAGAGGCCTCAGTGGAAACTGCATCTGCTTGCTAGGAGCTGCACATGGGCTCTCATTCTCCGAATTAAAAGGAGTGCAGGATGCTTGATTGCATCTCGGCTCTTGATTACAAAGGCATCAGCAGACAGAATTAAACAGCATCTTCCTGGCCTATTTAGCATCATTTGGGCGATGGGTTTGAGAGCAGCAAGGCTTAGGATATCTTTAATGGTCGTGCCAGAATCTGATTTCCTTTCATTTTGTCAAGGCATTTGCAGTGGGTGATAAGGTTTCCCAAAAATCTGGCCAGGCTCCAGAGGAAGAACCAAGCAGTGGGAGCGTATGCAAAAGCCGCTCTGCAGTGGGTCATAAGGCACTGCCTGCACCAGCTGCCATAGCAACTGCTGAGAGAGAAAGAATTAGAGCATTCTTCACAGAAGTAGGAAAACTCACAGTCAATACACATAAGGATGGGATGCAAAGCAAAATAAGGAGGATAAATATGAGCAACTGAGGAGAATACACAGAGCTGAGCAAGAAGCAAGGGTGCACGCACAGGTATATGTGCTCTGGTGTTGTGGAGGTGCCTATAAATACACTAAGATACCTAACCCCAGCCTCATTAGCAAGCATTTTAGATACAGTTGATCCTGCCTAGGGGCACGAGGTGGATTACATGACCTCCCAGGGCCCGCTCAACCTCTATTTTCCATGATTCTAGGAGGAAGAAACCTACACCAGCTGAGCAGCGCTGGCCTCAATCCAGCAAGGCAGGAATTTAAATCTGGAAAAAAATAGATTTAATCCACTTTTAAAGTTCTCCTTGACCAGGAGAGGGGGCAGAAAGCAGAGCCTGCAGCCATGCATAGCCACAGCTTGCGCCAAGGCCCTCCTGCCCATGCATGTTACCCACATATCATGTTCTCAAGTGCAGCAGGATAAGGAAAGCATCAACTGTGAATGGCTTGGTCCTGCAAGAAAGCTTCACATCCAAAAATATTCATTTCCCCACCAACATTCATTTGCAAAAAAGAGCTGGCCATGGAACTGTGCCTTAACCCAGACCCACTGACAAACACAGTGATGCTGCAAAACTCCAGGTACCAGCGAGAGATCGCGCTGACGCCTTGCATGCTTCCGACAGAATTGGATTAGGTATCAGCACAGCTCTGCAGAGCCTTGGCTGGGGAGGTCACAGCCAATGTGGGCAGAGAGCCGACATTTCAATCCAGGTTGCTGCTGCTTATTACGCAGAAAATAGCAGAGGTCTCTAACTGAGCTGTTATCCACGCTCTCTTATTTCTTGTTATTGAAGGGGGACAAAACACACAGTTATCCGAGCATAGGAAATGGCACACACCTGGAAGGCAGCCTGGCAGCTGATAAATGCATCAACTGCAAGAAACCCCGCGTCACAGCACCGCAGAGCCAGGAGCTGAAGCAGCAGCCCCTCAGCATCACTCCGTGGAAGTCAGACGTGCTGTGTGGCATGACCCATTCCAGCAGCCATCACCCTCAGCCAGTCAGCAGGCAGCAATTCTTTCAGGAAAATCACAAGGACAGACAGGCTGGGAAGTCACCGGCTCAGAACAAGAGCAATAGATCAGCAAATATTAATGGGCTCAGATGCAGAAGTTCAGGCTTTGACATTTGGCAGCCCACAGATAACAACCACAGTGCAGCCACCCAAGGCTGCCCTACCACAATCAGAAGCAGAGCAGCCAGGAGAGAGAACAGAAAGGTTAAACACAGGAGAATCAGAGCTCTGCTGTGTGCCTGAGCACCCTGAGTCCTAGCACAGGTAGCCCCAGTTTGGCTGGGCAGGGCTGGAGGGCAGATGGTGATCCAACATGGTATACCTGCTGCACCATGCATGTGCCAAGAGCCCCAGCTGCTCCCCACCACCTGGACCTCCTTCAGAGAGCTCCCTCCTTGCAGGTGCACGAAGAAGCAATACCAGCAATACTATCAGCAACACCAAAGAGCTGTGCCAGATTTAAACACATGGCCTATGCAGCCTGGTCTGGCTAAGAGCCATTCACTGCCAGGAAACTGCCTTTTTTAGCACGTTTTTGTAAATAAGAGGGACCTACAAGCAGACAGCCTGTAAGTGAAACCAAAGAGATGGTTTCTGACTTTCACCTCCAGAGCACACTACAGCCAAGTTTTAGAAGGGATTAAGTGATTTAAACTACATTTAGGAAGAAACAATTCATCAGCCAATCCCACCTGGATTCAAAACGCCTCGAATCCAAACAGAACCACTTTCCTAGAGAGACAAGTAGCTCTGATCCAATGCTGGATGTTCATCTTGTAAGATTGTTGCAGGATATATAGAAAAAAGACTTTCAGAGGCATCAGAAATGGTAGAAACACTGAAGTGTAAAAGCCAGGAACCGAAACAACATGAAAACCGCCTGTTTCCCTGTGCTGACACACAGCGTGAAGGGGCAGATGCACCCCAGGAGGTGAGTGGGCAGGCAGGCATGTATGCGTTTGGGGGTTTCATTTTGGATAAAAATAATAATAAAAATCCCAGTGACATCCTATATCGCTGTGCCCTAGCATATTTTAGCAAAGACAGCCAGGATGCATTATTACAGAGTGTTTTTGCAGTTGTGTTTTCACCAGGAAATACCATGTGCTGATAGTGATACTCTAGAAATAAAGAGCAAAAACCAACAACAGACAGCGCATGCATTTCTGCTCATGTCTTAAACCTTCTGGATGAAAGGAATTTGAAACGAAACATTTCTGTTGACTCTGAAGTTGGGGAGGCGGAACCACCCCAGGAAACCCAGAGATGGACTCTCAAGCAGCAATTCCCAAAAAGAAACATTTGCATTCCTAGCTCTTATGGAAATACTTCTCCCACTTTGTTGAAATTCCAGAAAGTCGTGAGGAAAAAATAAATAAGTAAAGAGCAGCCATTTGTTGTGACAACAGAAAAAGTCACATACTCAATATTGCTCGTGCCCCCGGATGCCATCTCGTCGGCTGCCATATGTGAGCCACCCCGCCTTGGCATCAGGTTGGAGTGTGTGAAAAAGCCCAGTTAAATGTGGCCAAGTGTGTGAATCTGCTTTTGGAAGACACAACAGCCACCATTAACAGAATTAACAAAATCCCTCACTGCCAGGAGCTCCCACGCACAGCTCCTTGAAGGAAAGGGGTTTCATTTCCACGCCAATGGAGTTTAAAGACTCAAAAAACACTTTTGTTGTTGTGCAGAAGCTCTACGTTTCTGACTCGAATCATTCCCCAAACGCACAGGTATACACTCAGACTGCTAGCAATAAAAGGCACTTTCTTTCAGTGCTCTTCAAAGGGCACAAAACCCAGGAGAAAAATCTTCCGAGACAGATAAATGCACTTGCTCATAGACTTGGACACAGGAACTCCATGTAAAAAGCTTCAGGAGACTAATAATGTGGGTGGAAAATTAAGGCACCTCATAAAAGGTTTTTAGTAACAAGGGAACAGATCGCATCAGCTAGGAAAGGTTAACGAAAGCAATTTATAGACACTAATTAGGGCCTCTCTTTAAAGTGCCTTTGCAATGACAAGGTTGGTTTTATTCCAAAAAGGTGGAAAGGAGCTGCCTGGGGAGGGCCGTGCTTCTCACACACAGGGCTTGTCACCCTCAGTATTACTGAGCACTGAGGAGATTTAAGGGTCATTATGAAGGGAAACATGGGGGATGTGCTTGCACAAATAAGCTGTGCAATACTTATACTCTCCCAGGGAAAATCTTCTCAATGAGATGAAAGCCAACCTCAGCCTGCCCTGCACAGCTCCAAAATGTCAAGCGGTGGGGCAAGGGAGGACCCCGCAAACCACAAACTGCAAATGGAAAACACTCTGCTGGATGCCAGGACCAACACTGAGCTTTCATTCCTCTTCTGGGGCATCAACCATGAGCATCTGCAGGATTAAATTCCTCCAGAAGCACTGTTTGACATAACTCTCTGCCCTGACAGAGCTCTGCTTGCAGGAGGTAGGAACTGAAGGACTCTGATGCTGCCAGAGCTGTGCCCATGGGGACAAGGGCCCATGTTGATGGCGGCAGGAGAAACCAGGGCACTTTCAGCACTGCAGGAAGGTGAGGCTGTCCTTTGGGTGCTTTATTTCTCAGTTGGTTCCCTGAAAGGAGCACAGCCTGCCCTCAGCTAGGGCAAACCTCCCAGACTCCGCCGTTGGGGTAGAAGCTCCCCCTGCATATGGGTTGAGTGTGGAAAAGCACTTCCAGGCAACAAATGCCACACATTCCCCTAGGCAGCCTCTGGGAGCTCCATCTTCCATTAACAGAACGCCAGCCCCTCTCCTGCCCCCCAGGACCGCTCCCGCAGCAGCTCAGTGATGCAGAAAGCCTGACACGACAGCCTGGCAGCAGCCACCAACCACCCTGGGACCAGCCTCCATCCGTCACCTTGCAGACTTTGGAAGCCCTTGCAATTTCTTGGCAATTAGTACAGTGGCTTGCAAAGCTTTACTGCATTATAAAGCATTTCTCCTTCCTAACTATTATAATAGAAGCTAAGCACAACACTGCTGCAACACAGCTAGCCTGTAGTCTTTTTCCCTAGGCTAGCTTTGCCCGTCCTCACCCATCTCATGTCCCACAGCAGACACAACTGACAGATCCTTCTGGATCTCCCAGTGACCCCCTCACCCATCCAACCCATCTACGTCATCATCCTGCAGACAGATCAGGTTGTGCCTCGGGCTGGGCTTGGGGCTTCAGTGTACGGTCATTTAGAATGGCTACACAGCGTGATGCTCCTCCAGAGAATGGTCTTCCCAGTTCCTCTGTGGGGGAGCATGGAGTGGGTCCAGAGACCCCCATTCTCCTCTCAGAGCTGTCTGTAGGTCCTTCAGCTTCAAGCCAAAGGCCCCAGCCAAGGCAGATAGCAGCCCAGGCCTGGTTCTGTCAACAGATCCCAGCGAGTTGTTCACAGCAGCTTGTTTGCTAAACCAGGGACTTTCTGACAGATCTGTCGCAGGAGATGCTCACAGCTCCTGCCCACACTCCTTGTCAGTGTCACCTCCTTTAGCCCTGTTTTGCCACCCTGCTGTTCCAAAATGGGAAGCATGGTCCTTATCCAAACAGAGCAGAGATGAGGTAGATGACTGTAGGCACACAAGAACCCACTGCAATGCCTGCTGTGGGGCTCCCGAAACCCTGTTCCACACAGACCTGCAGGGCTCCATACAGATGGCTCCTTCTCCAAGAACTGCCCCACACAATCGTGCTGTATCCCACAGTTGGCATAACTAGGGCCTCTGGGCTATTCCAAAGGACAAGGTTGAGTTTTCCCTTCACAGTCACCACCCCACAGAGCTCAGTCCTCCTCCAGCAGGAGGCCATGTCACAGCACAGCATGCCTTCCTGAGAGAACCCTAACTGGCTCTTCAGCTCCACTCATCCCAAATTCATCGCACGGTGCCCATGTCACCCGCTTTTCCACCTCTGGAGTGAGAAAGTTAGAAAGTTATAAATAGAGGGAGAATATTAATAAAGGATGGAAATTGCACGCCTGCTCGGAGGTAGCTCAAGAGATGACGAGCGCTAACGGCACCCCCAGCTCTAAACTTTCCTCACATGAGCTTCTCAACTTTTTAAATCATTTATATTTCTCCTCCCCCTCCTCTTCCCACATGGAAACAAAAGATGATTCATATGCTGAAATCGTCCCCAGGGACCTCCAGAAGGCCAGGAATTCACTCACTTGGCCTCCAGCATTCAGTAAGGAAATATTCCCAGTTTGACATCTAGGTTTGCTGCCATCCCCTCCTTCCCTTTATATCAGTGCTACAGCACAGAGGGACAGAACCTGCCCGCAGGCTATTTGTAGGACTTAACTGACCACCAAAACAATCAAATTTAATTAACTCGAGGCATCTGAGAAATCCAGCTGGGCGGGGAAGCACCCATGGTTAAGGCCTACAGCCACCACCTGGGCCTGCTGAGGGAAAGGCCTTCTGTTTCCAAGCAGTGTTGGGATGTAAGGGCAAGTGGTGGTGCGTGAAACGCCATCTCAGAAACAGGAACATAACTCCGGGGAGATTCCTTACAATACCAGGTTCTTGCTTTCCCCCCCATGTACACCGCTTCTTGCAGAAGATGTCAGAAATTCAGAGCAACATTCACTAGCAGAGATACAACACAACTGGGTACGTTCCCAAGGCATCATCCTTTGTCTCTGCAACACCAGTGGATCTGGAAGATCACATCGATTTCACTACCTGGCAGATCAGCAATCTCAAAGACTGCTCCAGGACTTCCCTGAGAAATATTTTTACCTCTCTGTGGAGCATTTGCCCTCAGTTCCCAGTAGGGTTAAGCCCACTATTTTGACGTGGACTTTATGACACACGGTACACAGTGACTTGGTTGTTAGGAAACCAGGCAAGAATGGTGCTAATACCCAAGATACAGAGGAAGAGGTGAGGCAGACAAATCTCTCTCTTAAAGGTATCTTCACCAATAGCAAAGCAGGTAGTTGGCCACTGTGTGTAATCGGTGACCTAAGCTCTCCTCCCAGGGAAGATTCCTTGTTAAAATGGTTACTGTGTTGGAACTATTTTGGAAGTTGGAAGTAAAGTTCTCCATATTTCATTTATTAAAATCACAGGAGAATTGCAGTGGCCACTGTAGGAACAAAGACCCAATTCTCTCATTTGGGAGAGTAAGAGGCCTCTTTTGCTGTCCATCCAAACCCAGCAGCAGTGCTGGTGGCATCAGCAGAGCTCAGCTCAGCTGCCCCGCTTCCAAACAACTGCCGGAGCCCTGGCTTCCCAGAGCTCACAGGTTTTCCCCCGTGCACTGCTGAGGCTAATTAGGATTGGCTTTTAGGCATCTTTTTCTTCCCTTCATTTTAAACAAAAGGAAAACAGAAATGGTGCCATTAAAACCAATTCCTGAAAAATTTGGAACTTTCTCTTCCATGGGAAGCGTTAAGCAAAGAAATGATTTTCATTATGTTAAATAGGGGGAAAAAAAATCTATACACTCATGTAGCTCTCAATCAACCCTCCAAGCAGGGAAGCTGAAAAGATTTACACTGACATGTAAATCCTCATGACAGACTTCTGAAAAGCCTCTAAAATAGGCACATCCAGAAGGCAAAGAAGTGTTTCTCACCTTCTGTAAATGGAAAGTGTGAAAAGGAAAGAGATGAAAGCCGCCTTCCTTTTCCCAGATCTCGGTCATAACTCCTGCCCCATCCTGTCACTGTGCACCCACTCCTGGTGTCATTCTAGGTAATGCAGATGTCTCACATTGCTTTGAATGCCCCAACCCATAGCTGTGCCAGAGATAGCAGCACTCTAGAGACCAACACCATGCCAAGGGCAATCCATGGATGTCAACACAGATTCCCACTGAGAAGCTAGATGGACGTCACAGGTAGCCAAACAAATGAACTGCCCAATGTAAGCTTCCTACCTTCCTCCAGGTCATTCCTCAGAGAAGCCTCCAGCAGTGCAACACTGGCTTCGAAAGACACTTTCTTCCGGTTAACAGCATTTCTCTTCTTTTCATGCTTCCGCTTCTTGTGCTGCATCTCCTTCTCATACTGTGCCCATTTTTTCAGCTGCTGAGCCCTACGCTTCTGGGCTGCCCGCAGCCTCTCCAGCGTGGGCACCTTGTCCAGCAGCTGCAGCTCTGTCAGGAGGTCCACGTGGGCATCCATCGCTTCTGCTGGGAAAGAGGGGCCAGAGGACGTCCCAGCTGGAAATGGTGTCCTACCACAGGTCCTCAGGATCGTGGCTGCCTGGTGCTATACCAGCATCCTGGGGCCAAGCTGGGAAGGGCCCATTGCAATCTGATGAGAAGTTGGTGGAAGCCTGAAATGAGAGGTAAGTATGAGGGATCAACTCTCACTGCCCTACGCAGACAAATGATTAAGATCAGCCCAATGGAAAACTCAACAGGCAACACCTACCATCTCAAAAGAGGTTCATTTAATTGCATTTTCATCACTTGATTCTTCTCACTGGCCTTTGTGATTCCACCTCTCACCCACTTCAAACACCCAAGCAAAACCCTCTTGACTAAGTAGCGGTTCTAACATACAATACATTCACGACTGAAGTTCAAGGTAGCCCTCCTTTATGAACAGAACAAAGCTTCAGTGAACTAACAAGAAGTTCTTCCATAGCATTTCACAGACATCATTCCCTAGACAACTCTGGAGAGACACATCCCCAGGCAGGTTTCTATCTGCCACAAGCATAGCTTGTCCCCCATTGGCCCCTTCTTACTCCAGTATTAGCCAAGGGCAGACAGATAGGATGTGGCTCCCAGGGAGGTATTACCTACACTTCAACCTCCTCAGCTACTTAAAAACATGGGGCTTTGTGTTCATTTTTTTCCCAGACACCTTCTCCACAACACTGTAGCCCATTCTAGTTCTGCTGTACAGCCTCCATGCTCACAGCAATGAGCACACTTATAGTGCAGACCTGGACTCATGGTGCAACCACAACACCAGAGATCATCGAGCAGCAGCACCCACAGAGCAGTGAGCTGGGAGGCACACAGGCAGCCACCATCATCTGCTGTACGCAGAAGGAAACATGGCCCAGATTTATAGGTCAGCCCAACAGGGAAAGATGCACATGAAATAGTCAGTGCCACAAGTGAACTGAACAAATCCATTTCAAATAGACCCACAGAATTTGTACCACGCCAAATCAAAGCAAGCTACAAATAACCACATACAATATCAGAGCTCCAAGGAGCTGCTGGGAGATGTCCAAACCGTGCAGTACATCCACTGCATCCCAGTGAATTGCACAAGGCAGAGACATCCAGTCCTTTCAAATATTGCCACAGACTTTCCACCGGGGTCTGACCTCACCTATAAATACCTCGGCTCTGACAGCGAGGCATGCCACTTCCTCCATGAGATAATTGGTTTGAAAACTGAAAACAAACAAACTCAGCCAGAGCACACAGGCAGGTCGCTTCATCCAGCAAAGGGCCAACAGAAGGCCAAGGGCAGCTTCAGTAGTCCTCACAAACCTTATTTTGACAGTTTTGGAATAGACCTGAACAAAAATAAAACTGTTTACATCCCATGAGAACTCAAGATCGCAAAACTAAATTAATAATAATAATAATAATGTTTCAGATCCACGCAGTACAAACACAAAACCTTGCAAAGTTCTTCATAAGAGAGATCCCACCGAGCAATCCAAGGACTTGCCCAAAATGCCCTCCAGCAGCAGCTCCACAGAGTAGGAAACAACGCAGCCCTCTTCCCAAAACGCCTTTATTTGGAGACCGACACCCTTCCCAAGCACAGCATTTTGCTGGGAAGCTCTTCCCACCTCCCATGAACCCAGCTCTGGCCCACGTGGGCGTTCCTGCAGGTATCTTTTCTGGCGATCTCCACTGCAGTAACACGGGCTGCAGATCTGAAGCCCGCTGACAATACCTCGAGTGGCAGAGATAAGGTCAGGAAATGCCTCTCAGCGTAGCGCATCGGCACTCCCACCCAGCGCCTTTCCCAGTCCGCTTCCACCATTGTTTGCTGAAAGATGAATAAATACACCCCAAGAGACACCTGAAGTAGAAATGATGCCTTAATTCCATAGGTTTTTGGAAGCATGTAAACTATGCCTGTGTTTCTCTGACTACTTAAGAAAAGTTGGAAGCTTTCCTTGTGGACCGAATTCAAGAGGTGCAGCAGGACACCAAGTTACAAGGCAAGGAGAAGTGTGCCTTGCTCTGCTTACCCACATTTCCTGCTTTCACAACAGTAAAAACGGGGAGAGATGAGCTGCCTACAGAGGGGAATGAACAAAATGGCAAAAGGGGGATGAACATCAGGAGGTATCTGCTGCTCCCATCAAGGCCACTTCAGCACCAAGAACCAACCAGTCATCCAACTACCCAGCCAGCCTCTAAAGGAGCAGAGAGGTTCCCAGGGGGGGATACACAGCTTGGTTCCCAGACTTAGGCACAGGGCATCAAGCATTCTTCACAGACAGAATCATAGAATCCTTAGAGTTGGAAGGGAATTTTAAAGCTCATCTGGTCTAGCTCCCCTGCAATGAACAGGGACATCCACAGCTAGAAAGGTTGCTCAGAGCCTGGTCCATCCTGGTCTCGGGTGTCTCCAGGGATGGGGTATCCACCACTTGCTGGGCAACCTGTGCCAGTGCCTCACCACCTTCACCGTAGAAGACATTTTCCTTATATCCAACCTAAATCTCCCCTCTTTAAATCTGAAAGATCCCAAAAAGCCTCACAAACACCTCAGCTCCATCACTGGTTTCCAGTGACCTGGTTCCCTTGCTGTGCCAAAAAAGTGGTATGCTGACATCTCATCACACACGCAGGACAGTCTAATTACAGCAAAGTTACAGGCCCAAGCATTTGTTTACCTGCAAAGCGACACAGAAGCTGGCCGTGTGGGTGGCTGCGGTTTTTGAGGCAGTGCATTTTGGTTTCCGTTTTATTTAAAGAAAAGGGGAAAAAAAGAAAAAGAAAAAAAAAGACAGCACTTTGTTGCATACTGTTTCCATGAGCTCAGCAGCTCGGAGCCAAGCACATCCTGCGAGACGTGGGGCAGCAAGGGCGGCCATGCCAGGGCCAGGAGCAAGGTGAGACACACACTATTATATTGCAGCCACAGGAAGGACCTGCTCCAGCAGTGTCAGAAAGTGGTGCCTGCAACGGGCATGCAAAAACAGGCAAACACAACCTCCCCAGAAGTGGGGAGATTTAGGTTAGACATTAGGAAGAAATTCTTCACTCGGAGGGCGGTGAGGCCTCAGCACTGCTGCCCAGAGCTGTGGGTGCCCCATCCCTGGAGGTGTCCAAGGCCATGGCTGGGCCCTGAGCAGCCTGGGGGGGCAAACCAGCAACCACAGGGAGTGGGACTGGATGATTTAAGGTCCCTTCTAGCTTAACCATTCTATGATTCTATCACTCTGATTTCAGCTGCCAACCCTGTGCACTGCACCCTCAACTTGCCTCCACCTCCTGTATACAAACATTTTCCCACATCAGATTCAGTGGTTGATATTTTCACTCTGGAAAGAGATAAACAGATACACTTGTTCTCCTGTTCCAGGACTGCCCCCCAGTCCATCCTACCAAGCATTCAGTGTGCAGACGTGGCTGCAGCGCTGCTGAGGATGAGGCTGGGTCCATGAAAGCAGTCTGTCACCAGCAGTGGGGCAAGGCAGAGCTAAGACCTACAAATCCCCTGCCACATCTCCTCAAGGAGCTGCTTAAAGCACAGCATGACACTAGCAGAGTGTACACGCTTGCAAGAGCCCTCCATGTAAGTGTCATCAAGCAACTTAATTTTCATTCCACTTTTTTTTTTTTTTTTTTTTAAGAAAAAGATAAATATAAACACACAAACTCTGGCAGAGCAAACAGGACACAAAGCAGTAGTTTGACAGCCAAAGAATTCCTTTAAGTTGAACACCTTACAAGCAAAGGCAAAATGTACAAGAGCAGCCTCTGCTGATGTGGAAATGATCGCTCTTATTCACTGCATTATTTGAGGAAAGACACCTGCAGGACTGGGCCCAGGACTGGATGAAACATCTGCATTCACAGCATAAAGACAAGTCAGAAGCGTGAAAAGCGATAGAAATAGCCCTCTCCTCCCCACCTCAAGTTAATCTTCTCTCAGCTGGAATTGGAAACCAAGCACGAAAGCCTATAGCAGGGACCTGAGCACATAAGCAGCCTGCAGCAGAAGCAGCTGCAAATTATTTGTGTGCATCAACTCCTACCAGGAGTGGAATTTCCCTTTCACCTTC
>JAOWBP010004554.1:3364676-3375863 GCA_028571105.1 Tragopan temminckii | reverse complement strand
GTGAGGGAACCGACCGAAACGCCCATGTACGTGTCCAGCAGAGAGCTGCAGGTCACAGCTGTACACAGTAAAAAGATTTTTGGCCCTTTCAAGTTTTGGGTCTCTGCCTTCAAGCACCTTCAAAGGGTGCACGTTTCCGATGAAAGCAGTGCTCTTTCTCTCTAACGATACCCTATACAGATACTAAAAACATTTCCTCTTAGCCTGCATCTCACACATAAGTTCTACGTGTTTTACTTGTGTGTTCACTTTTGGCAATGCCCCCCAGTGAATACAAGTCTCCATTTCTGCTTTTGTTTACAAAGACCTGCTGTGCCCATTCTTACACCAGTACAACTGCTCACAGCACAGCATGGAGCTTTTACATCCCTGACTGTTCAGCTTGGCAAGAGTAACAACCACTTCAAGAAAAAAAAAGATGTGCAGCTTTACAGCCAGGCAGAAATACACCTGGAGAAGAGAATCAGCCAGAATCAGTCAAAATTCCCAAAAGCAGCAAGTGACAGTGGTCATCCACCACGTGCCCATCACCAGTACTGCTACGCTAGGGAATCACCTCTAGTCTCGCTGAAGTGAGGCACTCTCAAGCTTCCTTGATTCAATGCCTTTATTTTTCTTAAGAATATTTCCAGAGGACGGAGGGACATAGACGTTTTAAAAGTCTTCATATTCAGTTCTTTCTCTGATCCTTTAAAAGAAAAGAAGAACAACAAAAAACTGTAAATTGAATCTTTTTAGTAAGTGCCAACAGTACTCTCAGCTCTGGTTAGGAGACAGTCCCTGCCCCAAAGAGCTTCCATTCTAAAAGAGATAATACAAAGGTGAGGCTCACAGTGAAAATGACAAAGAAGGTGATATTGTTTGTAATGCTGCTGGTGCCATCCACGGGGACCAGTACATCTTTCTGTGCTGGCTATCATGGAGACACTGCACACTGCACACGATGGAACATGCTTTCTGCAGTGCTTGGACAGGAGAACATAAAGAAAAACCCAGGAAAGTTTCCAAAGTCCTGTGATAAAGGAGGCATTTACTTTATGTAGGAATTTTTGTCTATTTATATACTTCACTCTCTTTTTTCTTAATTAAAAAAGAAGATTATGGCTAACATGTCAAAAGCATTCATCAAATCAACTGCTTTACAAAAATAAGGTTTTTAGACATGTTTCTAAAATAAATATTGATAGAAAAAAATAAATATATGTATACATGCTATCTTGTTAAAACACACTAAAATACAGTTCTTTACTGAATAGTAGCCATGGAATCCTGGTTAAAGCAGCAAATGTTCAGAGCATTTTTCTCTTACAGAAACACGCGTGGTCCCAAGCAGCAAAGGACAAATTCTTAATTAGAAAAAATACATAGGACCGTGGTTTTATACTTTCCTAATAAGAATATTTTCATCTCTGCTGAACAAGAGGCCAAAACCAGTGCTCTCTGGTTTCCAAGCAGTGAGAGGTTAACAGTTTTTCTTCTCAAGGAGAGAAAAAGAGTAAAGTCTCAGCAGTGAATTTGAGTAACTGTGAGCATGTGTATGGTCCCCTGATTGAGGGAAAAAAGTTAATCCTTTTAAAAAGGTTGATCTACTCTCCCTCCCCTTCCCCAGACAAGGACTCTCAAATATTCTTGTACGGAATTGAGACATTATACATACTGTGTTACTTACTGAAAGATGTGGAGCAAGAGGCAGCTCAGCATCAGGCAAGAGGCTTTTACTGCTTGGGAGCACAAGCTGCACCAGTTTGGTATGGTCCAACATGAAATCAATGTTTCCATGGCAGTCCCTTGCATTTCAAGGGCTGGTTCATTGCCCTGAGCTACCTGCTGTCAGGAGTCGGTCTCAGTTTGGCTGGCAGTAGTCACAGTGCTCTAGGTAACAGGAGGCAGGGTACCCTATTCCCCACTCTCATAAGGCAGACATATCACTCCAGAAAATCCATTTCCCTCTTGAAGGTTTTTTTCTTTTCCTTTTTTTGTGGTCCTGCATGTCCTCTTTTTTTTTTTTTTTTTTTTTTGGTCTATCTATTTAAAAGGAGCAACATGCCTAGATTAACAACAGTGGTCAATTAGGCAAAGAATAAAATGTCCACAATGCAAGCTCTACATAGGTTTATAGTGTACTGGTCATGCACAAATCCCTACAGATCCTGGCAGGCATTTAACATTTAAGTTGATGTAAGATCAAGTTGGTAATGAACTGACTGCTGGATGGACTGTAGCCAGCTTCAGATCACTGGTAGATTCAGAGTCTGCCATCACAAGACTTAAGTCACATCAAATCAGTGGTCGTCTACTTTAGCCCTTTTCGCTTTCAAGGAGAGATGCTGCAAGAAGAGAGAAAAAACACTTAGCACATGCACCACAATTATTAAAAAGTTCAGCTGGAACGCTTCCACTCATTAATCCCAAATTAAAACAAATGCAAACACGTCAGACCACCCTTCCCAAGCCCCTGCTTATCCTTGATACAGCTAAAATAAACCCATGAAATCAAACAGCCTCCATGCATCCAAAAGTAACATCTTGGCTTGGTGCAAAATATCTTCAGGTACTTCTGTATTAACTCCAAGCACATCAACAACTCAGCACTTGATGCAGCTTGTCAACAGGTAAAAATGCACTGAAGGGTACATATGTTCCCAACAGTGCATCTACACAGACACCAGGAACACATGCATAAAGGACAAGATTTTAACAAATGCATTAACGCTACAGCTATAGTTTCATTGGACCTTGGAATCTATACGCTCTGAAAGAAAAAGGCACACAGAAACGTGGAACAAAAACATGAAAATCATCTTAAACCACTGCAGAAGTTGAAATGAGACATAATCTGAAAACATAATCAAACTGTAGGAAAAAGTCTTGACGGAGAGTCCTGTTCAGGTTCAATTTTTTTTTTTTTATTTTTTTTATTTTTTTTAAACCTGATAGAGGAATTCAAATGATCCTATTTCAGGGATATGTTAGCAAAAGAATGTGTCCTTCAGAAGAAAAAGGGTCTGAATTAAAGTAATTTAGCAGTTAACTGTTTATTCAAAATTTAACTCCAGTTTTATTTCTGATTTTCAAACACTTTTATCAATACACCTCCTGACCAATGAGCCTCCTGACCGATGAGGATAACTGACTAAACCAAAAGAGGTGGTTTCCCTCAAAACCGGCTCTTCCTCCAATAACTTTCATCTACTTTAAGATGAAAGTAATGCTTCTGCCATGTTGCAAGCTAAGTACAACTTTATTGAATCAAAAAGGCTGCAAGCATGAGGATCATGTTCTGATGTGATCTTCTAGAGTATCCACAACAGTCACAGCACTGCCTTGCAAAAATTCAAGACAACTCTCCTTCTCTTCCAAAAAGCAATTCCAGTTTTGCCTGATTGAGTCACTGAATCACATGTTCCAGCACCACCTATTTAAAGGAAAACCTCACACCATGTTGTAGCCCGTGGAGAGGTTATATGATGGTGTTATGTATGGGATGTTACAACATGTAAATATGTGAGTCAAAAGGACGAATTGTTCCAGTAGCAGATTTGATACAACAGGAATGCTGCCTCATCATTTACCACCACACCTGCAGAATACATCTAACTGCAGCTAAAGGCTCAAGGATGTATCCTGCACAGTCATTACTACCTTTGTCAAATAGATTATAGAGTAAAAGGCAGAAAATATTCAAGTACTTTGTAAATGTATTTATAGCTGGCAAACGTGTACACAACTGAGATGAATTATCAAAGCTCACGAAATTCTTAAAGAAGTCAAATAGTGAGACAGATCAAAACACAAATCAGAAACAGTATTTTTTGCAATATGGCTGCTCATATGCAAATAGATCTCTTGTTTTGCATCAGTCTGTTATTCAAGTGCCTGTTTCCCCTCAGCGTTTTGGAAATAGTCCACTAATTCATAACATAAAGCTCAATAATTATTAATATCTCATGGGAAACTCACATGCAAGATCAGTTTGGTAATCTTGTCTGTACAGTATTTACTTACAATGCAGTGTCTGCACCTTCAGCATGACTAATATTTAGGTAGTACTTAATGCCAATCCAGATCACTCAATTATCAAAGAGAATAAGACTAAACTGATGAGTTTGCATGGGACAGAGTTGATAAAGAATAGTAGAAGAAAAAAAAAAGATGGCAACTGTTAAAAGATAAAGCGAAGAACAGAATCACAGGATGGTTAAGATTGGAAGGGAGCTCTGGAGGCCATCTGGCCCAATCTCTGCTCAAGTAGTGACACCCAGAGAAGTGTGCCCATGACCATGTCCAGGTAGCTCCTGAAGATCTCCAAGGAGACTTCTTCACAGTGGGCAGCCTCTGCCAGTGCTCCATCACCTGCACAGCAAAGGAGTGCTTCCTGATGTTCAGATGGAACTTGTTGTGATACAGTTTGTGCCTACTGCCTTTCATCCTGGCACTGGGGACAACTGAAAAGAGCCTCACTCAGTCTTCCTTGTGTCCTCCCTTCAGGTATTTATACACTTCTCTTTCTTCTTCCTCTAAGTATGTATACTGCACAACAGAACTTGCAATGAAGGCTGTACAAACAGCAGCTGTCCCTTACGTTTTATGTTTTTAACAGATCAGAGATGACTTTTTGCAGTAGATAATAAAAAACAAAGGGCTTGGGATTTGAACAAACATTTGCAAATGATACAAAGACTCTTGTGAATGATTGTGCAAAGTATGACCACTGTCAGTCACAGTGATGCTCACAGAGGAAACATCAAACAAAATAGGTTAAGATTTCATCTTTTGGAGGGCTGTGTTGTTCTGTAATTTCTCAATCACGTCTGTTGGTTGGATAATAGGGCAAAAAGCTTTCATGCATCAACTTATTATTTTCTTTCTTTACAGTAAAACACCTAAAATGAAAAAAGCCTATTTTTTTCTACTATTAAATAGATAAAAACAATAATTAAAAAAAAAAACACTGAAAAATTCAGATACAAAGCTGTTAATACAGCAGTGGTACCGTTTGGGCTTTATGCCGATTCCGTACCGTTCCTTGCTGGTAAAAATGAGGTGCCAGCTCCACGAGCCATGCAGATTCAATGGCAGTCACATCTCTCATGTAGTACTTGGCGGTCTGTATGACTTCGTTGTACACTACCCTAGGAGAAAGAGAAGAAAAACATGTTTGTGCTATAAGGAAACAAGGGAGAGAGGTGATTAACACCATATTATGATACACATACAAGCTGACAGATAGAATATTCACAGGATGATAAGAAAGCCTGTAGATTATGCAGTAATCTCTTACCTCTTTTCTCTGGGTTGTTCAGAGTACTCTAAATTAAGACAACTTTTAGACCACCATTAAAAACAACTTCACATACTACTAGGACACATCAATACAAGGTATAAAAAGAGATAATGGGACTAAGGGGATTCATAGCAAATACTTTGGAAGAGTGTTAGTTATTCTGTGTTGTCATGAGGAAGGATGTCAAAGACACCAAAAGCCTGGGTCCATAACAAGCTGGGACGAAGTTACAGCATGAACATCCCTCATGCAGACAGAAGAGATAATGACTAGAGCACGAAATCAGCTTTAGTTGCTGCCAGGACATCCCCAGCTATATGGACTCAAACATCCACGCCCGCATGAACAGAAAGGACAACCTATTTCTGAAGACACCCTACTGCAGGGAAAATCATTTCTACCAAGGGAGTGCAAACCCACACTCTGAACAGTCACCAAAGCCATAAGTCACTATCAGCCTCCTATACACAGTAAAGCTGCCACAAGGTTTGTGGTTTCTTACTAATTGGTATTTTGCTCTCAAAGCAAAGGTGTACAACCTTTTCTTCTCTGCAAAATGGAGCAGTACAACTAAAGAGAAATCTAAGAAAAAGAAGAATAAGAACAGATTTTATACACATCTGAAACAGATGGAGAACTGAAGCCCTCCATACAGGAGGTGCTCCCAAGCAGTTGGGATTAGGGTTGCCAGGTAAGGTAACCCACAGGAATCCTATAGGATTCCATGAGAGAACAGTGTTCAGGCTGGCAGTGGCAATCCTATATGGCCTTGAAAGACAGCTCCAAGCAATAGTGCTGCCATCAACACCAAACAGGTGGTTTTCAAAGATTTTGAATCATGAATTGCATGCACATGCCCTCTCCTAGGACACCATGTATAAGCACTGCAGCAGCTACTGGACAGTACATTTATTTATTAGGTCTAATAAAAACAATCCTAGCTCTACCTAGGTACAGAGATTGCTCACAGACCAAGCTGTAGTACAAGACACAGCACCTATTAAAAAGGGTCAATTTGCTCTACAACCCCTACAGGCTTTCTGATAGTTAGACATCAGCATCTTTCTTTGATTTACTTGGATATTGCCTATAAAGAGTTGGAAAGGAAACACCATCTGAATTCTCCCTGTGGGAACCATGACTTTCTACATTTATTCCTCCACAGATAAAGAAAGACAATCATAAAAATGCCTGGATGCCAGGAATGCCTTATAAAGATCACAAAGCAAGCACAAGTTGCTTTAACTTACCAGCGTGGAGGTTTCTCTGCATACAGTACTGAAGTAGGGTGGATATAAAGTTCATGGTCATCACGGATAGTCCTTAAAAGGAAGATTCATTATTTAGAATTTGATTCCTTTCATCCCCAGTAGGAATGTTAATAAAAGGCAACAGTGAAAGAACTGGAGCAAATTAAAAAGATTTCTATTTAATGAAGAAGCTTTCAGTTGAAACTAGGCTTAAATCCTGATCAAAGAAAAACTGATAATGTAATGATCTACATTAAATGAAAAAGCAGTGTTTCAGAGTTTTATTCAATTCACTGGAAGCAACAGAGCAAATACATGGTGCTTGCTTGCATTAACACAAGTTAATTACTGTTAGTAACAGATTCCTCATTATCAATAACTTGTTATTTATATCTGACAAAGAAAAACATCAATGCAGTTTGAACATACAAACCTCCAAAAACGTAGTAAATCAATTGCCACGTGTTCCTTACTGCAAGCATCCAGAAGCACACTCATCTGTTGATTGTGCTTAGATTTACCCAATCAAATAAGCTATTCAACTAAGCAAAAGTTGTAATGAAACTATTTATATTACCTGTAAGCTCCAGTAGAGTGGAATTTAGCTGCGTTAGCAAAGAATCCAGAAACTATGCATCTTAGAACAGGATCTGGATCACCTGAAGAAAATAATTTTTCTGTAAAATTAGTCAGTGGAAAGGTAAAAATCCCTTAAGCATCATTTAATCATCTCAGACAACTTATGCTGCGTCAAGCTCTGACAGCAAATTTGTAAAAAATAAAAGTTACCACTGAAGTCTCCAAGAAGATAGATACAAAGTCCTTAGAGCAAACCTGTGTGACAGCTAAGCATTAAAGTCTGATTGCTCAGAGCTGCTAGAAATGAGTGCTGAAAACCAGTTATGGCATTGATGTCCTAACAATCAGATCTCAATGTCTACACATCATTATGAATACAGTAGAAAACTGTCCTTTTGTAAAGTCAGAAGAAGAAATGAGGTGATCTCCTTATAACTTTTGTAAATTTGTCCTTTAAATCCAAGATCAATGGTGATGATCTCTTGCTGGAAAACATAACTAATGAAGGCTGGACTATGTGTTAATTGTAAAAATACACTAGTTTGCTCATTCACAGTCATTTTTAGGAAAAAAAAATATATGGCTTTAATTATTTTTAGGCCATGAAAAAATACAAGAAAGGCAAGAAGCACACTGGCAATTTAGAATCTACCCTCAAAACATACAACAGATTTAAAAGAAAATGAAGAAAGAAGCAAACTTTCACCTTCACTGGACTTCTTTGGCACTTTAAAGCGTACAAGAAGCTTTTTGAGCTGCTCTCTTACAACAGAAGCTCTAACAAGTCCTTTGTAGTTCAGAAAGTGTTCCTGACACCACTGAGAACTTTTGCTGTGCTGCAGAGTAAGGAGAAAGAAATTACCATGAAAAGCCACCAGTAAAACAATGAACAGTCTCTTTTGGATCACAATCTTAAGTTTTCTTTTGTCTTCTACAATGTTACTTATTGTCCTTTTTGCTGAAAATCATCTTCTTACACAGCAGCTAACAAATGTAGGTAGCAACAGTAATAACAGAGCACATTTCAAGCAACATCTAAATGGCAGACACAAATGCATGATATCAAAAATAAGTGTTTTCAATCTCAAAATGTAAACAACATTTTCTTTATAATGTTTTCATTGGTCTCCTTCTCCAGAAGCCAGCACTTCGTTCAGGAATCTCTGCATTCAGCTGCTTTAAGAGACATATGCAGATTCAAAATCTGAAGGGCAAAGTTTCATTTAGTGGCTGATTGCTTTGGGAATAGGAAGAAGAAAGTTTTCTTTTTAAATCTGAGAGTGATTATATTGGTTCAACTCATGACTTTTACAAACGTATTGTTATAGAAGTGCTCCATATCAGCAAAATCATGAGGCAGTGTTTTACGGAAAGACTGCTAGAGTTGGATGTAGTTTATCATCAGTAGAACTCAAATATCTCTACAGAAAGGATGTAGAAACACAAATTTCAATCAAAATTCAAATACTTGTTTTTACTAGACCCTTCCAAAAATCCCCATCTCTCTGAAAATATAGTTATCTACAGATAAGAATCCTGTGCCATATCTGAACTACAGAATTCTGTTCCACGATCAAAGGAACTACAGAAGATCTGTGACAAAGTAAGACCAGAGTATCTTTTAATGCAGAACTATGCCACAATAGACTTGGCAAGTCCTCAGCTTTGAGGATTCTATATCCAGAACTTCCAGAACCAGAACAGGGGACACCCAGGTTCTTCACATTCCCACAAATCCACATACACTTGCACTGACTTACTTTGACAAAGGCTTCATAAACATTAAGCATAGTGAGATGATCACCTTCCTCCACAGCAAACTTTCTGTGTTGCCTGGCCTGGAGGAAGATAAATGCATTTTAAAAGCAGTCACGTTTAAAGATCCCAGTTCCTATTGCCTCTGTATTTCCTGGTGACTATCAGAATTCTTACCACAAAGAACAGTTCTTCAACACAACATCTATATTCTACCACCCACATATATTAAGGTGGTGTTCTTAAACTTAAATTAAAAAATGAGCTGGAAATAAATCCCCAAAATCTAAGAGAGACCCATTAAAATTAGGCTCCTGATACCTATCAAAAGTTCAGTATCACCTAATACTTTCTTTTTTGTTCTCTGAAAAGGAAGGAGAAATTGTGGAAGTTTGCTTAGTTGCTCAGCTTGTTTTTTATTTCCCTCTCCCTTCTTTAACAACCTCTCATGCTGGCCAATATTGGCTTATAACCCTTCACATTTCTGGTCCTCAGAAGAAGTCTGTTCATAGTAACAAAGGACACATGGACCCCACTGTTACTCAGTTTCCCCTTTTACCTAGAACCACTAGGTACAGTTCAAAGCTTCGCTTCATTTTCATATGAATTTGCAATCTGTAGCACGCATTAATAAAATACCTGATGGAAAACTAGAAATACAGAATGTACCAAAAAAAAAAAAAAAGTATGACTGAACTTACAGCTTGAGATTTTTGATTTGGAGGGATCAAAAAGATGTTCTGAATCTGCATCATTGCAGCAATTGTTAAAATCTCCTGGGAGCAGCCAAAATTTCCTGAAAAGCAAGTGGAGAAATTCAGAAAAGGAAATCCTCTTCCATTCAACTTACCACCACACAGAATAGAGGAAAATTATATATATATATATATTTATTTATTTATTTATTTTAATAGTATAACAACACAAAATATCTAACTCAAATTTTTTTTTGCAAGTATAACAGTGAATGTTTTCATGAAAAATCAAAAGACAATGTGTTAAACTTAATTATTCATGTGTTAAATGTTGGTCACTATTAGACAGGCCCACAAGTTTAATGGCTCTTCTTAATAAACACTATACCAAGATGAAACAGACTGTATGCTTCAAGTTTAGCCTATATCTAATAGTATGCTACTAGAGACAATATCCACTACTCATCACAAGACTATGAAGAAAATTCTGTTTTTTTCCCCACCTACCTGATTCGAGAAGCATCTTTGCAAACATCGGATTCAGAGGAAACTCTGCTATTCTCATTCCCAGAGGCTCAGTTAAACGGCAGTGCATATCCAAACCTGCAGCACATTGATAAATGTATTGGTGATGCAGGTAAAAGTAGCACAGAAAGACTTATTTAGAATTGTGAGCTAAAAATTCAGCAAATACACCTAGGAACATTGTCAGTTTTCTGAGTTGCATCTGTTTGGGTCATAGAGAAATAATTTAATAGCATCTAAACTAGAGAAGCACAAACGATAAAGACTGTCCGCAGTGTATCCTGCCTGGTGCA
This sequence comes from Tragopan temminckii, assembly GCA_028571105.1. Lineage (NCBI taxonomy): Eukaryota > Metazoa > Chordata > Aves > Galliformes > Phasianidae > Tragopan > Tragopan temminckii. The sequence continues at coordinate 3,365,482 of JAOWBP010004554.1, read as the reverse complement.
TCAGTAACTGAGCTGCCAGCTACATTCCAGCTGTAGCCTTTTTTACTGGAGCTGGAGTGGTACAGGATGAAGGCACAGCAGCTTGGTTTTCAGAGCATGAGAGAAACCACGCAAGGACAAACCGATGGGAGCAAAGCAGCAGGACACTGAAGCACTGCAGACTGCATAAATAACCATGCCAGAGCACACTGAGGAACCAACGGTGGCCCACGCCATACATAAACATGCTATTTGTCAGACTGGGTGGTGGCAAAAAGCCACACAGAGAAAACCCAAACCACAAATAAAGTCAAAGGAGGACAGCTCCAACAACTCACATCAGCACACCTAACGCCACAGCTATCTCTGTCAAACGTTTACTTTCCTTTATTACTTGATAAGACTTTTATTGAACTTTTAATGACAATACAGTAAGTCACACACCACACCCCTACACCAACACAAAATGCTGCACCTAATGTAAAAATGTTATCCTTGGAGACAGGTACGAAATGCATCCTGTGTGTAGCGATGAAGTAATGTATTTATACATGCAGTCAGAACAACTGCAAAAATTAAGGTATGATTAGATACTATTTGACCAAGGCTTAAGAATATGGAGCACCTAATCTCAGAACGTGGAGTACCTAATTTAGAGAAATGTAACTGGGTTCTGAAGCAGGGAGGAGGAGAAATCATCATCTTTTTTACTTTCTACAGGTATATTAAGCCATAGCCTATTGATTTCTGCTGAATTCTGTGTCAGTGCAATTGTGTATGGATATAGACAGCTTGTGTGCAGATGTCTTTGTAGCAGTAAGTCTGCA
>JAOWBP010004554.1:3325603-3344038 GCA_028571105.1 Tragopan temminckii | reverse complement strand
GCTCCCATGGCTGACTCACTGCTCACCCCAGGTGATCAATCAGAGGTTCAGGCCGTGACTCAGCAGTTCCCATACACCCACCTAGTTTGCTTCTAGATTAGGAACGTGCATGACCACAGCCAACCACAAACAAGCAAAAGACGTTACATAACAGCAAAATCTTCTTTTGGACAAGCTTGTAACCCCATGCTGGTTCTACATAGCCTACCCACACCATGAAGCCAGCGGATGGCAGAGCTCACCCCATGGTGCTCCAAGGTTGCAGTACAGCTGAGCATTGCGGGAGCCATCGCCTGTTTCAAAGCTCAAAGTTCACAGCTTACAGCCCACCTGGAGCACAGCTGGACCGTGCGATAGATTCTCGCATGCCACCTACTGGTGCCTTGTTTATCCACTGACCGTGTCTTATAGAAAGCTGTATTTAGTTGGTGTGCTTACAGACTCTGCTCAAACTCTTTTTTGGATGGACGTAAGTGAGAAGACACAAGGGTGAGTTCAGAAGACAGGAGCTCCGAGTCCTGATACACTGAAAGGTGATTAATTATTATTGCTGAAAGCTTTAGCCATGGATGAAGACCACACAGAGATGGTGAGAAGCGACTGCCAGGGGCTCAGGACAGGAATGTTGGTCCAGATTTCTGTGAGAAGGGTAAACAGCCCGGCAAGCAGCTGAGGGGTGGCATGGAAGCAACCTGCTCCTATTGACAGCAATCCCACCACACACAGCTGTGACTGCCCACAGAACTACCAGCAGCAGGAACATTTTCTCAGCTGGGCGTTACAGAAAAGAAGTCTTGGTTTATCAATTTATTTCTTTTCCTGTCTTCCTTTATTTAAAAGTAGAGCTGTCAAGTTCTGATCTAAGCCTAACTAAAAGGAGGCACTGGGGAGGAAGGAGAGGGCTGAGGAGGAAAAAAAAAATTTAAATAAAATAAAGAAAATCAATGAATTTTGCTAATAAAGGTTATACGAGTGAAATTTACACTGGATGCAAGTATGATCGTGTAGTCTTTTTTATTTTTTTTTTGCATGCTGCCCGAGCATGATTTACACCGAGATAACATGATGGAGCCTCCACCATTGAAAGGAATTAAATAAAAATGCAATAAAGGAGTACAAAATCAATCCGCTTACAGTTTTGTTTAATAAAAATTCATGAAGGATGGGCGGGCAGGCCCATAAGAAATACACCAGTTCAATGAGGGGGCTCTATCAAGCCCACAGCCATTAGAGTGTAGCAGCAGGACGGCATTATTGAACATTAGCATGAGTTAGCTATGTGCCAGTGTGTTGAATATGCCTCAGTTCCCCCATCATTCCAAGCTCTGTCACTGCTGCCAGTCAATAGTGCATCTATCACTTGAAATAATGGCTAAGAAAAGTACAAGAGATGGGGATGTGACCTTGACTGAGAAGCTGATCCATGGGGATTTTCCAACGAGGGAGCAATTTTTTCAGTTGGGTAAAACAAAAGATACACCAGACCCGGTCTGTCCCTAGAAGTCAGCAGAGCTGCATGTGCTTTCCCCAGGCTGAATTCGCCCCACGTTGTCACCTTTCACAGCTGAGCAGCCCTTCTGCCCTCTGGAGACACTTGCTTTAAAGATGGATCTGCTTTCATTTTCCTAACTACAGGCTGAAGACCGAATACACAGGCAAACAAACATGCCCTATGCTATTGTAATCAAAGAATTTCAAAGTCCTATTGCTACTCTGACATCACAAGAGCAGCTGTAAGACTCTGGAATGAAAGCAGAAGGCCTTCAGAACATCAAACTTACAGTCATCTCAACAAAAAGGGGATTTACTGGTCACAGGATACACAGGAGAGTGTCTGAGAACAGAACAGAGCCAGCCGAACTCATACAGCATTTCTGAGTTCTTCAGCTAAAGAAAAGTTTGACTGACAACAGAACAGAGCTAGCTCAGTTTTTACTGGAGCAAGCTTCTCTGTCTTAAGAAAACTCATTTGCTCTGTGCTTAATCCATATTCTTTAGCTTGCCTTCTGTTACCACGCAGAGCTCGAGTACAGACAAGTCTGAAAAGCAGGCATGTGCACTGCATGAGCAAAATCAAGTTTGTGGGTTACACATGAAACCTTTCCACTGAAGTGCTCACAAAATATGCTAAGTGTGCGATGTCACCTAGTGGTCAGGACACACAGGGGACCAGCAATTAATGCCTGCAGCTAATTCAGCCTCTAGATGAAGATGCATGTTGAGGCCTCACAGGGTCCCTATCAAATAAGGACTCCTAGAGGTCAGACAAGACAGCCTTAGGTTTACACACCTGGGATTGGATACATATAGCACAGAAACAGTGGGATGTGACTCATTTCCTCCAACACCAAAAACCAATAATATTCACACTGCTAATACTGAACTCCTCATTCCCTATGCTCAATCCAAGCCAATAAAAAGTTAAATCAAACCTTTTCAACAACAGTGATATCATCATGTTGCAAGTCTGCAGACACCCATGAGCAGATAAAAGCAAAGAACCCATCAGTCACTACATATTATCCCCATGTCTGCACGCTGTGCACAAAGTTTCTTTAGGAGTTTGGCAGAGCACAAAGCAACGCCCAGACACATCTCCCCTTGTGCCAATGCGTTCCTGCAATCTCTGTACCCACCCACACCCTGCTCTCTCCCAGCCTGATGAGTGACCACGCCAGGGAGCACTTTGGGTTACACTTTCCATACACCAGCCTGGAGACAGCTCAACTTGCAGACACAGCAGTTGCTTTCCAGCTTTCTCTGCTCCAAGCACTTATCATCACCTACAAACACAAACAAAAGGCAAAATGCCATGTTAGTCCACTCCTCTCCATCCAGCTCCTGCACCTCCCCAAAAGAAACCTTATGTCAAGCAGAACTGCTCTGGCAGAGATTTCCTTGTAGGCTCTTTCTGGCTGTTCCAGTACGTTGATTTGAGGACAATAACCTCTAGCTTGTTTAACAACTTGTCCCTGCTGTGTAATTACACTCCTTTTAATTGGCTCGTGGGGTTTAATCATCTCTTGGGACCCCGCTTCCAGCATTTCTCATTAGCTGCCGGTGCACACGCTCATTCTGAGGCCAGGGAGATGTGCTCCAGAACAGCACACAGGGAAGGCACTCCCCATTTCAGACATTAAGGACAAATAGCAGAGCCTACAGCCACGTACAGCCAGTCTTACCATTGCAGATCCTCCCCAAGTCAGTTTGGTCCCACTGATAACACACCGTACCCCTCGGGGTCACAGCCATCCCCACTCACACCCATCGCCACCTGCTCAAGAGAACTGAAGATCTGAGGAACAGCAGTGGCTGCAGAATTCAGAGCAGAGTGAGTAGAGGGCTGTGCTGAGCCCCCTACACCCAAATAGTGACACTCTGCATCCATAGCCTCGGCTGTTCTCATCTTCTTCTTAGAAGTTTGCAAATTTAGAAATTTGCAAAATTAGAGTTTCTTATTCTATGCAAAGCATCTTTTGCCCCACCTGCATGAGTGCAACAAGCACACAGAAGGCTCTGCAAAGCAGAGAGCACCAAAACCAAAGGATTCTCTTGAGGTCAGAAGGGATAAAGGCCAGAAGAAGTCAGAAGGAAGCTGGCAATGAGAAAGAAGCCAAGCAGAAAAAGGAGGCTGAGAGCACGTTTCCATGCCTTATCATCACCCCCCTTGCAACTCCATATCTGGCACAGGAAGGCCTGGATCAGCTTCACCCACAAAGCACAGCACGGCAGCAGCACAGCTCTAACCCAGCCATGCGTCCTGCACGTAGTCCTCCAGGATGTACAAGTGAAAGATAAAGTATGTCCTGGAGCTGCAGGACCATCAGAATGACTTATCACACCTGTGAATCCCCAGCGCACTCTGCTTCTGGGCTACAGATGTTGGAAATAATGTCTAAGAATTAAATTACAGTTACTGTGATAGAACGTTACAAGCCTTGGCTCATCCTTAACTTCCTCTAGGCTCCAGGAAGAAAACTTTCCTTAGGCAGGCTCGGGCTTCCAGCAGATGCCTCAGACCAGCAGTGCCAGCACAGGGATGGAATTGCAGTTGCAGCTTTTCAGGTAGAAGAGCTGACCCCACTGGGTTTCCCAACAGCAGAACACCCATGCACACAGCTGACTTTATACCACAGCGGTTGCCTAAAAGGACTGATTTTTTTCTGGTTCAGTGTCAGTGCACTCTAATGGTTCACAGGAAGACTGACAAGGAACAGGTAATTATTGCCAACGGAGTGGGTTGATTGTTTTTTTTTATTGATTTCTTTCCAAACTCAAACCTTATTCTCCTATCTTTTATCAGTGTAAAAAGGGAGAGGGATAACAGAGTGAGGGAAGATGGTATCTCCTAACAACATTATACGGTATAGAAATCATTAACAAAGATCACCACCAAACAACCAAGAATTCCAGCGCTTCTTAAAATAAAATTTTGTTTTTCACAGAACCAGAGAATGGCTTTGGTTGGAAGGGACCTAAAGGATCACCAAGCTCCAACCTCCCTGCTGCAGGCAGGGCTGCCAACCTCCATATCTAATACCAGATTAATATCTAATACCAGACCAGGTTGCCCTGGGCCCATTATTAGTGTTGATCCATAAGTATACATTACATCTGGATGTCTGTCACATGCACAAAAAGGTGCGTCTTCCATTCCAACCAACAAGAAGTCACAGACAGTCACGTGTTGGTGGCACATACAGCTTACCTCCCATCCTCTCTTCATTACAGCTTCTCACACAGAGCCCCATATACAGGGTACCCCACATTCTGGGGAGCACAACCAGCTGCACTGTCACAAAGAAGTTACAAACTGCCTCCCAGCAACAGAAACCAAAGTCAAATCCCAATTAATTCCAGTACAGCCAAGGTTTCCGCAGAAGAAACAGGTAAGTTTTTTGCCTTAGACCCGTTTCCTTCCTCAGAGCTAAGAAAACACAGAATTAGAGCACAGGCTGTGGTTATGTTTTAGGATATATTTTATCATGCATTTAGGGCAGCGAGGTGGGCTGTACAGAGGGTTAGAAAGCCTTCACACAGATATAACTGCATCCCGAGCAGTCAGCACGCCAAAAACCACTCACAGAAGGATGAACCAAGGACACAATGCACCACAGAAAAATGGAAAAGGATATTTGACATCTGGTGAAGAAACAACCCTACGCTAAACTTATACTGGCAGGCCTTGAGATCCAAGTAGTTTTCTATTACTCCTCAGCCACGCTCGGCAGGTTTGTTTGATTTTTCCATCAGAATCCTGCAGCTCAGTTCGCTTTACCAGAGGGGGAAGTTGCTGGGAAAGGGACTGAGAAACAAGAATCTGTCAGAGAGTTGTTTTATTTCCTACAGCACTGGCTGACTGACCAAAATCCTATAAAAAAAAAAAAGAAAATCAAATTCAGGAAAAAGCCCTGAACGTGTCAAGGCTTTTGGAACAAATGGCACAATAGGTTTTTCCTGTAGCTATAGGCATGTATTTCTTCTTATTTTTTATTTATTTATTTAAGCCCCCGTAACACACCATTTCCCCCAAAGGGCTGCAAAGGTTCAAAGGCTTTGAGAGTACCAATAAATCACGACCACATAAATGTCCTGTAGTGAAGTTTGATTCTTATTTACCCGGGGTCTTTGGGCCAGCGCTCAGTCTGTGTTGGAGGAGGCAGATTTACTTCTCCTGAGATGCCCTCAATTCACAGAGTGCTCATCTTTCAAGCAGCACCACTGCAGGCCTCAGCTGCCAAAACACTTTTAGCTGCAAGTTTCCATCATTTGCTTTATCACACTTCCCTTTCCTCTCCCAGATACTGGTCTAAACGAAGTTATGTTTAGAAATACCTTGTGAGTGGCCAGACAGAGTCACAGCAGCTCTGTAAATCACTGCCATATGCAGAAGAATTTCAGCCTTAGGTGGACATTCTCCTTACACCGTCTCCAGCTCTGATTGCCTCCTTAAAGCAATGCATATTCTACAGCATTGCAAAGGTTCGGTATATGTAAGTGCAGATAGTGAAAGCTGGGCATGAGAAGCAAGGGGCGTTAAGAACAGGAAAGAAGAACCACGTTAGGTAAGTGGGATGTCCAGCTGCATAGCCAACATGCATTTCTGTCCTGCAGATACAGCCATGCAATGGCCCAGCCCACAGCAGTACCTAATCAGCTGCACTGAGAGGAAAAAATCATAGAATCATTTGAGTTGGAAGGGACCATTAAAGGCCATCTGATCCAACCCCCCTGCAGTGCACAGGGACACCCACAGCTCCATCAGTGCTCACAGCTCCATCCATCCTGACCTTGGGTGTCTGCAGGGATGGGGCACCACCACCTCTTTGAGCAACCTGTGCCACTGCCTCATCACCCTCAGTGTAATAACTTTTTCCTTATATCCAATCTACATTTCCCCTCTTTTACTTTGAAACCATTTCCCCCCATCCTATCACAACAGACCCTGCAAGAGAGTCTGAGTTTCCAACACAAGTTCAGCAGTTTGATTCATGTACGCACCTGATATTGTAACTGCTTCTTTACATTTTTCTCAGTTCATTTAATCTGTCATGAGGTACTTCCTTATGATTTCATATCACTGAATATTTGAAGCATTTCACAGATCACAAGTAGCACGGTTATAGGTATTCACTAGCAATTTGTGAACAGAGTCTACATTTTAACGCTTTAGGAAGTCACTCAGTCAGGAAACAGAGCCAATACCAAGTAAGTTAACCACTTACTTGTCAAAACCAAAGCACCACAGACTGAGGTGATTATCAAATATGCACACAGAAAAAATAGCAGTAACCAAACATACCATGATGCACCCAGTGATGGGAAACATCACAGATCCATTTACCATTCATTAAAGGTATCTGCGTTGGTCAGACTTATTAAAATCAACTGTTGGATTCGGTGGACCGCGACTGGTTCAGAACTGTGTAGTCTCAGCTGCAGTGGCAATAATGCACGTAGAAAAGCAGCACCTCAGAGAGCAGCAGCCTTGAACCCTGCAGGAATCCGCACAGCTCTGCCCTGAAGGAAAGGCCTATTGTCAGTGAGCGAGGAAGGGAAATGCTGGCAAAATCCCAGCAGAAAATCTGAATGAATTAACTGTAACCCAAAAAACAGGTGGGCATATTGATCTACAACAAAGACTACTTTGTCCCTGCCCACATCCGAGAAAGCAAAACTGAATATCTAGCATATCCCAAATTATATCAATTTGACTTTTATTTCATTTGCTTCAGGTTTCCTGATGGCTCAGTTGGGCATCTTCCTGCCTCGTGCATCAGCAGAGACCTCCAGGCTCCAGGCTTTCTCTTAGCACTTAGAATCCTGCTACAAACTATCCCAAGGGAGTGACATTATTATTAACTAGATCTTAGGAAATCTAAGCATTACTATAGCTTTGCTTTGCATTTTCTTCCTGCCACTCTGAACTCAAGAAATTGGTCTGCAAAACAGTCACTGACAGCAAAAGATCAAATGCAAATTTAGAGGAAAGAGCACAAAACAATTCACCAGCAAACTGAATTCTGCCAATAATCGTCTGTATAACTCAGAAAAAGCACTCCATTTTTGGACATTTTCCCAAATGTAACATGGACCAGTGTGGATAAGAGGTTCACCCCATTACAGCCATAAAATAAAATATAGCCAGTGCCACTGTGCTTCCCCTCTCAATCCCACTTTCCTTTATCTCACGGTGACAAAATCTCATGGATAAATTACAAAGACATGAAAATTTAAGGTTGCATGAAAAATATTATTATTAAATAATACTGAGAAACTTCCTCACAGCACCAGTTTTGTGTAGCATAGAATAAGTAAAACAAGTAAAATGGCTATCAATAATATTCTGGTGGATTCCCCCTCCCTGGGGATACCCAAAGTCAGGGGATGGGGCTCTGAGCACCCGATGGAGCTGTGTGTCCCTGTTCACTGCAGAGGGTTGGACCACATGGCCTTTGAACGTCCCTTCCAACCCAAATGATTCTATGATTATGGCTTAAGACAGACGAGCAGAATATTTAAGCTATAAAGTTTACCTTGACAGAATTTTAGAGACACAGTTGAGCAACGGGACCACTAACAGTGGTTAGTGGCTTTCTATTAGTAATGTAAGCATATTTCAGAGCATTTATACTTATTTATGCCACGATCCTCTCTAAGTAACTACAAAAAAAAACCAAAAAATGGAAGAAATGCAGGTAAATGTCTGCCCTGCCACGGCACCCACGCGGCACGTTTCGGTCGGCGCAGTCAGCACGTCGCGCTGCGCTGTTTGCATTGCGCGCACTGCGTGACGAGTTCATTGGAAAATGAACAAGAGCCCTTCTCACAGTCACTGACAGCAAACATCCATCTCCAACGTAATGGACAGCTGTAATTGTTGTGCACCCTGTTAGCCGTGTCGAGTGATTGATACAACACAGAAGGGGGAGGGGGGGGGGAGGGATTACGATGATCTATAAAGATCTTGCTGGAACAGAAAAAGAGGAAGAGAATCATTTTTAATATGATTAATATTGCAGCAGAAAAAGGAGAAAGGAAAGAGATGGGATTCGTTCCCTGTTATAACACTCTACTCCCATGCAGTACTGCTTAGCAGGAAAGCCTTCCAGCTGAGGGCTATGAAACAGTTATCACTGTTAGGTGATTAAGTTACTAATTCTTCAGGGAGAAGACATTTAGAGGCCCATATTAAAGGAGAGCGAGGCAAAATTACATTCCGTTTCAATTTAGTTTAGCAATTCTAGTGATTTAGTTAAATGAAAAGCAATTGTTCCAATTAATAGTATTGAATGTTATTCATCAAAAGTGTCAAAACAGCTGTGTTGGTGCATTAGTAACCTATTCTCTTGTCAGAGATATGGATAATTCCCCAGGATTGCACTGGGGAAATGGCAGCAGACGCGGGAGCCCTGGAGGGAACTGCACGCCCCGCAGCGTTAATGGCTGTGAGTTCACGGGGCTTACAGCTGCCTGCACGGTTTGGGGTGGGCTCTCGTGTCCCTGCACAGAAAGGAATCCATCCCCTCCTTGTGTTGCCCAGAGCTGGAGCAAGAGCAGCCAGAAGCAGAGGAGCCATTTTGATCCATGCGGAACGGGTGGCAGATACGGCCGCAGCGGCATTTCTCATGGAGCTCATCCATCAAAACAGTGATTAAGGAGCTAAGAGGAAAAGTTCGGATGTAACCCCTGAATACAATGGGGTAATAAAACACAATGGGGCTGCTGGCCTGGGAATATGACACCCTGGCACAAGGCAGCACCTTCTATTTTGGGATAAACAGACCCCGGCCTGAACACGGCTGAGGGCATCCTGGAGCTCATTAATCTGTATGGGAATGACAGAGGCAGGATAACAGGTCTGATAAGGGTTTCCTCCAGCCTTTTCCTCACACCGTGCAGGCCCCCACAGCCTTCTCAGCTATCTTCACTCAATAAGCCTTTATACACTTCCTCCCAGGACCCATAATTGCCGTCTCAGTGCAGGCGATACTATCATCTTCCTTTCCTTTCAAATTTCCATAGCCTTTTTATGGGAGATTAGAAAATCCTGTCTTTTCTGGACTCAGCTGTTTGTTTTCTCCGGCAGCTAAAGAAAAATAAACACGAGTTGTATACCTGAGCTGAAGGACAAGGGAAAGCAAGGGCACTGCAGCTCTGCTGTGACTCCTGCTGGTCCTCGGCTGGGCTCCTTCCCTGGGATGGTGCCTCGAACCCCTCATAAAAAGGGGACTTGTGTGCCAGCCCCATTGCCAGCAGCGTGCGGGGCTCCTCCAGGTCACATCGAGACCTACAGCAGCCTGGATCCACTGCCATGGACGACATCCCAGTGTCACCCAGCTCTAACACACCCTGAAACAGCCTGAGATCCATGGTGAACGTGGCTAAAGCAAAAAACAGAATATCACAACGTCGTGGCATTGCCTTAACCAAAATGTTAGTATTTGAGTTATGGGGGGGGGAGGGGGCTAATACCTATTTTCTATGCAAGCTACAACAGTTTGGCTTCACACAGTCAGAAGAAAGGAGACCCCAGGAACAGGTGCTTGTGAAAGCTTTTCCCAGCCTTGAACAGAAACAAACCAACACAGAGTCTTCCCCAGGCACTAACAGGCTTAGCACACACTGATTCCTCCAAGCCCTGCCTGGGAATGGCACCTACAGCAGCTTTTATCACAGAAGCTTGAAAACATACAGAAAACACAACTGTAACTTCCTTGCTTTGTATTTTATGACCTCAGGTGCTTTGCTGCTCCAGTAACGATGCTGCTGAATCACAGAATCATTAAAGATGGAAGAGACCACCACGATCCCCAAGTCTAACCCCAACCCATCCCACCACCCCCACTGACCACATCCCTCAGTGCCACATCTCCATGGTTCTTGAACACCTCCAGGGATGGTGACTGCACCACCTCCCTGGGCAGCTGTGCTCCTGCATCACCACTCTTCAGGGGAAGAAATTTTTCCTAACGTCCAACCTGAACCTCTCCAGGTGTAACTTAAAGCCATCACCTCTTGTCCTGTTGCTGTTACCTGTGAGAAGAGGCTGATCCCCACATCCTGAAGCCAGAGCAATCACTAAAGGCAACACATGCCAGCTGCATCGTGGGCTAACAAGCACATGGAAAGCACACACCAAACTCTTAAAGAAACAGGTGGATAAGCATGTTAACTGAAGGCTCAAACCAGGAGAGCAGTGAGTTGTGGTGAAGCCATTGAGATATGCAACTCAGGCTGTGGGCGCAAAGGAAGCTTGTGCTCAGCATCTCTTATTTTCTCATTCCTGCCCAGGACTGTGGGATTTTAAATGCCTGCTGGGCACAGGTTACCGATAATAAAACTCTGCATTTTAATAGCCCCCAGTTGCTGTAAGTGGCTATACCTATTTTGGTGTGTAGAGCTCTACTTTAGCTGTATTTTAAACATGCCATATAACATTTATGATGAAGAATTAGAGAACCCTTCATTAATTATTTCTATTACCATCGCACCTAGAGGCATTAATCTCACACAGAAAGCATCATTCAAACAGAACCAGAGCAGTCTGTCCAAAAATCAAACCTCGGTGCCAAAAAGAAAAAAAAAAAGAAAAAGCTGTGCAGAAATAAAAGAAAGCAAATAGTGAAGAGGAAGCAGGAGGTGACAGCGCACAGAGCACATCCCCTACATTGCATTACGTGTACACATCTCAGGTGAGAAAGATTTTAAGAGTAATTTGGTGGGGATTGGTGCCACCACATGACAATCTCCAAGAAGGGCTCAGTGTGTTAGAAGCAGAGCCTGAAGAGCTGCAGACGAACAGAACAGCTTGCAGTTGCTCTTCAGGCAGCTTTGTTAGACTGGCTTGAGCTTTAAATGTTTCACTGAAGTTAACACCAACATTATCCTACTCTGACAAACGTGTTAAGAAGTGCACCTTAACCCATCACACCCCAAGAGAGAAAAATTAAAGCATACACCAGAGACCGTTGCTTCCTGTCAGAGCCAAACACCAGCAATAAACAAATACAGCTTCTGACATCACACTGTAGCAGAAAATTGATGTTCAGACACTGATAACTCATTCAGACACTGATAGCTTATCGTAGAATCACAGAATCATAGAATGGCCTGGGTTGAAAAGGACCACAATGCTCATCTAGTTTCAAACCCTCTGCCACGTGCAGGGTCGCCAACCACCAGACCAGGCTGCCCAGAGCCACGTCCAGCCTGGCCTTGAATGCCTGCAGTGATGGGGCATCCCTGGAGACATCCCAACTCATGTACCAGGCAAGTGAATTCTGTCTTCCCAGAGCATACAGTGACTGGTCCACCAGCACCCAGGCACTGAGCCTGTGCTCTTCCAGCACGTGCCCAGCAACACAGGGACAGCCATTCACTCTTAGGCATCACTTTGTCCCTCTTCCCTGTTCCTTAGGAAATAAAATGTGTCCTAGCGTGACGGGCAGCAGTCAGGCAAAACAGAAGTGTGTTGTGAAGTGGCTGATCAGCAAATAAAGTTGATTCCTCCTACCCACGTACCCAAACAAAAGCAAATACAAATCTGAATAGCCACTGCTGTGCTTTACATACTCCATTTTCCCCACCAGAGAAGGCTTCTTCATTGAACTACAGCACACTGTGTCAACTGCAAAGGCTGGGACAGAGCAAAGTGCTACAAGAAGGTAAAGGTGAAACATGGCATCCTCATAGAACAGCACACTGGCACAAGGGAATTCAAGTATTTCATTTCCAAATTGGAGTTTTTCTTTCGTTTTTTAAATTTTGCTACTTCAAGTGTGGGTTTTTTGTTTGTTTTTATTCTTATTATTCTTATGTTTTTAAATACAAAACAATTACAGGCACAAAATAATCAGAAGTGCTTTCTTTAGTCAAAAAAAATCAATTTTCCATCCCGGACCGCAAAGAACTCTTCTCTCAAACATCAATGGAGGGGAAATTGGCCAACAGAGAAAGGACTGCTTAAAAAAATTAGATGCATTTTGAAGTTATCTACTAATCTTATTCTAAGTTTCCTAAACCAAGAAAAGGCCAGATGCAGTAATCCATTACAGACATGATATAATTATACTGTAATCATAACAGAACAATATCTGCACATATGCTTTTGTTAAGCGTAGGGCACAGCCTGACAGCGCTCATTAAGAAACAAATGGAACATTCAACTGCAGCTTTCATTTGATCCTCCAAAGATAAACCTCAGTATTGTTATTCCAGACTTTGCGTGTGTCTGTGCAGGGCAAAAAGCATTCTCTCAAAACGTGAACTGGTCTGCATAGGGCAACCGACCAGCAAAACAGTACATTCTATTATCATTCCACAATAACTTTAAAGCCACTCTCTGAGCACAGCATTGACACCAAGAAGTAAGCCTGAAGCTGCTCTAAGCCTGCTGGCCATTTCTCCCACAAAGAACACTTCTGACTTGGAAATGCAAATGGTATTGTAATTCATAATGTCTTGTAAATGCCATTATGCCTGCTGATATTAGAATTTACACCTTTTCTACGCTTTGTATGCAAAAAGGTTCCTCAGCACAACATAATTAGTAAAGGAGGAGAAAAAATACAAGTAAAAAGCCATCACAGAAGCAGCTGATGTTGCTTTCAAACCTACTGAAGGATGTGCCTGGCAAGAAAGCAGTTAAAACACGGCAAAGTGAAACTGCATATGATATAGCACAGTGATGCTCCTGCATTATAAATAATGCTGAAGGATGCATTATTTATATGTTTAATATTGGGCTCGCTTATGAAGTAAGTTCCTTTCTCCAGTTTGTCTGTGATGGTAACAAGAAGGCAGGATCCCAAGCGGGGCTCAGGAGGAGACATGGCAGTGCAGGGGTTGGGAGGCAGAAAGGCAGAACACACTGGGTGCTGTGCTGCATTGCATTTCCTCAGTTTGATACGTGCGTAAGTTGGAAAACGCAGAAGGTTAAGAGCTCAGCTTTCATTCATTTAAACATTCAATAGAAAGAAAAAAAAAACAAACGTGGATGTTTATTTCAGCTTTATCCCAAGTCTGCGTCCTTTAACAGCTGCAGAGCTGGCACGGAAACACAACGACATTTCTGGCACCTCCACGTCTGATTGCTGTTTTAAACCACAATCAGAGAAAGTCACTGCCCTGAGAAGTGCCTGCGTTGGCTCCTGCAGCAGGGCACAGCCTGCAGCCCGCGGAGCTCCAGCTTCCAAACAGCCATTTGCTACTCCTAAGCCTTTAAGTTCTTTTGAAAGAACTTTGTGAAGATACAACAGAAATGCTACCGCATTAAAAAAGCCATGCTAGCAATTATTAAACAAGTGCAAAAGCCCAACTAAACCAGCTCGCTCCCACAGGAAGGCAGAGCTGCAGAAGGGGCAGCTGAAGCCTTGCAACCTCCGAACCCCACAAGTCCCCAGCTGTGCAGCACAGTGCCCATAGGAAAGTTCCACCGACCCCTTGTCGCACAGACATTCACAGCTCTGTGTGCTCTGCACCTGTGCCTCTCACATGGACCAGGGAATGGGGCTGCAGGAGTGCTGCTGGGGAGTGGAGATGGATCCTCTTCAGATTCATCCCAGTAGGACAGGGGCTGCTCTCAACTATGCAGACCGAGGTGCTGTAAAAGCTAATCACTAAGTGAGAACTATTGGTCATAGGTGGATGGCTGGACTGGATGATCTTGTAGGTACTTTTCCAACCTTGGTGATCCTATGATAATCCAGCCTGGGCAATCCAAGGCCCTGTGGCTTGATGAGTGTAATGAGACCACACTCCCCAAATATAATACTTTCTTACATT
Organism: Tragopan temminckii; assembly: GCA_028571105.1. NCBI lineage: Eukaryota > Metazoa > Chordata > Aves > Galliformes > Phasianidae > Tragopan > Tragopan temminckii. The sequence goes on along the minus strand of JAOWBP010004554.1, from coordinate 3,329,752 downwards.
TAGGTTTTTGGTTTTTTTTAAGTATATTTCATTAAACCATTCACTCCAAACCCACTGTTTTTGGAAACTTGCTTTCACAATCCTATGCTCAAAGGTCCCAGACTACCCAAACTTCACCTATTTTCATTGAACTGCCGCCTGAAAACTACTGCATTAAAACTAAGCTCAAAAACAAAGACATAAGGGGTGAACTATGTGAAGGAACTGAGATTCCTTCAAGATCAAAGGTATCAGTATTTGCTAAACCCAAGTATTTCTTATGAATCTTTTCAAAGCAGTGCTTAAGCCAGTGTTTCAGTTCCTGCAGTGTTTTTACTGCCTCTTCATCTTCAGTTTGTATAAAGAATTCAGGGAAGGGATATTCTCACAGTTTAGAAGGCTGTGATTAATGGTTCATAGCCTCTCATTCCTACCAGATCCATCACAGCAATACAGACAGGGACAGCAATTAGCAGCAGCCCATTTACACTGGAGCAAGTTTTGGTGAAGACTTTTCCTTGATGGCTAAAAACAAACCCTTTCCTACAGCCAGCAACAGGAGAGGTCCTGTGCTCATTTAAAAGCACTCTGTGCACTCCTAGCTGTGCACAGAAGTTGAAAACTGAGTAAGCACACCCTCCAGTCTCAAATGAATGATGCTCAGATTGTATTACACTTAAAAACTAAGTCAGTGTCATGGATACTCAGTTTGCATTCCCACATGATTGATTCCTTGGGCTTGGCAAGAACAGACCGTGCCTTTTCCACGTACAGTTTATGGAAGGATGCAGAGCAGAGGCCGTTCCCAACATGCGAAGCTTGACAGTAATTCAGCTCCCACCTACAGGTTCTGTTCATGTAACGCACTGCACCTGTGGCTGTCCTTGAGACCAGGAACGCCACCTGGTGCAAAAAGCTCTGGTAGAACCACATCTAGCAATTTAGTTTATGCTCAACAGCCACTTCCAGATAAAAGCATGCAGCCAATGCACCCAGCACCGACGATCCCAGTTCGCTACATAGCCCTGCAATATCAGATGTAGTTTAGAGCAGAGAAGCCAAAGGAGTCCAAAAATTAAAAAGCACTTTCCCCATATTCCACTCAGCAGCTGTCACAGCAGAAATGCAAGTGGGGTGATTGATTCTTCCAGTTACATTTCTGTTGCAAGAGCACCAACCTCCTAGATTTGGGCTTTATTGCTGTGCTCTGCCTCCCCAGGCCAATCACAAGAGTCAAATTTTGACAAATTTCATACTGTGAGGCTTTTAAACAGTCAAATATTGCTTTATTATTTAGAACATCATTTTTCGGTTTTGTTTCCAGCTGTATGTAGCACTGAAGTTTGCATTAATGCACTGCATTATATCATCCTTATCAGACAAGTTTCCTAGGTACAGCTGATTCCCCTTTTTGATTTTCTTCAAGAGCTATTAAAAATGCTGACCAAAGAATATAGATTTTCATTAATATTTCCTCCTCTTTTGATCTGTTCCTTTGATTTACCTGACTGTACGATCCAAATAATCAGAGCAGTTCCTGTCTTTCATGCAACAAATGTAATGCCAAAACTTAATCAAACCAAGGTTTTTAAGGAGAGAAAAAAAAAAAAATCAGTGCACTTAAAGAGCTTTTCCTCACCCTTCCTCAGCAGCTGAGCGTGAGGAAAGCAGGCCTCCCAAAAACAAGCCCACTAAGTGCCCAACATCACCAGTGTCTTCAGAAGGCATCTGTGGGCACAAAGTGCATCCCTGCAGGAAGGGCAGCTGCTGAAAGTAAACTTCAGCTCAAGATGGAGCAGCTTTGTTCCTGGGTGGAAATAAAACAAGCCCTTGCTTTGGGATTTTACCCATGCTGTCTCCTGGTCAGCTCACTTTCCCCTGCAAGGTTAAGTAGTGGCTGTGCTCTCAGGACATCCATTTGACTGCACGCTTGTTTTTCAGGTCTGCTTGGCATAAGGTTGCAGTTCTTATTCCTCTTGGTATTGTTCCTGTACAGGAAGGCAGGAAAATATGTTTCCAGGCTCCTAATGTATGTTTGTTTTCCCTTATTGTTGTTCACTCTGTTTACACAGTCGTTGTTTTTCTTCATCTTTGATGATGAAATTTGAACACGAATAGAAGGAGAGAGGTTCCAGGGAGTGGAAAATAAAAAGGCAGATAGAGCAATGAAGCAAAACACAGGCTTCATTTTCAGCACTGTTTTCTTGCAGAGCCAACCCTGACCCCCAGATGCCCAAACAAGCTGCAAGTGGAGCACATGCACTTTTGGAAGACGACCAAATGCCTCTTGTTTTCATAATATTTTTACATTAGTGACTGATGGAACAGCTGTGGTTCAGAGCAGCCAGCTTTCCCCCAGAACTACGCCGCAATTCCTGCTTGTGACAGCCACTGAATCGCCATCAAAACTGCTTTGCCCAGGACCAGCGCTGCTGGTTTTGTGGGTTGCTGCCTGTGCTTAGCAATAGTGCACACCTCAAACACACGGATGCTCTGAGAGGAATTCGAATTCAGCACCCTCATTCTAGAGCCAAATTCCTGCCTGGCTCTCTGAAGAAATAGAAGGGGCACCTTCCCCCCGCGGCTCTTATCTTTCTTGTATCCAACACAGATCTACCTGTAATACAGAAATTGCTTTCATATCTCCCATCAAAACTGGGCACAACTGAGCCCATAGCATACTTTGGAGACGTCCAGAAAAAAACCCCAAACTACCACTAAAATGCTAGGAATCGATGGCCAGCTCTGGAAGACATGGGAGGAAGCATAAAAGAAAAATACTCCTCTGAGCATACCATTATTGTTAAATATCACCATTCCAAATGTAGGAGATAAATTTTCAAGTGTTACAGCAGGTCTCAGAACCCTATTAATAGAAATTAGAGAGAAGTCTAATAGGAGAAGACAGAGAGGAAGCCATTCTCTCCACTGCTCCCTGGGGAAGGTGAGGAGAGACTGAAAGATGACACTTTATCTCTCCTAATTCCTGCGGGACCCATAATCACAGCATTCATTCAGCAAATAATAATAATAAATATGGTCTGAACTGACTCCAGCTATTTCAGCTCTAATAAATGGGTTGAAATAGTGGCAAATTCAGATACAGAGAGCATCTTTTCAATAAAATCTGATAGGGTTATTAATAACATTAATGGAGTACCACGCCGTCTCCATTTTGTTAATAGTTGCCTTATTCTCCCCCGGTCCATTCCCCGCTCCTGCAAAGACACAGAGAAACACACACACACTTTTCTCTCCAGTGATGACAAATTCAGACTGTCAGCATTCTGCTGGCAATGCATCCCAAGAATTAGTCAAATTTGACGTGATTTTATTGTTTTATGGGAACTGCCAACAGGGATTTTTCTGCCTGAGGTACATTTATATCCCAGTTCAAATCAGATCCTCGCTTAGTTCATGGACACAAAGAGGATAAGCCAGGAAACCTGCAGCTCCTCAAGGACAAAAAGTAGTTCTGACCACGATGGGATCTTTACAGCCTTACACCTGGTATTCTCACTCTCTTCTCAATTTGCCCTTTATTCCTAAGGCAGTTTCACCTTCCAGCTTAAGGTTACCTTATTGTGCACACTTTCCTGGTGTGACTGCAGTGCTTGGGCTGCTGGTCCAAAAAAAAAGGCTTTCACACCCTTCTGGGAGATCCTGCACAGTTTTAGAAGAGCTAAGATCTGCCTGCAGGAGACCAAGGTGCAAGCAGGTACATGTGCTGGTCTGCCCAATTTTACCCTGAAGAGATCATCTAAAAAGGCTTTTTTTTTTTTTTTCTTTCCAATACAGTGTGACCACTTCCATTGTGCTCAGCTGGTTCCAGCTGTACAGAACCAAAACTTCAATGAGGGCTTTTGGTAATTTGGAATTCACCCCCACTTATCCCATTTCATATTGGCCTTTAGCATCATTTTCACCATGTCTCATTTTTACAGACTTAATGAGATTAAAAAACACTCTTGCTTCCCTTCACTATTTATGCTTTCAGCTGTGACTTCCATAAAATGATTCTGGTTAGCAAACAAGATGGCTGCGTGATTAAAGAAAAAAATGCATCTCATTTTCCTCATCCCACATAGAGACACAGGGAAGAAGCAGCCAGAGCCAAAGTGCTTTATATCACAGTACTTCCCTTGCAGGGAGACAAAAAAAAAAAAAAAA
>JAOWBP010004554.1:3313916-3325503 GCA_028571105.1 Tragopan temminckii | reverse complement strand
CAGGGAAGAAGCAGCCAGAGCCAAAGTGCTTTATATCACAGTACTTCCCTTGCAGGGAGACAAAAAAAAAAAAAAAAAAGAAAGAAAAAGAAAAGAAAAGAAAAGAAACAGAATTATAGAGTTGCAGAGAAATGAAATGTTTGAACAGAAAATAATTTCCCTAACTTGCAGCCTGTAGGCATAACCTGTCATAACTCTGCATGAATTGAACAGTCAGGGAGTTCAAGTTTTCTGCAGCTTACCATAAACTAATATGCTCCGTCACATCATCCTCAGGAGACAGGGATTTGAAGGAGCCGCTGTATTTAGAACAACAGAAGTAATTCTGTGGTTTAATAGAATTAGAGGGAATCATCAGAAGCCCAAGTGCAGATGGAGACTAGATGGAAGGTGACAAAAAAAGTCCCAACCCACACACCATGCCAAAGCAGGGGGAGAGAAGTGGCAATTTCTAATTTAAGCTCTTCTATAGACCACAGACTTCTCAGTTCACAGCATACAAGAATTCCACTGTTTTACACACGGAAAGACTGACAGACTTGCACTTGTAACAGGGTGCATGGTAGTGCAGGTCTCAGCGTGGTGGGCAGCTTCAGAGCTGAGGTAGAAGAAAATGCAGCACAGCGCGTAAGCGCTTTCTGAGACACAGGGTAACAGTGCCACAAAAAGTCTGCATCCACAAAACAGACATGATTCTCTTCCAACCTCCATGCCCACAGCCTCTTCTCCCCTGATTTTTACAGGCTTACCAACATCAGAAATGAGCTCACAAAGCATGCTATGGTGCAAGTCCTAGCTGATTCTCCACAAACAAGACACAGCTGAAGGAAAGATCTGTGTTTGAAGTGTTTCCTAAGGATGCGCTTTCTGGCCCTTAGCCTATTCAGGGGCCCAAACATACCCCCTCAGAGTTGGGATATTACCATAAATAGTGTAGGACAGCTCTCCAGCCTCTTCAGTTCACCTCAGAAAGGTTTCAGAACCCAGCACTACTTCAGCTCTCCAGCACAGCAAGTCTTTGCCATCCCTACCCCAAACCATGGAGCATCCTTCTCAGAGAGAAACAAAGCCTTTCTCATGCAAGACCTCTTTTCTGGAGGTCTTTCCCACCTGACCCAAGCACAAACATGGCACATAGTTGAAGCTCCCTCATATGTTCTGACTTCCACAAGCACCCAGGCCTACACACTACATGACACAGCCTGTAATACACAGCAATACCTCTGTCACACCTGCATGCATCTTATTTGCATGGGATAACCTCTGGGTTCCCTATACTCACAAGTGCTCCCATTCTTCATCTCTTCAGAGTAACAGTGAACTTCGTTCCTTTTGTGGGAGGTGCTGCTCGAGCTAGCAGCTGCACCAAGTTGTTCAATTCATTGGAAGGTCAGAAGGAAGTCTTAAGTAAAGCTCCAAACTGCATCCTGACCGTCCCGGGCTCCAGATAGCATCCTATGACTGGATCAGCATTTTCTCCCTATGCACACCTCTTCCTCAGTAGTGAAAAATACTACAAACCCAGCTTTCAAAGGAAAGACCAAACGAGAGCAAGAAAAGAACCCACACACATACATACCTACACGGAGCAAACCGCTTTACACACAGCTGCCCCCACAAGTTCCCTGCTTGCTGTACCCATCTACCCCTCTGAACAAAGGGATGTCAGCCACGACGTGACCTGCTCAGCAGCAGGGGCTTCTCCAAAGCACTCAGCCTGACCTCGGTGTAATGAACAAAATTAATATGGCAAAGCCTCTAACATGGCACCACTTCCCAGCAGCACAGCCACAGCCTCTAATTGATTAGTCCATAAAAATCTGTGCACTAAATTGAAAGGAGCTGCACTAATTCTCTTTTATGTTAAATTTCTGTCTTTCTCCTTTATCGAATCCTTCGTCGAATGTCCCTTCTGCTGCCTATTGTGGGCTTGCTCTGGGCCTGTTTTCCTCTTGCCCAGATTAAGTACCTAATCAAAATCTTGTCTCCCCTAATGGCATAAAATTGAAAGATAGATATTGCACTTTACACAGCTGATTAAACACTAGAATGTGGCTAAATGCTTTACAGGGCTTGTTACATTAACTAACTCTGTCATCTGCCAGCTATCTTATAATTGCATATGCTCATGTTGCCACTGGTGAAGCCAAGGTAAGATTTCTTTTCCCTCCATTACCTCTTTCCATTCTCCCTCTGTTCCCCATTGCTCTCTACCAGCCCCAGCGTTGGTGCAGCACTAACAACTCCCCACAACAGCCAACTGAAGATCTGCCTGATGTCATTTGCCTGTAATTTCCTCTTCTACATTCAACTGACAGTCACTGCTTCGTGATCATTAAGTGGCTGATGTGATAGAAACAGACAGCAAAGGCATGCAGCAATTCTTCCACAAGGAGGAAGACACAATCCTGCCCACACTTGCCTTCTTCACAGCTTTGATACCAGACATCTTGTTCCAGAAGTCCAAAGAAAGCAAGGATGGAAGAGAAAAAGTGCTTACATTGGGTTGCACAAGAACCTGCATTAAACAGTGTGGAATTCCCAATGGTTTGTCACGGCATGGTCTGATGCAGGTACCCGATGTTGCATGCCTTGGCTTTTTCTTACACTGTAATAATGATGCAGATGGACTTTCTGGAAGATGTACAAGTCCATCCCAGTTGGTTTGCTTCTCGGAGGAGAGCTGCATCTTCTGTAGATATTTACAGAGATCCCTAAATACAGCCTTCAACTGGATTACTCCAAGGAAGAAACACATTCAAAGAGGCTTTACTAAAAAAATTCTTCGCAATAAAGAAAAATTACGGTAGAGATGCTTTTTTAAAATGTTCTTAGAACTGTTAAAAATGGAATCATTAATCAGGACTTACATTTCGCTTAAAGATACAAACCAGGTAGCCAGATATTCTGCAGCCAAGGCTTTCTCCTATGGCATACGCAGACCCAGCAAATTTTAATTTTAGAAACAGATCTGCTCCTTTGCAGAAATACAAATATCTCCATATAAATTGCATTAAAGCAATTGCCAAAACACTCTTCTCTTTTAATGGAGAAAATAGAGTACACATTACACCCAGACTGTAAAATACAGATAGCTGGTTCAGCTCACATGCATTTCTTCCTGACCCCTTTTTTCTTTTTTTTTTTACAGGAACTCTATTTGTTAAGTGATAAAACAACATCTCCCCTTTTTGAATCTATATTATCCTAAAAATCATTTTTGCTGTTCCAAAATTCCTTTGTAGATATTTGGCTGTAACATCCTTCTCCTCCTTTCTATTTCTGCCCCTTCTCATACAAAGGCAGGACTCCAGCCTGGCAAGGAGGACCTGCCTGTGCACACACAAGTCAGTTTGCTTCTCTGGGACTGCATTTACAGCCAACTAATAATGCTAACACTATGCTTTGTCCTAAAAATACCCAAAGGTCCGATTTTCTTCCCATGCGATAAGAAGTAGGGTTTTACTGGGTGGATCCCCTGCCCCTGTTTCAGTGGTACCTCAAGTTGTCCTGAATCAAGCATTGCAATTCTAATTGCAATTAATAATCAATCGATCGTTTTCTTCTACCGTGAGGGTTCTGTTCCCTCCCACCTTCCATTCTTTGGCTCTTCTGCATGGAAACCACACGAATGAGTTCATCATACCACTGTTAATGTTTTATAAAAGCTTACTAGAGGCTATTATGAAACCTTTACTAAGTGCTTGTTATTAAATATTCATAAAAAGGCACAATATATATTTTAATAAGACATGTTGCAAAATACAAAATTGAACCCTGAACTAAACACTAAAATCACAGGAAAGATTTATCTGAAAGTGCAAGATGGGATACTCACACAAGAAAACCACAAATCTCTCCTAACCCTGCTTTTTCTGGACTGGGGAGGCAATTCTAACAAAGTCCCTCTTGCCTATAGCTTTACAGTTATTAAAATTCCTTGGTTGAAGCTGACACACCCATTCCAACTTTCCCCACCTGCATTTCAGGAGGAGGAGAACAGCTCCCCTTTATACCCACAGCAGCATGCAATGCTACAGAGCAAAATTAATTCAAACAAGTTTCAAGAAAAAGCAATAACTTAGTTCCAGATTGACTTGCAGGTAACAAAGGCAGGTGGAAGTTAACCCAAGAAGCAAATGGCACAAAGACCATCTCAAACTGGTCATTCCACATGAGCAATTCTTCACCAGCAAGCACTTTCTGAACAGAAAAACGGGCGGCTTTCTGACCTGACACACTATTTACCACTGCTGAGTTTTGAGCTGGACCCACACACAGGTACAGATCATAAGCCTGACAATTTTATTCAAAGGCTTAGCGGCCATTTGGCCAGAGCCACATTGACTTTGACATCACAGAAGTCAGCACAGCCATCAAACCTGTTGATGCCCAGATGCTGGGCAGATGCCCAGCAACGGAGCCACGAGAGCAGGAGAGTAAGTAAATAGACAGAGGTACAAAAGGAGGAACAAAGCCTTCACCATGCCTAGTTATATCCAGTGCCATCAATCCCTCACCTTCAGCATCAGACTCACACAACAGCATATTAAATTCTTTTATATGCATAAATCCCACTGCTGTGATCCCTGCCAAGCCTTTATTTCCACACTAAAGCACGTTTCAGAGCCACGAAACTCCCATAATGTACTCTCCAGCAGGAGAACAGCTGTACCCGTGTGCAACCAAAAACGTCCAATTTCATAAGGCTGACCTGATGAGGTGCTGCACATTCCCGACGGGATGCTCCTGAATGAACCCACCAGCCAGAAGAGTGCTGCTGTGCTCTGCTCTGTGCTGGCCTGGGTGGTCCCACCAGCCCTGAGCCCAATTTGCCCTTCCAGAGCCTGAGCAGTATTAGCTGCAAAAGCCCACTACTCTTGCAATGGAAGGAGAAGTGAGAGCTGGAAGCTTGCTGGGATTCACCCCTTCACCTCCCAGCATTGTTTTTTCTCACCTTTACTCAAAAGGGGCACAGCAGGTTAGAGGTGTACCACATATGGAGCTGAGGAGATGAGGTAAGACTGGTTTTCGTAGCTTTCTAGCACAGGAACGTATGGAGATACTGTCAGATTTCTACCATCACAAAAGATCCAAACAGCATCTCTTATTAGTGCTGAAATTCTGCAACAGAGCTCTGCACCCAACACAGGAATATGAGCACTCTTCCATCTTCAGGTTGGATGGTGGCCCATTTCTGTTACTACATGATTGAAATTACAGATAAACCACTCAGCCCTTATTATCACCTGCATTGCAGGGAGGGAGAACACGTGCAAAAAGTCACAAATAGGGAAAGAGGCAGACTTTGGTGGGGATCTCAAAGTAAGAACTCAGGTGATAGACACAGACCAATGCTGTTACGCCCCATAAGGCCTGCCTTTATTAAATGACATTTGCTATCCTCTCCTGCACCCTTGGCAGCTGAATCAGTACACAAGCAGGACTCAGTTCAGCCTATTTAATCAGCCCAGCAGTTACCCTGAGCTCTTATGGGGAGCACCAACAGCATCAGAAAGCTTTTTGCCAACTGAAAATACCTCCAGGATGGAGATCTCTGTGTTCCAGCTCACAAAGAAAGAGAATTTTATGCTTTAATGTTTGATGACCAGAGTGAGATCAAACCTCTTTTACACTCTTCCAACACCAGCATAATCCCACTGACCTCAAAGGAATAATCCTAACCTGCCCCTTTTATTCCGGGCATTGTTATGGAAGTGCATTGGACGCCACTGAGTTTACTGATAAGTAATTCTAGTTTTGTCCATACATTAAAATTAATATTGGTAAAGCTATGGAATAGAGAAGCTTTGCAAATTGTCACCATCTGGGGCTCACAGCAGATTCTATCTAAATTTCAATTTCATGGTTTGGACATAAGGTTTTTGGTTCAGTTCAATCCATCAAATGCAAGATAACCATCATCCAAAAGGGAAAGAAAAAAAGACAAAACTACAATTTAGCCATAATGAATTCTTTCCCTTTTACAATAAGGGACAAGTTGTGCTTGCAGGCACAGTTTGGGCACTGTTTTCAAATGCAGAGAACAGTAAAATAGACAGAACGTTTATGAATTATTAACAACTGCACGCGATTTTCTTTTCCTCTTCCACAGCTTCTTGTTTAATTCCTGCTCATTGTCGGAGGCTCTGGGGATGACTGACATTTAACACATCTCTGTCATGCCTCCTTACCCACGGAACGCCTGACATGGGGAGAGAACACACACACAGCCCACAAGCATATGCAGATTTGAAACATGCCAACCCATTACACCTCTCCTCACTCCCCACATTCCTGGAACCAAGTCTCTTGCAAAGAGATGAGACAAACCTTGCCATCTGGAAAAGTGTCCCGATATCATCACTTCATCTGTTACGTGACTAAGAACCTTTTCACACCTTGTAAGCAACAGATATTAGGAATGAACAAACAGGAAGAAAAAAAGTACATTTGTGTAGGACTTTGCTGGTATGGGGATGTTTTGAGTTAGTTATACTGTTAGATATTTTTCTTGAGCAAAAAGATGGTGGGGGTCAGAGGGGTAACGAGAATACAGTTAGGAACAGAGCTACAAAGAGATCTAACGTGGCACCTGAGCATCATATCTCATCCCAACCCTGGACTTCCACAGTGATGCCCACAGAGGGCAGCCCTGGACATTTACACCTGCAATGTAAAGTTACTTCACGTGCTCACAGGGAACACAACTTCCTACTGGCCTTGTGATGATGATTACCTCCTCTGATAAAACCTGCCTTGCTGTAAATGCAGTACAGAGGGTAAGAAACACCATAGCAGCACTTCTTGTGGTAATTTATTTCTCCAGAAAGTGATTTAATAGGTTTAGTCTGAATTAATCTCAATCTCCTATTGGAGATATTGAAGAGTTATAATCAGCAAACAATAGGCAAAAAGTTGGGCCACATTAGACTACTCACATACACTACTGCATCCCTGCCTAATTCGTCAGGGATGCAAAGTTCCCTAAAAATGCTTGATGCCAACCACCATTTTGCTGTGCTCCCAATGCACACAATCCCCCTACAACCTCAGCACACAAATTATGTCCCTGAGCTTGCTAAAGTGAATTAAAAAGCCTCCATTAACGGATGTACGCTTTTAACCAAACACAGAAAGTTCGAAAATTTGCACTGAGAAACACAGAAATACAAATAGAAGCAACAGGATTTCAAACAAGCAAGAAGAAATGCTTATGAGCCACTCTAGATTTTTATGCTTTCACAGCCAAGCTGCATGCTTCTGGTCCAGGAGCTAGCATCCTGTAGCTCACCAGGTGTTCTGAACCTTTTTTTGCCTTTGATCAAAAACCAAGAGTCTCCAAAATTCCAACACAAACAAACAAAACCAACCCGTAATCTTCAGCAATGAAAAGAAATTTGATTTTTTACTAAAATTGATTTTTTATTATTAAAACAAAACACTGACTGCATGAATCCTGGAGGAAAACACAAGAACTGAAGCTCAAGCCCTCCTGTGTTCTACAGTGTGGTCTGTATTGATATATCAAATCAGGAATAATTTTGTATCAGGTTACAGACTACTATGTCAAGCTGAAATATTTAAGGAGACGTCAGCATCCTTGGCAGTTATTTTTAGAGGTGCTCAGAACTATTTGTTCATCTAAGGGTAGCCCTTCAAAAATCTTTTCTTGAACAACCGTGCAACCAGGCTCTCTAATGTAACTTCTATGGATTGTTTCTGCTGGTCTTCTACACCCAGAAATGTTCCTTTTTCCTCACACACCTGTTTGCTTGTACCAGATATTGCTGTGATTTTTCCAGACTCCCTGAGAGCTATTACTTTATACGCATTAATTCAGCTCATTTTTCCCGTTTAGCTTAGCGTTGCTTTATCTCCAAAAAATCCACCCCCGTTTTTAAACAGGTTTAAACCGCTGCCAGAAAGCTTTCCTTTTCCTGCGTTGATTAAAAAGCTATCTCTTCAAATCTACTATTGTACGCCCTATGGATTGTAAAGAGCATTCAGATGAGGGACAAAGCAGCCGCCAAAAGTGTAAGTACAGCTTGGTGTGGACAGTAACTGCCAAAACGATTTAATCCTCCTTAACACCTTGCAAACCATGGGAGCAAATATAAGCAAATACTGTTTCAACAGTTAAAGAGGAGACATTCTGAGAGATCAGTATTTTTCTTAGTTATAAGAAGCAATTAATGAGATGATAGGGAATGCTGATTGAGAACTTTGAATGAATTTTTTCTACCAAACATAATTTTGGAGAACCAACTACACTTACAAAACCAACTGTTTTTCAGAATAGCTCCTTTATTACAGCTGAATTTAAAAAATTCCCCGTGGAGTCCTTTCAGAATTCCCTCTTATAAAAGAAAAACAAAAGCTGAAAATAGGAACACCCAAACAGCTTCAAATGGATTTTCCTTAGAAAAGTAAGGTTTTTAATTATGAAATAACTTCACATAAAGTTGCATCTTTAAAGCTAATAAGCTTCAACTGATCTGATCAGCAAATTGGACCTCTGCTTTCAGAAATCAAAACCCAAAAAAACTCTTTTCACTCTGACATTTCATTCAGAAGCAGGAAGAGGGAAAAATGCTGAAGTGTTCCAAATTTTCCATGTAAATAAACTGTTTTCTGCTTACCTTGGACTACATAGCTTAGAAAGCAAAGAGTCATTATTAGTAAATTGAGTCAATAAATGAGAAGAGCTCTGGAAGTTTAAAAACTGAGCATACAGGCAATGAAATCAAGCTCACCAAAAGCAAGCTGTGCCCATCACCAACATCACGGTGCAAAGTTCAGCTAGTCAAACACACATTAAAATTAGTTTCTTATGCAACAGTACATTGGCAATCAGCACAGGGAAGTCTTGAGACGGGCTGGATGCTCACCGCTAAGCCATCAGTTCATTTCCTGCTTTATATCCTTCTGATGAAGGCTAATATATGTAAAATATGCTTTACTGCCTCACAAAAAAACTACACTCTGGTTGAAAAAAAAGTAGCATCATTCTACCTGTAAGGATCACCCATTTCAATTAGGCAGGCCGTGCAAAACACAGAATTTGGCAACCAAGACGCAGGCTCTGATGACCGCCTCCATTCCAAGTGCCTCCCATCAACACCAGGCAGCTCCCAGAATCAGAATGCTTCACTGAGCTGTGTCATTTTTCCCAGCCTGTTCCAGTCAAGCGTTTGCATTACAGATAGATTCTTCTTCACAGTTTCACTCCTAAAACAGAGCAACAGCTTCCCATGGCTATTTGCTTTCAGTGGGGTTGGGATTGTCCTGAAACGAGATACACCAAGGATGCCTTTGCTGTGGCACAATATCAAGAAACAGAAACAAAACACCACAACAATGCAGGTGCCTGCTGGCTCCATAGTTCTACCCCATTATCTGCATAAAACAATTTGTACAGGATGTCATGCATTACCATGCTACCTTATCTAGCTATTAAGAAGTCAGGGTTTGTTCCCCTCCTCCCAATTTTCCAATGAAATTTATCTTTTGGGACATCTGCAGTGATATTTTCACTAACCTATGAACCAACTTAAGTAACAAGGGGTAAAAATAAAAATGTAGCCCTGCTGGACCTTGAATAGCCATTGCTGGCATGCAAAAATGAGCCTTAGGACATAAAAGAGCCACTACCTAAGAATCTGCATGAACAAAACTCATTTTATTATTTTCCAGGATAGATAATGTGACATTAAAGTAAGCAATTTCAGATGCTTCGACTCCTGAGGGTTTAACCTGAGATCTCCTGCGAAGTCCAATTGCCAGACATCACCACGTACCTACTGTCTCTGAAAAACCCACCCCCGGCCAGCCCTGAAGCGTGAGAAATTAGATGCCAGTAATCATCATCAGCTCTCATCAGGTCTCAGTTTGGCGTCTGTGGTTGGATCTGTCTTCACGCTATGATCTTCGTCCTAATGAAGACTTCTGGGTGAATTCCCAATACAAATAAAATTAATTTGTAAGAGTAAATACAGAGGAACAAATCACAGTCCAACCGCGCAGTCTGTTGGAGCCTGCGAGACTGCAGAATCCTTCTCACAAACCCTCTCAGCCAGCTCTAATCACTTATTTTAAAAGAGACTAACAGAATAGTCTGTCCTGGAGGATGAAAGCATATGTTACTCTCAGCATGGATTCCTTTAGGAGGGAAGCATAATTATCACATTCAGCACTGCAGTAACTCAGTATTTAAAGAAGACAACAAAAGAGTAAGTCTAAGTGTATATAAATGAACCGACCGCATAGAATGCATCTCTTGCCACTGAACTGGGACTGATTCAAGTCACAGTCAGCCAGACCAAGAAGCACAGCTGTCAGCCCCATCACGTGGCACTGGCTACATCTGCTCTACCTTGACTCAACGATTAAAATTACCTATTTTGGCTAGAAAACCAACTAAACAACCTCTGACTTTTTTTGTCTGTTTTTAAACCAAAAAGACTGCATTACAGCACAAAGTAGGCGGGGAAACCATCCTCTTAACAATTAGCAGTCATTTGGTGGAACCCTGGGGAATACAGCAATGTCTGCCAAGTTTGAAGAGCACATATCCTGTCCAGATGTGCCCTAGGTGGTGGTGGGCAGTTGTGACAGTGCAAACGCTGCCTGTGAATACGAAGTGGCTCTCCTAGTTCACAGAAAACAAAATCTGGTATATTGGTAATGCTGTCTGTAAGGGAAAGTGCAGTAAAAATGAAAAAAAAGAAACGTCTTCCTTCCCTGCTAAAGGAGGGCCCCTACTCCACAAATTACTTGGAAAAAGTTACTGAACAAGCAACTCAACATAAGCTCCCAGCACAATGTTGTGACAGAAAAGGCTAACGTTGGTCTTCGAGGTATAAACAAAAGGAGCAGTAAGCAGGATTGATGAAGTGACTGTACTTTTATTTATGGTATCGCTGAGGCCAATGGAAGGCACACAAAGCTCTGCTGTGGTGTCTTAACTTTTTTAACAAGGTTGAGAAAAAGCAAAGATCTGAGCAACTGGGGAAAACATAACTGAGATCACGAGAGCTGAAAGAGCTCGATCTGTTTAGCCTATCAGCAGAGATTGAGAGGTAACTCGATTAGTGTATAAGTACCTTCACAGGGAGAAAATAAAGGGTATTAAACGGCTCATTAATCTATCAAAGAGGCGTAACAAAAACCAACAGCTGGAAACTGAAGCCAGACTGACTTAAATTAAAACACAGCCACAATTTTTTTAAATCCGGTTGTTCTCCATCTTGATATATTCAAATCAAGAAATGGATGCTGTCTGGATACCTCCTTTATGCAGACGTAAGTTACTTTGTAGGTAGGCTCAAAAGTTACAGGATCAGTGACGTAGTAACTAGGCAAAACGCAACGGCCTTTGATGTACAGTAGGTCAGAGAGACAATGTCATGGTCCCTCGTGGCCTCCTGGATCTAGGAACTCTGAAAGCCATCTTTCTGCCTTCCTGGCAAATCCAGTCATTCTGACTTTCAGCCCACATTCAGCCACTCAGGGAACTTCTCTTTTACAACAGAACTGCACAGAAGATAGGAGTGCAATCTGAAGCCAAGCTGAACCACATGCTAAG
>JAOWBP010004554.1:3268847-3308607 GCA_028571105.1 Tragopan temminckii | reverse complement strand
TGACAGACAGCGCAAGACAGCAGCACACCGCCTGGAGCTGCAGACCTGCTCACTGAAGAGATGCTCTAAAAATGAACAAATCAATAACGCAGTGAGTTTTTCTGCTTTAACATCTACCCACCAGGACACTGATAAGAGTCAAAGTGGTAAAATGTTTGGAGTGGAAGGGGTGCATTCCCTGTGATAGGTCGGGGGCTGCTGCATTTGGGGCTCCAGTGACCAACCTGATAAAATGAGGAGACTAACATAATTCAAAGACAAATCAGCCTTCTCGATTCCTTTGTCACGTGTGGTCTTTTTATGGAAAACCCAGCTATTACCTCAATTTTGGGCATCACTGAAGATGCTATATAATAATATCTTTTCCCGGTATGAAAACATTTGCGTTGTAATCCAGCCATGAACAAGCCTCAGCACAAGCCATGATGCCTAGAAAGTGTGCAAAGCCAGCAATGCAGCTCTCCTCCAGAAAGCACAGCGATGTGGGATGAAGTCAGCGTGCACCACAGCTCCGAGCACAGCGGATCAGGGCTGTATGTGCATGCACTGTGCATTAGCAGTTCTGCTCAGCCCCAAATTCCACAGAAATAGATAGAACGAGGAGAAAAGGAGGGAAAAAAAAAGTCACCAGACTGTTTTGCAGACTGATGCGCAACCACTGGAGCCAGGACTGTAATGGGACATGCCAGAAACAGACAATTTCTGGGTTCCCTGCAACTAAGGAATGCTTGGGGTGACTGATGTTCAGCTCTGGTTCTCTGTAAATGTCCAGAGTAGAGTCTATATGCCACTGATCCTTTGTCCCCAGCACCTTTCCACAGCAGTGAAGCCTCCTGCAGGTTGTGTTGTGTCTGCCATCCCATGTGAATGCTGCACCACACCAGGTATTCTAAAACCATAGCAAAATAATATACTGAAATAATACAAAGTGTATGCAAAAATGCCTTATATAATATTTAGGCGGCTTTCTTCTATAATAACTGCAGAAAGAAACCTACTTTTAAGACCATGTTAAAAAAAAAAAAGTGAATGCAAATGGAATTGCACCAAGGTCACAAAGCCAGACAATCTGCACCCCTCTGATTTTGGAATGATTTGCCCAAGCTACACGTATGGGTGCACAAGTGTGAAGTTCATGAAACAGCAGCAAACCACAGTTTGGGCATTTTCACTTAGAAAACACATTTTTAGTCATTCATTCCAAAGGATCTGTTTATAAGTCTCTGCTACTAGGAGCTTCTTAAGCTTTACTACAGAACTTCTGGTGTTTGAGTCCTTACGGAGCAGGAAGGCTCCTGCACTTCCCTGTACAGCTTTTGCATTGTCTCAGGCCATAAAATCCACGCACGGCTGATGCAAGTGAGCTCAGAGACAGCATCTTGCAAAACTGGATTGACAGTGCAAAAGCACATCTGCTTCTATTTTGATAACCATCTTCACAACAGAAATACTTTTTCCTTTTTAGAAGAAATGCTTTATACTCAGAACCTAATGCAAAACGTAGCAAAGCTTTTGAAGCATCTTCCAGCATAACTTGGAAGAAGTAATCCCCTAAGCAGCAAAGCTACACAACGACATATCATTAAGGGCATAAATGGGGCATAACTTCAATATAATCCCATCTCAAACATCATCAGCATATTCATTTGTAGAAAGAAATGAAGAAAAAGCACTCGGTATTATAAAAATAATGCACAAGTTGTAGTGCTCAGTACAGACTCGAGTTGTGTGCAATTTCAAAGTCTGGGATTGAACTCCTGCATTGGTGGAAAGTTTTTTTCTTGCCTCTTGGAAAGCACTGCATAGTATATATGGGTTTGGTTTGGTTTCACTCTAGGCCTTGCATTTTGGTGGATTTTTCATTCATATAATGCAAAAAAAACAAACAAACAAAAAAAAAAAACATGCTGGACAGACTTTGATCAGTATTTTGGGAGCACCACAGTTTTTGACAGGCACCAAGACTGAAAAATATCAATCTAATAAGATAATTTTTTCCAAAGGCCCTAAGCACTGAAGCCAGTACTGCAATGGAAGATGTTTTCAACCTTAATGCAGAGCGGCTGCTCCTGGCGCCTGCTCTATTACGCAAACCTTCAAGATACACATGGTGAAGAGGCCCTACAGATTACAACTGATCTTTTTTCTCCCTTTTTAACTAAAATTATATGCTGTAGCCCTTCAGCTGAGTTCCCTGGCTAGAGCTGCATGTGAAGGAAATTTGGTCCTCATACTGCAAAAGGAAACCAAAAAATTGAGGCCTTGTCAGTCTGGAGCTTTCCTTGCAGCTCACTTGTAATGAACATAGGAAAGGACATGGTGGCCTACTTTTGAAAGGGTTTTTCTGCCAAAGCCCAAAATAACAAGAGTATATGGTGCAACCAAAAAAAAAATATATATATATATATATGTATCTTTAGGTTATGGAAATTATGACCGATGACATCCCCTGCCCCTGTTGCCTATGATCTTTTTGAACATATACAAGACCTTAATTATAGACTTGCAGTAAATGACTGAACTTAAGGCACGCTCTCAGCCCAAACAGTGGAGCAATCCAAGCACAGGGACTGAGCTGCACTAAACTGCACAAGGTACTGGAGGGGATGCTGCACCCAGAGAACAGCTTGATTCAGCCCCATCCACATTTGCCCTGTTGTCTTGTAAGAAAGGCAGCACATTCCCACATGTCCAGTTTTTCTGTAATTCATCCTATTTGGAAGCCAAAAAGCAAGCCTTCTCTAATCATGCATTTGTAAACCTGCAAATGTAGTAGAAGAAAACAGCATAAAAAGACCAACTTTCTCAATGTGAAAATGAAATACTGGAGCCAGCAGAATTATTCCACGTGCTTGCCTCTGCCTGAGATGAAAGTATCATCTATCTTCCTCACAAAGCAAATGCTTTTCCCTGAAGTAAAACATAGAACATGCAGAGAAATACCAATGTCACATACAGGCTGGGTTTTTCACGATTTGAAGTCATTTAGGGAGTGTGACTTGAGACCTCCTGAAAGAACACAAGCCTAGAAATCACAAGCTCCTGCTCTTCAGAAATCACATTATTTCAAGCACTGATTTGAATAACCACAAAACTAGGTGCTTCAGCATGCAGCTTCTGCCCTTCCACACTGATAGAAGCTGCAAATCTCTTTACTCCTACTGTACATTAGAGTGCATAACAACAATTGGAATGTGTAGTACAACTGCTAGTTTTCCTCTATTCTCTGCTAAAGAGAACGAATTAGGAAGCAAATATTCATAAAGAACTAACCTCTGCTTGAAACGAGGAATTGGACAGGAAAAGTTAGCTCACACTACTGAAGGCAAAGCACATGAGCAGTGTGGCACACAATCTCGAGCAGAGGTGAAAAAACATGGGAGGGTTTGTTGATTTTTATTTTTATTTTTTTTTTTTTGTGGGATGGTATTTTTTTGAAAAATGATTTGCTAAAACTGCAGTGCTTTAATGAACTATGACAAGTCACTGGCCCCTTGACAGACACTGAATGAAGAATATAAAAATCCCAATAGCTGAAATTAAAGATCTCAGAACTCCCGGAATTGCTTGTAGGCCAACTCACACTCACAGAAAGGAGTTATCCATGTTTGAAATAAAAAGTATTTTTAAATAGAAAAAAAAATCCGACTTTTCTAAAGCAATTCTGTTACAATCTTCCTACAGAAAGAATAGAAATTATTTACTGTTAGGTCTTGCACTTTCTCAAACATCATCCAGAGTGCTGAGAAGAAACAGTTGGAATACATACGCTATTATCCTTGCTAAAACTCTAAAATGTGTTAATTGTAATTATTCCAAAGCACTGTTAGTCTCTTCTCAGAGGTCAGCTTTTGTGAATGCCAAAATTATCACGCAAGACTTAAATTACTCACAAATAGTCAGTGAACTTGAAAGCAAACATACAGGTGATGACATACACAGAATGCACTTTTCATGCATTTTCACAGGTTGAAAAATCCAGTTCTGTCTTTGCAAACAGACAGCTCTGCCTCGAATGAAACAAACGCTTCCTCCAAAGACCAAACATACGTGATGACAATTAGGTGAGACCACCTCTCTCCTTTCTTATATACGCATTGCTTCTTGAAAAAAAAAAACAGTAGAAGCTGCTCATCTTTCACACCAGGTTTAGCTGTAGCGAATCTCAGCCTTGTATTTCTAGACACAAAATGAATGCTTTGTTGTAAAATCATTGTTTCATTAAATTACAGATGTACAGAAACAGATTTTTCAATAATGATTCAGTTGTGATACAATAGCATTTGTCAGAAGAAACATTCCAACAAGCTTTACTTGCCACAGTTACTTAGTAGCATTATTTTACCTTAAAAGGGATAAAAGAAACATCAATTCAGACCAAAGCAAGGTAGGAAATCTTCAGCAAGATGATAACAGAGGCCGTCCTTAGATTCTTCACAAGGGTTTAGGAGCATTTTCTGAGAACCCAGAAAGCAAGCAGTATAATATTGTCTTATATCTGACTATCTCATGTTCCTGAGCCACTCTTTGCAACAATCAAATCAAACCCCCGAGCAGCTTTAACCCCAGGCACACAGGAAAGGCTCAAAGCATGGCTGTAAATAGGGTAGGGTCGAGGAAAAGGGTGCTTGGGGAGGGAGAGGGCCAACTTCCATCCCCTCTGAGCTGAGAAATGGCCACACCTCAGGTTGTACTCAGTACTAACAGGTCCAAGGTCCACATCATCAGATCTCTGAGTTCTGGCTTGTAGAGAGAAGTACGCAGATGCCACCAGGCAAAGGTGTTTCTGCTAAAAGCACAAACACAGAATGGGTTTCAACTCCCAACCTTGCCCCAGGAATCCCCAAACACCTCTACAGTGGTCCCTCACCATCACTCCAATGATACCTAACAGACTTAGCAGTCATTTGGCAGTGGGTTTGTATAAGAATGGTTGAAATTTTACAAGGGTTTACTTCAGCTGGGACAGAAAAGTGTGCAGAATATTGACTGAAGCTTATGAGATGGCCAGATGGAGAATACAGTGGCCCAAAGCACACAGCAAACCTGTCTTAACACCACCCGTAACCAATTCTCGCATTTGTGGTCACACAAAGTTAGAGAGTTAAATATCAGAGCTAGATGGTCAGAGAACTTGACCTGTGATAAGATGCGTATCTCCGTGAGATAATGCTCAGTGGAGGGTCCCCCTCCTCCCAAATTCACAGCTCTGTGCAACCATCCCAAAGCAATCCCCCCTACAGAAGGTTTTCACTTCCCTCGGAAGCACCAAGCACTGCTCAGCATTAACATCAGCATGCAAAACCAATCAGAGCAGTAGGACCAAAGGTAAAACCGTGCAGGTGCCCTCTGCTCAGCACGTATGCCTAAATCAGCCATCACAGTCAAAATACTTCCCCTCTCCCCAGTTTTACAAACAAAGAAAGCTCTTTAAAATTGGAGGAGGTGGGAGAAATAAGTTGTAAGGCCAAAGGAGCTCTGTGAACATCGACTATGTGCATCCCCATGAAGCATGTCACAGATCCCCACTGCCAGCAAAGGAAGGCAGTACCTCCTACACAGGTAAATAGGATGTTGCTCAGTACCTTGCAGCTGACCTAGAGCCTTTTTCAAACAAGACCAATCACCAGTTAGACTCAAGTGATGATGGATTTATCACTTCCCTTGGTAAACTGCTCCGATAGTTAATTAGCCTTACTATTCAGGTCACGTCTCATTTCCAGTTTAAAAAATTTGCTAAAAGCCTCATAATATTTTTTCTACAATGCGTGCCTATATGTATGTGCTTTTGTGTCCATGCATACACACACAAACATATGCTTAAAATAACCCCACTGATTCCTGAAAGAAAGGCTCCCTCTCAGTTGCAGCACTGTGCAATCCCTGGATCTCAGAGGCAGGGCCAAGAAGTTGGGTTTTCATTCAGAGCTGCAGCAGGACTGACACCTAGACTGATGGCAAAAGATTTCAGTTCACTATCACAGAACCACAGAACATCCCAAGTTGGAAGAGATGCACAAGTTCAACTCCTGGCTCCACACAGGACCTCCCAAAATTCAAATCCTATTTCTGAGAACGTTCTCCAAACGCTCCCACACTACCCACAGCCAGGATGCAGGGGCATCAGAACAGAGCAAGCTGACAGCCAACACCTGACTCTTCCGTAGAAAGTTAGGAAATTCAAAATTGCAAAACTCTTTCTCCTATATTTTTACCATGAAATTAAAGGCTTCTATATACTTTTATCAATTACTGCTACATACTTTACATTATAACTGTTAGAAGACTGGCCATTGCTTATATAATCATTAAGTGCACCTTTTTACGCTGTGAAATGGCTTCCAAAAAGACAGTTCTTTCAAGTTATGGTCAGCAGCAATTTGTCTTCTAACTATACTAAAATCTCTACAGTTATTGCTTTGTGATCTTGTCAAACTTGCTATTTTCAGTTTTCTGAAGACTTTTGAAAAGGTTTTAAGATAGGGAGAGATGTCAAGACACAACAAGAGCTTCATTTCCACGCCTGCAAAGTTTCTGCTCTCCAGCTGCAGTTTCTCTTTGCAGACGATGAATCACATGCCTAGAAAGAAACTACATATCTGAATAAACCACATGCAGTTACTGTCTCTTTCTGGTTATATATTAAGTAAACCTAAGCAATCTAAGCTCATCAGCTGACACAGAAGCCAGTGGAATTAAAATGCAGACATACAAAAATTCTTGTAAATTATTAGTAGGGTCACACAAGGCCTTAAATATTGAGAAAAGCAAAACTATTAAATAACTGAAACACTGATAAAGATTCTGCACAGTCTGAAAAAGAAGCGAGAACCATGAGGTAAAGCATCCAAGTTTTTGTGGTCTGAGTTTTTAAATCTGATATGAAAATGCCTGCATGCCTCCATGTCCTGGGACAACCAGGCTTCAGGGACTGGGAGACAGTTCATCTGGGGGTAGGCGTCTTAAGGAATTATGGACAAAGGGGAAAACAAAGGTAAGCAAAACACTATAAATTATTCCAATCATATACAAAGCAAGGCATGCGTTTGTGCAACAGCAGAAGCAGATGAGTTGGCAACGGTTAGACTGTGACCTGACCGGTGCAGCCGCTGTCATTTGTGCAAGCCTCAGTGCTCCCATCAGGCCTTCACATGTCACACACGGGATGATGTCCAGGCCTGGTGGTTTGGAGCACCGTGCCCTGCAGCCTGCCCAAGCACAATGGCAGCAGCCTGGGCTGCCTGCAGTCTGACAGCGTCTTCGGGAGAGCTGCAGGGTGATGTGCAGCCGTAACTCGATCCAGTCACGGCTTGTGTCATCCCAGGTCAGAAATTATAGGGAAAGAAGAAACTGTGGGGTTTGTTTGTTTATTTGGTTTAAACGTGCGGTCGGTGCAATGATCGGTTGTCAAATGGAAAATGTTGGTTGAGAAGCACTGAAGAAAGAAAACAGTCCCAGGAGAAGAGTCCTCTGTGCCTCAGTACAAAATCAACAGGTCCCAAATCTCCTCAAAGCCTCCAAGCAGTTTTAAACCAGAATTCCTACAAATCCTAGAAAAACTGCTTTGTATTATACCCAAGTCCTCATCAGGCTCCAGAGCTGCAAGGCATAAGCCGGTTTGCATCAGAACAAGTTATCAGATTGCTGCCCTTCCCAGGCACTCAAATCTCCCTTGAAAAGCACCTGGTGTTGCCCACTGGGCTGAGCACACCACGGGGCTGATCCTGTAACACTGGTTCCTAAAGCTCTAGCGAGCACCCACAGAAGACAGACTTTGGAACAAGGCATCTCCCTGCTCTAGTGCAAGTCATGCTTCAAAAATGAACAATTAACTTCAAAAAGCATTTTGTTTTTCAGAAGACAAGCATGGTGTTCAAGTACACACAGCAACGTCTATCAGCCCTTCTTCTTTTTCACGTTTTGAATTGTATCTAATAATTATTTTAGATGCATGAATGCGTTGTCTACAGCTTGTAAAAAACATCATTATCTTTTGGAACACAGTTTTGTTGCTGTAGTGGATGTGTCAGCACTGTTGTCAGACCTGCCTCAAGGCCAGGCTTCAAATCCAGCTTACTGCCTAGTTGCACACTCTTCCTGGGTAGATTGCCCCATTCTGGGACAACCTATGTAACCTACATAACACTCTCAAAGGGAAAACCTTCGTTGTGCTTTTGAGCACACTTAGATATATATTTATCCCTCAAGAGGCCAGCTGTGGAGGTAGATACCTGATGCAGCAAAATTCATCTCTCATCAGCCCCTGAGATGGTGCTACAAATCCAGCCCTGGGTGGACAGCACAGGCAGAGAGCTTTATAACTCAGCTCTGGCACTGAGTGATTTAAAGGCAGTCTGAAGCCAAGCTGAATCTCTAGAAAGAAAATGGGGATGTGACATAGAAGGCTTTAGGAGCACAGTGAAGTTCAATCAGCTCTCACGACCACTCAGCACAACCCAGTACGGCCTCAGCCCCTAAAGCTATAATCCACTTATCCACCATTCAGAGGAAAAATTGCAAGCAAGCTTTGCTGGGAAGTGCTGAACACACCTCATGTGAAGATCTCAACCTTGACACAGCTGTCATTCACTCTGTAATACCAAAGTATTACACCACTTGGGTGAAAAGAGACATTAAATAGCCAAACAGGGATTAGAAGATAAAATGAGAGTGCTCAACTCCACTGAACAGATGCACCAAATGAGTTCATTTCAATGAGAGCTGTGCAGGAAGAAGCTGGTGAGGGCAGAGCAGGAGTGATGGCCTGCCAGCCCAGCCACAGGAATGCTGAACCCATGCCTCAGATGGCTGCTGTGTCTAAATATACATTAAAAAGGAAACGCAGCACACAGTGTTTGCTGAAGCTGTGCTGTTAGGCCTGATGAATTGTCTCCATCACCATCAAAATACAACACAGTTCATGGCAGCTTCGGGTACAGTGAAGGCAGAGGAGGAGAAATGCAGTGCCTTTTTCTCATTTAGAACTCAAAACTTCCACTGGGCAATGAAGGGTGCACGGTTACTCTGGAAATTAGACCTCCCAGTTGGATGTCAATTATTTTGCCCAATAAATGAATCAAAAATGAAACTCCGTGCTTTTCTGTTAGTTTGATGATCAAAAGTTATTATTAATATAACTCTACTAAATACGCCACTAATTTTCAAGTACACCTCATATTTGTTTTGCAACAAAGTACTACTATTTATTTCTGTTCTCCCATGATACTGAAGAAACATGAAAAATCACCTGCTGCAGCCAGTTCGTCCACTACCCTGATTTCAAAAAAGTAAGGAACGGAAACTGCCTTAGGAAACCCCCGGTACCATAAACATCTTCTTCTGCCCAGTCACAGGGCTGGGACAGGACAGGATCTGGGGGGAAGGTGAACTAAAACAAGAACAAATCTGGTGATGTGTTTATAATGGGATACAACCCCAAATTTAAGTAATTACCTGTCAGTGATGCCTTTATTTTCTTGAGGCACAAAGTATGGCCAGTATATCAGTTCTCAGATCCAATCTTCAAGTATTGAAGATCCATGCTGACTTACACTAGCAGATTTGTTCATTACACGTACTCCTGTGACTAATACATTTGAATGGAAGGCTGAAGTCCAAGCAAGTCAAGAGAAAAACAAGTTATTACAGTAAAGGCACCCAGTCCACAGGCCAGCTTAACAATCCTTGAATGAAATCCAGAAGAAAAGTTTGGACTTTGTCCATTCACAGATCTCATGGGACTGGAGAACAAGCATCACATGCCAGATTGCAGTTCAACCTTGCTTTTATCTCTCCCACCTTGTTCCCATTCTCAGAACGGCACCAACAAGATGATAAATGTTATTCTGCAGTGACCCCTGCTCCGCAGAAACAGCATGGCAAACCCTCCCACTCCTTTCATTCCCAGCCCCTTTTCTTCTAAAGAATAGCTTTGAAGATTCATAACATTCAGCCCTGAAGGCAAGAGGGTTTTTCCAATGTAAATTTCTTTTGGTCACCACAATATGAACAGAAATCTTGGGCAACTCTGTTCTGTGACAGGGTTTTCATATTTCCTTTGCCTGCCCAGCTATTTATCATTTTCCAATAATCCTATGCCCTGCAGACAATAACACTCAGCAAATGGCCTTACTCCCCTCCCCCCGTCCCACACACAATAACGTTTCCATGCCTGAAAGTCTGTCCGTCAATGCTGATCGGAAAGAAAGATATTTATCTCTACATATGGCAAGCCACAGAAGTTAAGAGATGGAAGATCTATTAGATCATTGAGTCCGAAGCTCTTCTAGTGAAGGACAGAGCCCCCAGAGAACAAAGAATTGTTTTTAAACAGATGCAATAAATCGTCCTTCGTGATGTGGTGGCCAACATTTCACATCCTTGACTTTGAGGCGGGAGATGCTGCGATGTGGAAGTTTTTCTCCTTTCCCAATAGATTCATGATACTGAATTTGTTGTTGGTTTCCGCTAATATGCTCTAGTTTCCAAAAGACAGACCAACCACAACCAGAATTCTTCCGTCACTGCCTGATTCTAATTTATTTAAGATACTTGCTGAAGTCATCACTTGGACTGCTCTCAAATGACCCCAAGCTAGGATCACATATGGAAATATGGAAAAGCAATATGTTGCAACAATCCAACAATATCCTTCCAATTAAATCTTAAACTTCGGGAGGTTCAGGCGAACACCACCTTGCTGCCCCCAGATCTGTCCCACTTCCTCCATGACAGAGTTTTGTTAGGGGCTCACACTCAAATTCAGCGCTTGGAAAATGCCCTAGAACTACCAGGACCAAACAAGAAGCGAGGTTTTACCTCGAGTCTGTGTTGCCATTCAAGTGACAGAGGAGGAGACAGCCAGAATTTCATTAATGAAAAATACACAGGACAAACATCTCTTAGAGCAATTCAGGTGACTACAAAAGACATTGAAACACCTTCCGAGAGTCACTGATCCTGGGAACTTCCCCCTCTAGGCACAGCTGCTGGTTGCACCTAACAAATCATAGCTGATAATGATATTTCGGAAAGGAATGATCTCAGCACAAAACACAGCTCCAAGGTTAGAACTATGGCTCTGTGTTTAGATACAGTTCCAAATAGGTGTTTAACTTTTAGAGTACATGGACTAGAAATTCATTACTGCCAGATTCATTACCATATTTTAGAAATTCAGAAGTTCAGTTCCCTGTTAAGTCTACAGCTGTAAGCAGTTTATAAAGTCTTAGACCTCACAGATAGGAAGCCCAAGTCTGAACCCCATCTGAGGCTGCATATGGATTTGTCACAAAAGACAACACAAGTGGAGGCAAGGTATGTACATGCACAGAACTGACCAGCTGCAAATTCAGACTGATATTCCTGGAGCTCACTAGACATAGCTGCACTGGGGCAAAGCAGTACGTTTTGGAAATACATCAAATACATCAATTGTTTTACTCAACACACTTTTTCCAGCACTAATTAACAGGTAGGCAGAAACAGTTGAAGCCTAAAGCAGTTGCATATCAATATATATCTATATAACACAGAAACAGGTCATGTAACTCTTTTCACTCCCTACGAAAATCCTAGATATCTAACGTAATAAAAGTCTTAGTTGGAAGTAGAGCTAAAAGCTCCAAAACTGCTCTCTCATTTCCCCAGCCTCTGCCTGTACACTTTATAAAATAATACTGACACAATGCAAGTAGCAGCCTTTCTAAATTAAAACTTCTGTATATAGCCCAGGCATACAGTACTGAGCTTGCAAAGCTCTATTAAGGACATCAAATACATTTTGAAAGACTGTGGCTGTGCTGTCTGTGGTATTAGTCAAGTAACGCCGACTGTCTGGACCTTGTGTAACAGGCACTAATAAATAAAGTGCCCAAACTTTACTGAATCTTGCAGTCAAGCTTTGCTGAGTTAGATTCACAAACAGAGGAAACCCTCAGACCACGTCCCAACTTAGAGGGCAGAGCACGGGCAAATCACACAATTAGTTGTTTATCAGAACAAGGATTGCAAATACCAGCTCTGGGGTTTACACTGGAAATCCAGGATAATGTTTAAACTGGTCCATCTGTGCTGGCCCTGAAATAGCTTGGGATTTGCACATTTGGAATGGGTTTTCTGCAAAGCTAAAGGACTCAGAAGACATGAAATACCCAAAACTGAAGTCTGAATATCCAGTACAAGATCCTCTCATCCCTCAAAAGATCACTCAAAAGTCTTTCCAGGCTTGCAAAAGAGCAGTGAAGTCCGTGTCCGGTGCACATCTGGCACTGCCTGACCCCAGCTAGGAGCAGAGCTGCGGTTCTACCACAAGCTAAACTTCTTGCACTCATCACTGGTCTATGGAAATTCTTATTAATCTTTCATTTAAAAAAAAGAAAAAAGAAAAAAAAAGAATCAGAAGCAGACATTTCATAAGGCAAAGAGCTGTCAGGGTGAAGGAAAAATCCTGCCCACTTAAAACATCGCAGACACCAAAATTCTCCTTTGAATTTCTATTCTTCTCTTTATGTTACATTTGTGCCACATGACTTTTTCTAAACATCCTTATTTTTCAAATAAATATGATATGATAAAAATGAAGTAAAAAATGATAGTAACAAAACCTGTCAGGGATAAAAAACATCAGCAAGATACAATTTCTTTCTATTTGATGACAAGGAGAGAAAAAGAAAGAACAAAACAAGTATCAGAGCTCCTGGAAGACTAAAAAATTCCAAATTTTGATAAAATTATGGAAAAACAGGCAACAATTTCACCTGAAAAAAAATCAGGTGCTTCTCCCTTGTAAGAAGTGCAAAAGCATCTCAGACTCATAGGGTACTGAAAAACAAACACCTACCAAAAAAACTGGAACTAGATCTTGTCTTTCTGCCTGGCCCCCAAAAGGCAAAAATAAATATCTTCTGAGATTTCCAATCTAGTTTTACAGTCCCAAAAGACTTGAATCATTAAAATATCATGTAAGCTTTTATTCAGACCAACTACTTTGAAGTCCATCTGTTTACATCGGAGTTGGCCTCAGCTAAAATGCAAGAACAAAACACACACACTGTGTGATACTGAAAGCAGATCCAAGTTTTCTTGATTGGCCCCCTTGCTACCATTTGCTTCAAGTCCATTAGTCCCAGCCCTACTCCCACTCTCCCCACATGACTTGTGAAGTACTTCTTTATGGTACCCTTTGGATCCTTTAATGCCACACTAGACCTGAAAAATTCATCTCCCATCTCAACGGCAAAGAATCACAAGCAGTGCTGTATCCTAGGTCTCCCTTCCACTCCTCCTGCAAACCGGTACACCAATCTGCTTTTCCAGCAAGTGTCCCAACAACAAACGGATGCATCTACAAGGAGTGATTCCCCAATTACATTTGAAGCAACCGACAGCTGAGGGTCCCTTACCCATCCCAGCCTACAGGCATTAGGCCACTCTTTAGTGGAGGCTTGTGGGTTTTTCCTCTTCTTAGTTTAGACACACCACAATAAAGAAGCTTGCAGCTGCCTCTTCCTCTAATTGCATTGGGTGTGAACTGCAAATGCTGCTTTTTCCAGTAATTTTTCCCTTTTCCCAAGTACAGCTCTCCATGTGTACATACGCACGCACACTTTCAGTAACACATGCACGTTTGCCTTTGGAGGATATTTCAAACCTACCCAACCTAAATAAGGAAAACTTTTAAATGTATTTTCTCTCCTCCTTGATGTGGCGAGATTCACAGGCTGTGGAAAAAGAGGCTGGGACAAGACACGGTTGCATCTGGAGCGGGGGAGGCATTCTTTTTTGTGGTCGTCTGATGAATTATCAAAGCCGACTTGTAAGGAGCTTGGGGCCCAGAACTTTAAACAGATAGAGATTTTCCTCTCCTTTCCTTTCTGTCTCCAACTGTCCTGGGGATTTGACTGAGTCATGTTACACTCGCTGTGACTTCAGATCACTCGTATCTGGCTTTAATAACGTCTTTATTTTTATTGCTATTATTTTTGGCTGCCTGGGTATTCTTAAGAGCTTTGTTGTTGCGCTCCCAGCAGAGGCAGCAGCACGCGCGGTGATGGGAGCGATGTGAGGACAGGGCTGTGCCAGAGACAGGGACACCTGCAAGGAGGCTCCCAGCTTCGCCTGGGGCCAGCCTGGAGTCCGATGGGAGCCCAGATGGGAATGCCTGGCATTCCCAGCCCTTATGGCTCTCCACCTCCAGCACATTCCCCCAGCAGGGCAGCGCAGGAATCAGCCGGGATGGTTTAACAGATACCAAGGCATTAGGGATTGCTCCTGGGACTTGGGACGTACGTGTCCAAATGTGGCTCTGATTCAAAGCAAAACCAAATCAACCAACCAAGGTCAACCTCAAAGGCTGCAGCTGGCAGGAAATCCCTCTGGGGAGGTCCAGGTGGTAGGCAGGAAAAAGATTCCTGTGCTCATTTTTTATATATTAAATATATACATATATATTAAAAAAACATTTTTAGAGTCTGAAGTTACATGAGCATACTCCAACAGAGAAAAAGGAAAAGAGGATTTTCACAGGCCATGTCCTTGCCATCACACCTTTTTATTTATTTCTGATAAAAGAGACAGCACACCTCCAACTTATTATGAGTGCAAACAGAAAGCCAAACAGTTTTCTGCCCAAGGTGGGAGGCAGAGACAGGGGACAAAGAAGTGGAAATGCCTGTTAGTGGCTACATTTCATCTTTCAAAGGATCGCCTTGGAGGCCATCCCAGAAAGATCCTGCTGTGATTCAGTAAATGACTACAGGGATCGAAAGCCCAGACAAAGCACCTAAAGAACTGAGCCGGGAAGGCAACCTATACCATTAGAGATTTATCTTATTCATGCGCAGGGCTAAGGGGAAGACTGCAGAAACATCTCAATGGCAGCATGCTAGAATATCATGGAGGGCTTTAGAGACTGAGACTCTGTGCCCATTCCACCAGCAGAATATATAAAACATATATGAGCTCTAAACTTCCCTGGGTATTTCACTGCGCAAAGCAGTTCCACTGCTAAAATCCCTACTGCTGATGATCTCTGTGAACAGGATTTGGAAGAAACAAAAGTGGCTTTTATCTACAAACATAACTCCATTTCAGCTACTTACCTGGATATTCCACTAGCATTCGTAATATCTTTTTTGTGTCAGCCATGGAAAGCACAAAGTCTCCAACACCTACAGAACATCCCCAGAAGCCAAGCTTACATATATTTATATAAAAGAGAAGAGGAAGTTCAAGACAGGAAGGAAAAATATACATTTCAAACATCTTATTGTGGAGCAGAAACAGTAAATGCATCTTACGTAGCCATTTCAATACCACATATAATCAAAAGCCAAACTGCAGAAGGGAATATTTTTTCAAAAAAGAAAAATATTGGCTGGAAAGGCAGAAAGTCTAAAAACTCTGAACAAAGATTTTTAATTTAAATCAGCAGTGGTTTGTAAATGTGAAAACAGATTTGAGTGTCACTAGAAGAGTCACTCACGTGGCTGCTCAGAGTTTGTGTTAGCTGAAGGAGACTGAAGAAAGTACTACCTGCATATTTGCTTATTCCACTATCAAGCAATTCAGACCCATCCTAATCCCCAAAACCCTTGATTATCTGCACTCCCCTCCCTCCTCAAACCTCGTCTCCGTTTGTCACCTCTCTCCCATCCAACTTCCTAGGATAAACAAATAGTGCACAAAGAGCAGAGATGGAGACTGTCTAGATACACAGGTGGGGAAGGAGCTGGCAGATTTTTCAGTGGTTCACTCCCCAAATCTATCTGAAAGAGCAGTGCGGAATTACAAAGCAGAGAGAGACTGAGTGAGCTTTTCCACTCTCCCCCACAAAGCCTGGACAGAACGGGCTGTTCCAGAAATCCAACTGGCAGGTTTCTCCCCAAATGCCTGAGCCTCCTTCCATCTCCTGTTTAAGCGTTTTGTATCAGATCAAAAGCTCTTTAGAATGGCTCATTTTGGAAACTAGACACAAGGCATGTTGCTGTTCTCTAGACAGACAAAAGAAGTTTTGCAGAGGGATTACTGAAATCATAAATACGATTTTTCAACTCTGCAAGCATGACTTTTCATGTTTTTTTTTTCTTATCCGAGAACTAACATTTGTGGTAAGCACATGAGTGCTAAAAAGCAAGGCAGCACAGAATAAGCACCATGACATAAACCTCAGAGCCAATGCAAACCTGTAAAGGTGGGGAGGGAGGTGGGGGGTGTAGCTCCAAAAAGAGGTGAGAAAAGCTGAAGTCAAGAAGTTGTGGAGGTTAAAATGTTACGCAGCTCTAATGATAACTATCAGAAGGACACAAGAAATTATGTGATTTAAGAGTGTACTGGTCAAACAGACAGATAGAAAGAATCTCATTCTGATGCAAACAGCACTTGCTTTCCAATACCATAATACCATTATCAGAGACAACTGCTTTATTAGAAAGAAGAGAACTCAATTGAAGACCATGGTACACAGTGGAATCCCAGATGTTCTCTCAGTCTACTTGGCAACAAACATATCTCAGTAAGGAAGAGCTTCTTGTTTTTCTTTATTCTGTATATGAACCTTTGTACTCACTGAAATTGTACCCTATTTATTTTTAGTTTAAAATAAAAACAACCTTGGATGTACATAACTCAAAGCTGAAACAGGTAAATGGTCACGGTCAAAAATTCACGTCCACATATCCTACCAGTCCATTTCTGATTTGCAAAACTTCCTGAGTATCTTAAAAGAAAAAGAAAAAAAGATAGAAACAAGCAAGGTAATTAACATCTACTTGGCATCTGCAGGCTGCAGAGATATGGTTTTGAAAATGAACAGGAAAAATGGAAAATTTACGTTTTTCTTACCTACTTCCCCTCTCCTTATATACACCCATGTTTTGGTCAGGACAGATGAGAAAAGCTGTATTGATTTCAGACATCTGACAGCTAAAAATGCTCAGGGTTTGTCAGCAGTGGGGTTACTTTAGCCAACACTTCACTTCAGAGTAATTTCAAAGACTTCACCAAGCAAAGATCAGCTGTTAGTCTTGTTGTTGCCTTTGCCAATACGCACTACTAATATCGTAATAAAATGCCAAAAAATGGATTAAAATGAAGCAGAAATATTGATCTCACTCAGAATTTCAGAAGACATTACCCTTTTAAAACATTCAAAATCACTTTGCCTATGACTACATCCTAATACCTATGTAAAGCTGATGATTTCAAACTTTATAAGATATTTGAAACGTCTTTTAATAATGTGCTCTGTGCTATTGTATAAACAGGTATTCAGGCATTAATAGCAAATTCCAGGTAAGGAGATATATTTTTTTCTGTGCAATGTAAAGGTGGTAAAAATTATGCATTTCTTATTATGTACTACTCAGTTGATAGAACTTTTATCCTCAGCAAGTGTAATCCACCAGCTCTCAGAGCAAGACATAAGTCTGATATTTTACAGTGAAAGCCTGCACAGTAAGAGGTAGGATGAAAAGTATTACCTTATTAGAAGTTAAACATTTGAATACTGAAAACTAAAGAGTCAGAAAGTAGGAGTACAGACAAGGTCCCAGAATCAAGCCACACTCTTGAGGGGTTCTGAATACCAACATCATTCTCCGTCCATCAAACAACCTCTTACACTATAACTTCAGTTGAAAGTGTTAAGAGTTTTTTCCGATTTTTTGACTCAAGATAAAAATCACTGGTCAAAGTGAGAAAGAAAGGAAGACCCGTGCCACAGTGGCCTTCACTGAGATAGCCAGAAGATTTATTCAGACAAGAAAGAACACCAGTGAGGTAACTTGTACTTCAGACCCTTGAAGGCAAGGAAAACACATAGGTCTGTGTAACCTCTGCATATGGAGGAATCTTTCTGGGGGGTCATGGTGGGTAACAAATTATAAAAGGTCTTTCAGTCATTACGATACAGAATATATAATCCCAAAATGCTTAATGGGGTCGTAATGCATCCTGCCAACATCCACCTAGTGCTTTTTGCTAGCAGCACTCCAGTATCCTTCTAGATAGGACACACATGCTGCACTGACTGAGAGTCTATTTACTGAATTAGTAATTACCACATCCTACAGCACCTGAGTTTTCCTTGGAGGTCTCCCAACCAAGTACTGACCATACCCTGCCTTGCTTACCTAGTGAAATCTGACATGTTCTTGGCCAGCAGCAGAGCAGCATTGGCTGTATATCTAGAAATATTCAACCTGCACAGAGACCAGTGCCAGAAAAGATTTCTAAATAATTTGGCAATTCCACTTCACCCGTTACTGGTTCCTTATAGTGCTCTTATTACGCAAAGAGAAACTACACCCGGCTGGCTGGGCTATTTCTTTGTGGCAGCTGCACAGGGGAGAAAATTCAGCCCGCAGAGCATAGGGCGCTTCTCAAAGCCTGGCTCTTGGTTCATACATTTACAGAGGCTCCCATATCAGATATCCTATTTTCAAGCTGCTCTCTGCAAAAAAAACAAGAGTATTTAGCTGCCAGAAAAGAAAAAAATATGCAAAAGAAATAAAATTATAATAAAACAGAAGAAAGCCCCCACCCCTGAGGAGCAGATCAGCAGTGAATGAAAGAGATTTGCAAGCTGTTTTACATGCTTTTGTTGTGTTTCCTTACTCTGTTGTCATTGGTTGTTTCGTTGTTTGCAAGGCTGAAACAGAGGGGAAAAAGCTGCATGTCAAGTATTGAAATTTGCCTTTGAAGGTCCCTTTTTCAGATGGAAAAAGGAGCTTCAGACAGAGCTTCCGAACCCCACTTCGACCTTCAAAGTTTGACTAATCCTTTGTCAGAGTGGCATTTGCCACTTAAGGCATAAAGCCCTTTTAACACTCGGCTCAGGAGCCTGTTTTCATACCTCCTCTTAAAAGCAGATCCACAGCAGACTTTCATTCAGCGTAAAAGTGTGGGAAGGGGATGTTTTGTTTGTGCTTTTCTTTGCCTGCAAGGGGAGCTCAGTTCAGTGTTCTGCTGAAAGACACAACGCTGGTAAAGCAGAAGCTAACGTGCCACGTACTTTAGGGAAACCCAAAGAGCGTTTTGGGTCAGAGAATCAGGCATGCGGGACCAAGGCAAGCAAGTCCGTTTGCAGGTGCTCCCCGCTGCAGACACATCATTAGGCAATTCGGGTGCTAAAATCCAAGCTGGCACACTGCAGACCTGCTGCAGAGCCTACAGCCTTGACGTTTTTAGCATCTCACCAACCCAACTATGGAAGCCATGCATTTACACATAATATAAATGAGAATGCAAATGATCCTATTCAGAAGGCTCCTTATGCTAGAGGTAGTTGAATAACTTACAAATGAATGCCACAAAGAGAGACAGTGAAACGTCCTGATTATTGAGTAAAACAAGGCAACCAGATAGCTTTTTTTGCATGTTAAGCATATGCTAGCCAGAAAAAGCACGGCCTGTTCCTCCCCTATCAGACTGAAATCTATGCAAAAAGTGAGGAAGATTTTTACAAGTGGAGAACAAAAGCAAGGAAGATGTGCTGGGTCCCAAAGGATTTCCTTCGGGTCAGGAGTCAAAATGGAGTTCAGGTTTAACAGGAAATTTTTGGCCTGAAAACAAACCATTACTATATTTTTTGGATGAAAACAACAAACCTGAACCTTTACCCACAGCTGAAACCAAACCTGGACTCTATCTCTGATGAAGTTTGAAGTCGAGTCAAAGCCATGCACTGTGCAGGAAGGGAAGATGGAAAACTAAACTGAGTAGCCCTGAAGCTACCATTAGAAAGAGTTGCTGGTTCTCCATCTGCGTGCCCTGTTGCAGCTCCAAGCTGCATCTGTGCTTTTCTTGATTTGCAGCAACACCATCCATTTACAGAGCTGGTGAAATGAATAAACATCTCCACAGTAGTCTTATCTCCCAAATAAAAATACTGAGGCTGAGAAAAATCCATACCTTTTGATAGAAGATCCATATAAAATCATTTTACACAGTCCAAAAACTGACAGCATCACAAGCATCCCCTCTTCTTAAGAACCAACGTTGAAGCAGCAATCAAGAGGCATTTTACAGAGTGGACAAAGCCTCTTTTGTTTTCAGTCAGTGGTTACAGGTGGCAGCCTTAACGAATAATGACTAAATTGGGCTCTCCTGCTAACACCACTGGCTTCTGGAAAAAGTTTTTCTTCCCTCCACGTATCCTCATAAGCAAAACTTTTTTTTCGTAAGAGGAAACTCTTCTGCATTCCATTAAATGCAGCAGAGTCTATAACACAACCAACTAATGGCTTCAGTGTTTACAATACTAACAATTTCCCAAAGCTAAAGCAGTAAATGCAGCGTTCTGTCCCCCACTCTGTTCTGAAGAAACAAACTGACTGCTGATCTTTCACATCTGCTTGAGAATAGAGGGAAGAACAGGGCAGCAACAGCAACAGCCTAGTGACTACATATAAGAGAAGCAGAAGAATTGTATAAATATCTGTCCATCACCTCAGTGAGCCATTCAGAATTCGCCTACTACAAACAAACAATCCAATGGTGAACAGATATTCTGAGTTTCCCATCTGCCTGCAGGCAATAGGAGAAGTATAATGATGGTGTTAAAGTTTTAGAAAAACTTCTTATGCTGTCAGAAGTTCAGTACTAGGAATCTGTTCTGCAGTTCCTAGAATTCTTAGTCCTGCCCTAACTCACAGGTCTTACCAACCCTTTACCAAGTTTTTCCACAGATCTCCTGGAACACCACCAATCTAGAAAGAAGAAAAGCTTGGATATGGTTTGCCAGCTATACTTCACTAAGTGTTAGCTCATAGATACTTCCAAAAAAATTAGATGTTTTCAGGTACTGAACACCAAGGAATTTTATTCCAAATATATTACCAATCTAAACTGAAGATACAGGAAAAATCTTTAATGGCTACTTAATAACATGTCAATAATAGAAATCTTGGTATTTCCATCTTCTCTCACAACCCAGCACTGAACAACAGTTGCTGCTGTTAGTTGGCTGCTGATGGATGCCCTTCAATAAGGATGGGCAGAAGAACAGCCTTCTCATCAGAGCACACAGCTAGGCAAGATCAAAGTACACATTTTTCAACAAATCACTTACAAGACCCTTTGTAATACATCAGAGACAGATAAATTATGTATAGATAGATCTTGTGAAGCTTATTTTGTGAAAGGCCTTAACTCTATGGCAGAATTAAACCAATCTTAATTAAATTCTTAGGAAGGAAAAAAAAAAAAAGGAAGTTTTCATGGCAACTTTTAAAAGGGTTTCCAAAAACAGGTCTATAACAAGCAAATGAATATTATTAATGACCCTAAGTTTAGACTTTTTTAATCCTTCTTTTTCCTCAGTGTCATCTTATATTTCTTTTTCAGATTATAAAAAAATTAAGCTGGCATTTAAGCTCTACAGACCTAAAAATAGCGATCTAACACCCCATTAAAATTACTACAAGAACAAGTAACATTTGATACTCTGACAGTGGTTTTCCAAAGTACATCTTAGTAATGCCACTGCAGTGTCTGATGTTTCTGAATGGCTGCTCTGTGATTCTGCTTTGTGGCTAATTGGTCTTAACTGTCCTATTGATGCTGTTTGCTTACTTGTGGTCATAAACTCAGAAGTCTGAGACTCAGAGAGCAAGTGTTCATAAATCTAAGTCTATAAACTCCAGAGCTTAACAAGAACAAGTATGGCCAAGAGGATCACTTCTCTTTAGTCTACATTCTTTCCATGATGTCAGTGAAATTGGAAGCATTACTGGATTCAAGTATCAGCTTCTAAAGCCCTCCACCAGGTCACACCTTTCCATCAGATGTTCTGAAGCCCATCCTTCAATTCGTGAATATAGTCATCTGAATCCCACACAGCAGAGCTGCAATGCATTAGCTCTGAGTTCCCACTGATGTACTGACATCAAGTCTCACCTTTCAGTCCATTTATTTTCTGCACTCCTTTTTTGTTACACGAGATTGAAGTATCTCATCAGAAGGCAGGTTGAAAAGATGTATGTATGGGTAAATGTGTATGAGTATATATGCTCATCTTAAGCATACATAGCTCTGGTCTACTCTTTCTAAGGATGTGCCTCACTGTTTACCTGTCCATTACTGACTTGTACGAACACTTTCAAACCAGGCTGGTATAGTCTATCTAGATCTATATATGTGTACAGCAGAAGGTAACAAATCAACACATGTGCAAGAACAGGAAAAAAGTTATTCTTCATACTGTGAAAGGAAAATGCAACAATAATTTCTGGAGTGACACACAAGCATGTCAGCATATGCTAATATAAATGCAATTGTACACAAGTACATGGATACCTTTTAGAACATACGAATAATAAAATAATAAAAAAAGGAAATGACTTGTGCTTATAGCATTCCTTCACTGTCTTTCTTTTACCCTTTTGACATGGACAGTCTGGCTTAAATGACACTAAAACTCTGTGACTTTTGTGTTTCTGAGGTACTCAGCAAGGTCTGGAAGCAAGAAGACTGAACCCACAGAAGTTTTACTAGCAACATTACTCCATAAATGATGTCAAGAAAAAAAATACAGAAAAAGCCAAATTTCAGTCTCATTCTTACCCTCTCAGTCTAAGAAGGATCTGTCAGCAATTGCTAATAATCCACAGTAGTATTACACAAACATCACAGAAGTAAGAAACAAGATAAACATAAGGGCAGAGAGTCTCCAAACCACTAAATTTTGGTGCACTGTTGCAATACGTGAATCTAATCTAAGGCTTCACAGTGACTTTGAAAACCTCAGCCAAAAAGATAGGATAATTTATTTCATTGTTAAAGGATCATGAATATGTTTACTGACCAATAAAATCTAATCTTCCAAGCCTTCTTACATAGACAGTCATATTATGAAGACATCCGTGTATGAGAGAGACAAAGATTTTATAAAACAGAGTAATTCAACCAACTGCAGACTAGAGAAAAAGTGTGAAGGGAGGCTGAGCCAGGAAATGTTCATAACAGGCAGATCCTTGGGGCATCTCTAAAAATAAGAATGCACTCCAGTTCACAATGGGCACTTAGCACCAGGTAGAAAAAAAACTCTTAATAGAAACATTTCACAGTCTTGTGTATAAAGTTTCAGTCCAGTTTCTCCAGATGGATACAAGAGTAAACCATGAGGCCTGATTTAACACAGCCAACATGTTAACGTAGTACCATTTGCAGTAAACTGGCACTTGGTTTTAATTCTGCAAGGAATAATGGGGTCCCCCAATAAGCCACAGTACTCCCCTTCAACAAAAATGCCACATTTCTCAGTTCTGCACAGACATACAGAAGAAGCAGGTCATATCAGAACTGTGGTTTGAACAATCCTGCAGAGCAAAGCAGCAAAAGGAAAGGGGACAGCTGAAGTGTCAGTGCTCATCCTTCAACTTTAGGGACTTGCATTTGTTTCATGTTGAGTATTACGGTCTGAAATAAATTCAGTGGCTTCAATTTCATTCCTGCAGGGATTCACCCACCTCATCAGAACAAGCATAGTTGGTTTCTTTCAGTTCAGCAGTGGAATAGCAAGTACTGCTGATGTCACTGGTTGCTAAGGACTGACATGGGAGCTGCATGGTGGTCCTTGTTTGCAGTACCTCCAAGACTGTTTTTCCTGTTTGAAAGAAGCTGCACTAACTGAGCTGTAGGATTGGTCAAACCTGGAATAGTAGGGATTCTGCAAAGCAACACTATCTGTAAGAAAGAACTGAGCAGATAGTGAGCAGATAAGGAAAATAGTAGCACACAAGCTCTGGAGGTTACAAGTATTTCCACTCCAGAGTGGATGGTTAAATAAGAACTTGGAAGCACGTATCAAAGTTTAAGTAAAAGGAGCAAATAACGGTAGGGTTGAGAAAGATACCTGAAGAGCTGCAAACATACCCAGCTGGTGTTCTGAGGGCCCAAGTGCATCTCTAATGAAACAGATGAAAACTTTCTAGACAGCAGGTCCTTCAGGCTCCTCTGCATAAGGCAATTCCAGCAGATGATCACCAGCAGGCATACAAGGTGCTAGGCCAGCAATGCCACTGCTCCAACCCAGCGGTGCCAGGTGAGAGGCTCCCCTCAAGACAACTGCACAAGAAGACTGTAAACCCTGAATTCTTGC
This sequence comes from Tragopan temminckii, assembly GCA_028571105.1. Classification (NCBI taxonomy): domain Eukaryota; kingdom Metazoa; phylum Chordata; class Aves; order Galliformes; family Phasianidae; genus Tragopan; species Tragopan temminckii. The sequence continues at coordinate 3,284,507 of JAOWBP010004554.1, read as the reverse complement.
TCCCTGGAACAAAACAATTTGCAGGGCATCATTTAGTATTACAGAGAATCACAACTGAAAATTCCATTTCCTTGCAGGGAGTGCATAAAATTCTCAAAGCAACTCATCAATTCCCAGGCAGAGGAAAAACTACTTTAAGTTTGCATTTACAAACTATGCATGATTTGAATGTGAAGAAATGACCAGGAATTCTTTTGCCTGTAGCACAGTTAGTTTCCCCCATACAGACATAAATGATGCTCATCAATAGAAATGTGATATTTCTGAATATAAAAAAAACCATAAACTGCGCTTACTAGGTCTCCTCTAGTTCCCATTTAATTTCTTTTGTCTAATGTAAACTCACTGGGCTATGACTAACAGCTAACATATAATTTCTAATTGTATGGCATTATGTTATGTTAGTACAAAAACATTATCAGAGCCAAGACAGACAGAAGCATATAGTTCAGTCTTACTGGGAGTAGACAGGAATGGAAAAATACCATCAGCATCATTTGTCAAGGAAGCAGATTAAAATTCAGCTCTAATGGGAAAAAAAATATCCCCACATTTCACTTTCCTACTTTTTAAATGACAGAACTGTTATATAAACAAACCAAAATATGTTCACCTTTACAAGGGCTTATGGAAAAATGAACTGGATGATATAGGACATTATTTTATTCTTTGGAAGATGATCTGTACATTTCTACAGAAACAGCCTCAAGCTTTACAGAGATATAAAGCCTGCAGCTACATGATTAGCCATAGAATCCAACCTTGTTGCATAATTTTGGTCAGATTTACATTTTAAAGAATTATGAGACAGATACTTGCAAAAAAAAAAAAAAAAAAAAGAAGAAGAAAAATCTGATTTACACCCTGTAGAGATCTCCCTCCCTGGGGAATAAACCAAGGGAATGTAAATCAAGAGTAATGCCACATGGAAGCATATCCCGAACCTGCAGACAGTCTGTAACAATAGCTGCAAGATCTGCGATCAGGCAGCACTCTCTCAACGTGCTCATCATGAAGATCACTCACATTCACGTGCATATGTTGTTCTTCTCACATAGTGCATCAGTCCTGTTTATTAAGATTGCAGGCTCATCAGGACAACATCTGTACCTTGCTTTGTGTTTGTTCAGTGGCTAATATGTTTTTGTCTCTTGTAAAAGTTCTTGTCTCAGCTGAGGAATCCCAACATTAGCAGAGCACGAACAGTGGTCCTGTGCTCTCCCTCTACAAAAGAGAAGCATCATCTCCAAAACAAACCTGTATAATTTTACCATATGGCTTTCCATGATTTTCCAGCCAGGAATTCCAGCATTCAATCCAAAATAAAAGAACAAAAATCCTAGAATTTCATTCAATTGACATCTAGTGTACTTGTCACCCCGTTTGTACCTGGCAGTGCCCAAAGTCTTCCAGGGCACTGTAACCTTGATCCTATTGACCAGCACTGCTCTGATTTAAATTTCAAACAGTCTGCAATTCCAATTCCTCTTTCCCCCAGCTCTGAAGCAAACTTTATGGATTTTATAGGAAGAAGGCCCTAGCCACACACAAACTTCGCATAAGTGAAAAGGCAGTCAATACAAACAGAATTAATTTTAATTAACCTGAATATGTTGATGAAAATGTTGGGGAGTTTTCATGAACAAATAAGTAGAGTCACATACACAGAAATACCTACTTTGTTAATTACACGCACACAGATCTAATAGTATAGTCATGGCTAATTATTGTACTTGTTCCTGAACTTACACAGTTACAATCATGCTGAGGCACCACTGCAGTTGATAAGCACATGCCTTTTTTTGGGTTAGGCAAAGTAGAACCCAGCACTGAGATTCTGATGAGCAACCTTGTCAAACATCTTCAGTCCTCCATCTTAATCATCAGCTCTCCAGTGCCTGTTGGGATGGAAAGAAAATCTTTATTCCCCAGCCTGAAAACTCCTCTGGAAGAATTGCTCCTAGATCTCATAAACAGCTTCAGGTGCAGTCCCTTGTTGAGAAATCCTAGCAAGTCATTCACAAAATCAGGAGTCACTACTCAACACTGTGGTTATGCTGATGGAAAATCAGTGGAAAAAAAACAAACTAGAAACCAGGCTGTGAAATAGCTGCACGTAAATACCATCAATTGAATGGAGATCCCTATTACTCAATTTAAACCTATTTAGCCAAATTTATTGAGGATTTCGTCCACAGTTTCCTACCACATATGCTCTAAGAGCAGAACAAGAGGATGCTACAAAAGAAGGTAATATCATTGGCTAATATACACAGGAAAAATGGGGACGTTTTTGAAGTCCTAAGAGCCATGGTGCAAGGGATTGAATTCCATAGGAAAAATTCCTGTCTGTGAGCATGGTGGTGGTGGGTTGATGGTTGGACTAGATGATCTATGTAGTCTTTTCCAACCCTAATGATTCCATGATTCTATGACCCTCTTATCATAACAAGGCAGTTTCCAGCTCTGCTGCTGCAGAAGTTTCAAGCCAAGCCAGACATTTAAACATGAACCAACCAGAGGTCCCTCATTCTTAGTGAACTAGTGCCAAGCCATTCCAAACAGCTGCTCTCAAATGTGCCACCACATCTGTGAGATACATCTTCTCCTGCTGCTCCTAAGGCTTATCTGGAGCCAAGTGAGAGAACCCAAAAAGATACCTAGCATGGCAAGGCTCCTCCAGGAGCACATCCTGAAGTACAAAGCTTTTCTGCAATTGCTTTGGGAAAGGCCTGATGCTGAAAACTCACCATGAGAAGTCTGTGTGTTGGCCAAACAAGTGGCCAGGGCTGGGATTTTTGTTTGCTTCACAAAAGAAGAATACGGAAAAGGGTGGGAAGGGTCAGAGGTTGGGGGAAATGCTGTTTTAGCTTTTCTTTGTACTCATCATCTTCATAACCACAGTGAACATATGTCACACAAAGAAGGTGCATTCAAGACACAAACCCAGATATGTGATGTTTGTCCAAGTTAGAATAAAAATATTACCACACGAGTTGATTCAAAAATAATAGAGCTACACCATAAAAATTATGATATTCGGGACTCCCTCTCTTTGCCTTCTACTTTTAAATCTTCAACGGTGCCTTAGAGTTACATATCTACATTTGAGAGCCTGTGGGCCAGGAATTTATTTAAGATAAAGCTAAAAATCTCATTAATAACACAAACACAGAAACTGGGGTTTAAAGAAGATATACAGGTAATGCAAAATTTCAAGTCATGACAAATGGCAACAGCACATACATTATCAATATCTGGTTAATGGACCCAGGATGATTACTGGTTAATGAGCTGAAGTACACAACAATTATGGGGGAAAAAACAAAAACAAAAAACCCAACAAAACACAGAAGAAATGTTCCTTTTATAACATAGCTGCTAGGAATCACAGCAAGGTACTCAGAATCACATCCTGTTTACTGAAGCAATGGTGGATTTGGCCAAATTCTAGTACTACAGGCAGTATTTTTTTAAATGAAGCATATGCTTGTATACCTTGATTTGCTCCTATACAAGCAAGCAGAAAAGGGCCCAAACAGACTCAAACAAGATGTGTAATTCTGTTAACTTAGCAGCTTTGTGCCTGTTGGAGAAGATAAGTATTAATAATGCTATTGATATTTATGGCTTCATCATCCCCAATAGCTAGGAGGTAGAGTTAGGCTGCTACAAAACTATCATCAGCTGGGGAAGCTGTAGAAGTAGTATTTGTAACACGTGCTTTACCAGTTACATTTGGAAAAGTTGCAGAACAAACCTGGTGCTGCTCAGCAGAAATACAGCATCCCCCTGCCCCCTCCTTACGTCAGGAACACACTTAACACGTTTCATGCCTGTTGTCCTCAGACCTGTCCCTGACCAGTGCAAACACTACTGCCACCTCCTCACAATTATCACACCTGGACTTGGAAAGTGTAGGAAGTTGCACTGCCAAAATCCAGGCTTCATGCATAACTGAGCAGCTGTGCCTTCAGTGGTCTCTTGATGCTGCAAAACACAACGTGCAAATGGGCACTTTTCTGCAAAAACCTGCATGCAGAAATTCACAGGCACAAATTACATACACAAATATGGAAAGTACACTCCAGTCCTTCCTTGCAGCAATGTTTCCCTCTTTTACACCAAAAATAAATACGGCATGCTTTAATGAATGCATTATGAACACAAACATCTACCTGGCAGGACCTCAGTAATAGAGGTTGCCTCCTTTTCAACTGATGAGAGCTCTAGAGCAAAGGAAAAAGCGCAGGGGGATGTACACCTCTGAAAGTTTGGAGTTTAATGAACAAAGCCACTTACTGCCTCTCAAAGGCAGAGGGCAGGGAGATGAAAGCTTCTGCTTCATTTTATGTGCAAAGCAGAACAGACATCTCCCATAGACATGCTAATGAAACATTGATTTGCTTGGGTGCCGTTTGTTACCACAGGGCTCTCCACCTTGGACTTCCAGGAGAAACGATTCACAATTAATTAACTCCTTTCACAGATTATCTGAAATCTAACCTCGGCTCAACCCCATCCGCGATAAAGCTCGTTTGGATAGTAATGTGCAGATCGATGAATATGCATACATGCAGGCACACATCTATATGAAGATGTATTCCAAATTTTTATAGACATCTATATGCATGCAAACATATAATGCATTATATATGTGCTATTATATATAATAGAATGTGTTCTGTAATCTACAATGATATTATAAATATTGTACTATAAAATATACATTCCAAAACACGTCAGTACTTGTAGCCATGCTACAAGTAAGCAGCACATGCAGATCTCTGCCCTCAGCCCACAACCCACGTGGGAGAACCCAGAGCCCTCCCAGCACAGCAGGACAGACCCTGTACACCCAGCCCCCCCTCACCACCAGCTGATGCAAACCAGCACCCTGTGAAATGAGTTACCACGAACTGTTCCCCACTACTGTCCTAACCACCAATGGAATGGGTTTTCTGGGGTACAGGGATCAAACCAGAGCAGCAGTCAGCTTCGTAACTCACTCTGAACGCTGAAGCAGCACAGAAGAATAATCATAGAATGGCCTGGGTTGAAAAGGACCACAATGATCATCTAGTTTCAAAGCCCCCTGCTATGTGCAGGGTCGCCAACCACCAGACCAGGCTGCCCACACCACATCCAGCCTGGCCTTCAATACCACAAATGCTGCGTTCTCAATGGTGGCTGCCCTGAAACTTAGCAAAAGATTATCTTTCTTTAACAAAAGTTGTGAGGAAATTTAAGGAATCAGAGAATCACAGAATGGCCAGGGTTGGAAGGGACCTCAAGGATCATGAAATTGCATACATTCAAATGCTACTGTATGGGATTTAAACTGTGCTTACAGGGAGCTTAGAGTTTTCTTTCCTGTAGAAAGAATGCATGAAAACTATGAACATGACATAAGAAATACTTCCAAAGAATATTTCAATTAAAATAAAAACAAAATTTAGTTTTAGTAGTGTGCATAGATGATCTAAGGCTTGTGAAGCAGTAACACTCCAAATAAAGCTCAGCCTAAAATACTGTAAAGAAATTGAAGATTTTACACAAATCTCTAACTGTACATCCCAACTGTGCCCTGGTCCTTCCTCCAAGAATTCCATTTACGTGCATTTCGAGCAGGGCTCACCTCCACTCCAGCTGTTATCGACTCGGGGAAGATGATCAATATAGAACAGACTGGAAGTTCATTTTTAGAAATTGATAAAAATTCCCAATGCAGAGGGGTGAGACGATTTATAGCAGAAATTAAAGCTACGCATCCTATTTTCCTCAGCAAAAGCAAGGGTCCTCAGACACTTCCACTCATTCTTTTAATGGCTATGAATTGGAATATAGTTTTAGTTTCTTAGAATTCGTAGCTAGAGTAGAAATGAATTTTACTGAAACTGTTTTCCTGCAGTGTGTTGCGACTTCCTACACATGCTCATCTCCTTCTTTGGGGCATCTCTGTTCTGATTAGGCATCAGGACAAAGTTAAACACGGCTTTCCTTCCCAGGTCATTAGCAAAGGCAGGCCTCGCTAATGAATTGCTCTGGCTAAAATAATAAAACAAGGGCCAGCACAGAGTTCCTGTGAGTTCTGGCTCAGCCCAAACCCTAATATTGATGTTATTCTATAAAAGTACCACAGACTATGTAGGGCAACCCCACGTCTATCACAGCAGCCAGAGCAATTTCAAACTGTGTGCTTTTAATTATTTCATTGACACCCTCGGACTTGATAACTGACTGAATTTTCCTGTCAACACTTTGGTCTTGGGTTTTCTTCATTAAATCACAGCTTCAAATTACCTTTTTTTTTCCTCTCTCTTCACTCCCCACCCCACTCCAACATTTTTTGGCTTCTAATTCTCTGAATGCCCCACACTGTTTTAAATTACATGCTCATTTTGGAATACACTGACTATTTATCTAGGAGGCAAATTTCAGAGCCATCTGAAATTCATTTCCCAACCCCAGAGTTCCTGGGTACCAGCTTCCAACCCCGCCGTGGAATTTCCTGGGGCTGCCGCGTGGGTCGGGTTTCTCTGCACCTCCAGCACACGGCCCAGCCAGCTGCACGCACTCTGCTTCTCCTCCTTGCCGAGTCTTGCTAAGGCAAAGAAAATATCCACCTTCATTCATTTGTAGATAGCGGTAGTAAACTAGGCTGTATAGTTCTTAAAATGGAAGCCACCTCTTGGCACACAGATGAGTTCCAAACAGCTGCAGGGTACACAGCGCACAGAACAGCATAAAACTCAGCGTGGAAACTTGCTATAATTTGTCACGCCAAGTGTATTAACAGAAGTTGCTGCCATATACATACACCAACACAGTCTGCAGAAGTATCGATTACCCCCAGGTGATTTCAGCCAGAGTTTGGGCATCCACTGCATCTCTACGCTTGCAGCAATGGGTAAAATTTAAGAAGCTGCAAACATTCCAAACAAAATCAAAACCTTCTGCCATGGAAAAATCTTGAATTTTATATTGAAGGTCTGTAAAGAGTCCAATCTGATGGGTGAAATCTGAAATTCCCTGTTGTTTTGTTAAATATAACAAAGCAAGCTGCAAGTGCAAAAGAGATTAGGGCTTGTTTCAATAGTCAAATTCTTTTCCGGCAAAATTGTTTTTTCTCTAAAATTACTCGTTCATATTAAATCAAGTGTGACATTAAGTTTAACATGTTTTTCATTTCAAGATGGACATTTTTCCAAAAAGTCGTAATTGGTATTTTGACTGTTTAATAAGCAAGTCTTTTGGAAAAATTTCCGCCTATAATTTGTTGGAGGATTAAATGTTGTTCTGGAAGGGAATACAATGATTTTGCAATATCAGGCCAATATTTAAATTTATTTTTTCTAGTGTTTCTCTGTGACTGAAAACAGTTTTCGTATTTGTAATCAGATAGAAATGTCTTCCTACAAACCAAATTACTGCATCATCATTATTTTCTGTGAAAAAATAACTAATCTGCTCCTGAAGTTACTTTAGTACTTAAAAAAACCCATACATTTATGCGATAGCCCACAAAGAAGGGGCTGTTATACATCTTAGACTGAAGTATCTCTTGCTAAGAGCTCCCAGGAGTTACCTGCTCACAGATGATAGTGGGAATCAATCACACCATGTTACAAGATATTTATTAGGAATCTCATCCGAGCTGTTTGATCCGCACCTGTCAATGGGACAACTTCCTAACCACCTTGCACAGAAAGCGTGGAAAGCCCAGATCCTCCTTCACTCACAGAAATCCAGGAAAATCAACTGATCTGAGCATTTGCTTGTTTGTTCAGTGCCCTCTGCCTCCAAACCCCCTCGCCACAGAAGCCAACCCCTTCCCTGCCTCAAGAGGGGGCTGAGCACACCACACAAAATGGAATTTTGTCACCAAACTTGCTGCCTAGAAATCACATTGTAGTGGTGGGCCCTAATGCCATAGCTAGAAAGTTGATATTTTGAGGTGAATAGCAGCTAAAGCAGCTACCTGGAAACTTCCAATCCCAAGGTGCTCTGGGACATGAATGGCAAGATGGTCACTGTGGAGGAGACCAGTAACAGAAAAGAGATCAACTGTAAGGTCCCAAAGAGACAGAGTAGAATAAAACACCTATTACTGGTATTTCACAAAAAATCCACTTTCATGATGATATTTTTAAACAAAGACTAATCTGACCTATTTTCCAAAATCAAATTAAAAACCTTGGGGTTTTTAGCTGCATATTCAGTTGCTGTAAAATCTCCGGCATGCAGTTTGGCTTTTTCACAATGACTTTTTCTGCAATAAACACTGTCAGTCATCTGAAGGATCCACCACTGACACCTGATGAAGGCTCCACAGCCAAAACATGGGGTTTGGGATATACAATCACACACAGTACAGATAGACAAGAGAGAACTGAGCACAAGCTCATGGTGTTTTGGTGCAGAAGTGAGAAGTGGGCAGACCAGCATCACTTGGCAAGAACAGCAGCAGGTACATATGGGTAGGCATATAAATCCTACTCTAAAACATCCTCAGGAAAAAAAAGATGAAAGTAAATTGAAATCAAACAACATTTTGGTAGTCATCTCTAGGTAATTTGAAAAGCTTGAGTTCCAAAATACATCCCTGCTCCATTAGAAAGACTGAAAAGCCACAGTTTTAAGAAAAACACACTGTACCTAATAACTGCATGTGAAAAGGGAAAAAAAAAAATCCATATATCCACCTTGATCTTCAGGTGAACAAAAACCTGATTTAGATCTCCATATGTTTTACATCTTCCAGGTATTTCCGCACCTTTTTTTTTTTTTTTCCAGGGAGGGGAGAATTTCTTAAACCTATTTCAATATTTAATTTCATCACATTATCATTTTCATAAACAGAGATTAGAAGAAGGGAAGGGCAAAGAATCTTCAAAAGTTTCTAAACCCTCTAAGTGCTTACAGCTATACCTGCCACAGTAGAGAGAAAAATACTGCCAACTTCCAGGGGTTTGGGTATCAATAACTGTTTTTTCTTGCCATAAGGCTGACCCTGAAAGGTCCTGAACAAATTCTGGAAAGGCAGGAGCCCTGAAGAATACACAGCACATTTAATGAGACATTTAACACCTCAGGCTTTTAAAAAAAAATTAGATACACTAGAGCACCTGTACAGTAAGGTCGCACCTACATGCCTCTTGGAGCATGCAGGTGGCCCATACAAAACCACAGACAGATGCAGAGATGAGCACCTAGCCATGTGCATATGCTGTTGATATATGTATGCAATCAATGAAAAAAAAAAAAGCTGCTTTACATTCAGCTCATTTACAAACCTGATCAGATATCTTAGCAGGACATATTAGCTCATGCACATCACTGGTTAAAATACCTACATGGCCTCTGGATCAGAACTGGCTCCCAGCCAGCCAGTGCAAAGCACAGGTTGAGAAGTTCAAATCTATCTCCATTTGTTCAATTAGAGATACCCTGCAGCAATTATTGTCTCCTAAAGAACAAGGTAAACCTGCCCTGCAGTTTTTTCCTGCTATTATTATTACTTGGAAAAGACTCAGCTGAAGGAAAATAACAAAACTGAGGGCATCTGCCCTCAAGCAGTCACCCTGCATAAACCCTGCAAATAAGGAGGTGACATTATAGTGGAATAACTGATTCACAGGACTCAATGTTTTGAGGCCACATTTGAGATTATAGGAGCAATTAGATTAATGAAGATTACTACTCCTTTCCCCACCACAAGAAAATTTCTCTGCAGCTAATTAGAAAGACAAAAATATTGTTCCAATAACTTATACACCTGACATAAAGGCTGCAGAAAAGGTAAACGCTTCCACGGTCATCCAGAAGTCAGTGGCTGGCAGTAAACACGGGTGCTTGCCTCATCACTTGAAGCACACAGGAAGAGCCCCAGGAAACTGGGGGATGCTCAACTGTGAGTAAGGCCAGGGCTGTAGCTAGCCTGGGCATAGAAACACAGAATCTCTGGGAAAGGGAACCTACAAGCAGCATCGAATCCACCTCTTGGCCACACACAGCACCACCCAAACCCAAACCCTATCTCTGAGAGCAGAGTCCAAACACTCCCTGAGCTCTGGGCTGTGCCCACCACCTTCTGGGGGAGAACATTTTCCTCAGAGCCACCTGACCCTCCCCTAACACAGCTCTGTGCCGTTCCCTTGGGCACTGTTGTGATCCTCAGAGAGCAGAGCTCAGCGCTGCCCTCCGCTCCCCATGAAGATCTGCAGCCGCCATGAGGCCTCCCCTCAGTCTGCTCCGCTCTGGGCCCAACAAACACAGCGACCTCAGCCATTCCTCACACAAGCCTTTCCCACCTCTGCAGCCCTCCTCTGGATGTTCTCTCACAGCTTTATGCCCTTCTCATGTTCTGCACCCAGAGCACAGCAGGACAACCCCTTCCCTCACCCGGCCGGCAGCACTGGGCCTGATGCACCCCAGGGAACAGCTGGCCCTTCTGGCTGCCAGGGCACACTGTGACACATGGACAACTTGTCGCCAGCCAGAACCCCCCGGTCCCTTTCCACAGGGCTGCTCTCCAGCCCCTCATCCCCCAGTCTGTCTGCAGAGCCAGGGCTGCCCCATCCCAGCTGCACAACCCAGCACTTCTCTGCTCCGTGCAGACAGAAACTGCCCTCAAATCTCTCAAGACCATAGTGCAAGGCCTCTCTACCATCGAGGGAGGCAACACGCCTCCCAGTTTAGCATCATCCACAAATTTACTTCGTATAACTTCCAGATCTTTATTGGAGTCATCGATGAAAATATGAAAGAGAACTGGTTTGAAAATGGAGCCTTGCAGAACCCCACTTGTGACACATTGGGCAACTCTCAGGCCATAGCCTCCCCACACTTGTAGCCATGTTTTGGTCATCATGGGACATTCTTAGGGTCACACTGCCAGGGCTTTCTAATGTCACGAGCCAACTCCCTGACAACTGCTATAAATATGGGGACCCTGACAACAGAACAGCAGTCATTAACTGACCAGCTCCTTGGGCCAGAAGGCTGCTAGCAAGGTGCAACTTGCCAAGTCCCTTTTGTGTTGTCCTTTGCAGAGAAGGATGAATCCTCCTCCACCAAAGAAGACACGGCTTCAGGGGAGCAGCAGCAAACACTGGCAATAGAAAATTTAAGAGTACAATACAGAATAACAGTAGTAATAAAAACCTAAGCAATTTATTTTAAAGGCAAAACTAGTAAAAGCCTCTCCATTTTTGGAGGGGTGGAAAGCGATTGGTTTGCTGTACCAAAAACAAGTTGGGTAATATTTGCAATTGCACTCAAGCTCAAAACTGACACATCACAGAACATCCTGAGCTGGAAGGGATCATTGAGCCCAACCCCTGGCTCCACACAGCACCAACCCAAACCCAGATCCCATCTCTAAGAGTGGTGTCCCAGTGCTCCTTGAGCTCCAGCAGCTCAAGATCATGCCCACCGCCCTCAGCAGCCTGTTCCACTCCCACCACTCTCTGGGGCAGAATATTTTCCTCACACCCACATGGCCCGTCCCTGACACAGCTTCATGCTGTTCCCTCAGAGCAGCAGCTCCTGATGCTCGTGTAGACAGATATCAGACAAATCTGTTACTGCTGCTCTTAGTGGGGACGAGGACCCAGAAACTTGCTTTTGCAATATAACCATGTTCTAACTCAGGCAAAAAGGGAGAACCAGAACTCAGCTGCGTACATCTCCACTGCAATGGTAATGGCAGAAGGGCAATGGCAAAGATCTGGCATCTGGACCCCTATGGCACATACTCTGTTCCTATCAATATAAGGACTTGCATCACTCCCTCAGTTTATCAGAAGAACATCTTGAAAAAGGGCCTAATGAATGTCTGACCTCAAATCCTAGAAATGAGCAGAGCTACAAAACAGCAGAGGTTGAGAAGCTGCTGAAAGCATCTCTTCTGGGTTGCGGCAGAGCCCAGGACCAAATCAAGATAAACTGAGTCCCAGTCTGGCATCCACCTCCTACTATGGCAAAAAAATAAAAACAGGTTCAAACCATTTTCTGAAAACATCCCAGTGATCCAAATTAATAGTTATGTCCACAAGATGCATACTTTGTTCTTAGCACTGTGAAGGAAATTACTAGCATGAAAAAACCATTGTCATGGAACACCATCATGCAACTGACATCATTCCATGGACATTTCCATTGTTAAAACAGAAATCAGGTTATTCAAAGCTTTCTCCAGTCTTAAATTCTCTTTATCTTCTTGCTCTCCTTGTCTGGACTTAGAGAAGAAGGCACTTTACACTTCCACTTCTTTTCTTTCTTTTTCACTTTTTTCCAAGCCACCTCCCTGAAAGCAGCACTTACCACAGTGACAAATGAAGCAGTAATAAGGTTAGTCATTTAACTCCTTGCATCCTACTTAAAAACCACCCTAATTACTGTGTAATGGGTCCACAGAGGCAGAAGAGTCTGGGTGAAGTCTACCCGGAGGGCACTGGTATAGTTCATCTGTCCATTCTCTAATAGCACTCTAAAGTTCACCCTTATAAACATGTCACCCAGTCCATAATTAAGTGACTGGTCATTAGGTAACATATGTGGTACCTGTGGGTCACATATCAGTCAGCTGATGATGGATCTTTATCCAATAGCCACGCGAAAACAGCTCTACAGCTCACGGCATCACTCAATGCACAGCACACTCGTGAGAAGTTAGTGTAGGTGGGATTTTTTTTGTTTCTTAAAGCAATAAACCCTGCACTTGTGAAAGGTGAAAAACCAAGGGGAGGAGGGAGTAGACAGACTGCCACATCCTGCCATTATGGAAAAAAAGCTGAATTTACTCCTCTACATTCCTGCAAGCATACTGGTTCCAAATGCATCCTTCATATGTCACTGACAGGTGGATTTCTCATTCGCACATCATGTGAGGACAGATTGCTAATTACTATACTTTCATGAACTTCAATGACCTCTTTCCTGCTCAGAAAAGAAAGTTATACTTTTCAACTCTCTCACATTCCACAGACATGCAAAGCTGTGATGGACAGGGGAAAAGCATTGTTTTCACCAAGAAAACTGGAAGAACCTAATCTCTATCACTAAAATGAACTCCCAGGTAAGCAGATGAATTGCATACTGGACTGGTCAGACCATTTACTGAGTGCACACGTATAGAGAAATGCAGTCAGTTTCACTGCAATTGCTTTCCTTCCCTCACTCATCCATGCCAAGAGGTGAGGAGCTTGATCAAAGGAGATTTGGGGACAAAAGCAGAACTTTCAGCTTGAGAATGTCCTCAGATTGCACACAGTGGATGATTTCCAGCAGGTTCTGTTACTCCTAGGAGATAGAAAAGGACAGCTCCCATGCAGACCTGAAGTTCAGGTTAGTGTCCTAGAAACCCTGAGGCTCTCTCTGTCTTTCTTACAAAATTGTTCCACTGCTTTACTGTTTAGAAGTTCTATGAACTTGCAGGAGAGAGAAAATGAGTTTCCTAGAGGACGGCCCACATGGTGGGTGTCCCATAGGCAAGTTTTTCTTTTTTTTTTTTGCAGCAGAATTTTTCTGGATACAAGGACTGCAACCCTGCCTCAGCCATGCAGACACCATTATCAAGGAATTCACTCATGGATTTAATAAAATAATGAAGAGCTGGACCAAACAGATTTCCAGATGGTAAATGTGATTTGAGCTGAGCTTTTCCGAGTAAGTAAATTATAAAGGAGGAAAAAAAGGCAAAAAGAAAAAAACCAAAAACACAAAACAAACAAACAAACAAAAAACAACAAACAAACTTCATGCCCACAGTGTTTAAAGGTTTATAATTGCTAGTTATTATCTGCAAGAAGTGATCCCAAAGGCATGACATGACATTATGGCCAAGAAAACAAGACAAGACCTTGGAATCAGCCTTCTGAACTGCTGAAACGTGCCCAAACTACTACAGAATAATATCCCACAGTATTTCTTCTGTCTGCTCACCTCTCTGTTTGATGCTCACCCACTCTGGCTGCCCACAATTCTGGTAATGCTGAAAACAGAAAATTTGGCAAAAGCTACATTGACCAGCTAAATTCCAAGAATTAAATTTCAAGACTAAGAAGGTGCATATATCCATCAAGGATGAACTTAACTCATAGTACTGAGAGATATTACTAGATATAACCATGCCAAAATCCTTACTTGTGAACAAAAGCGAAAGAATGCATTGTGACTCAAATCACATTGGAATGATAGCAAAGATGCACAGAATTTTGCCCCCAAGAGAATTCGATTGCTTGTCTGAAATATGGATTGAGTAGACAAATAAGGAAGGGATAGAGCCTGAAGAAAGAAATTTGTCTTTTGTAGTTTCACAGAGAAAAAGCCTGCCTTCTTTAGCTGAAATAGAAATTTATAGACTAAGACATGCAATCTCTACAAAGCTATCCACCTCTCACATTCTTACTGGACTTTGGTAACTTTGTTCATGACAATCAATTCTATTAGTTTCTGCTTTCTTCATTAAAAAAAAAAAAACACAAAAAACCAAACCCATCAGACAGCTTTTGTACTTTCCCATATTTTGTGCATTTTACCAAAAAGGATTCTCAGGTTATCTAACTAAAGATTAAAGTAGTCAAGTATTGTAACATTGTGGTTGAACCTGACAGGTAGCTAGGCACCACACAGTTCTTCACTCACTCCTCCCTGCTTCCCACTGAGACAGGGGAGAGAATCAAAAAAAAAAAAAACAAGGTAGAATTTGGGGGTTGAGATAAATCCACTTACTAAGATAGAGAAAAGGATAGTTATAACAAATACATATATATATAACTAAAAGTGTATATAAGAAATGATGCACAAGCACTTGCTCACCATCCCCTGACCGATGCTCAGCTAGACTCCAAGCAGCAGAAGAGAGAGAGATGAACCCTCACCTCCCTTGAAAACTCCTTCTGCTTGATGTCATGTGGCCAGTTCATCCCTTTGGGCCACTGTAAGTCAGCTGCCGTAATTCTGTACCCTCCCAGCTCCTTAGGTCCTTCACTGAGAATGGCCTTGGCTCTGTATAACACAGCTTAGCAGAAATTGTAAACGCTGGTGTTTTTCTCCTAGAACCAAAACATAGCATCATACCAGACACTCTGAAGAAAATAATTCTGAAACTACGACAACTGAAACTAAGACAAACTTTGAAAAGTACCAACAAACATGACTTGTAATTTCAAAGCGGAGCTCGTGAAATACATGGCTTAAAGCTGTTGCCTAAGTAGGCTTGTACAGAAATTGCTTCTTCCTGGCCTGTTGCTCTACATTATGTCAATGCCGTAATTTGAAATACTGCTTGCAAGCAGCAGAGAAGCCTCTTACATTTCAAGCCATCCAGTAAAAAATTCAGACCTCCTTATTCAGGGGTCTTTAACTCTACAAGGTACCTCTGGGTGTGTGTTATCAATCACCTAATGATGGATAGACATCCCATACCAGGGTCATCCGTACCTCCACTGCTTATTGAACTGCAACACCTCATCCTCATTGAATACTGACGGCTGATCTATATGATTCAAGTCCAATCAAAGCAGTGATTTTTCAGCGTTAAGGACTCTTCCATTTGACATTCTTGCACTGAAACTATAAAGGAAGGATGAGAACAGAGCATAGGAAAACAGCTCTCAAAGAGGATTAGTCCACTATTTTTGTGTATTTGCACCA
>JAOWBP010004554.1:3246459-3268747 GCA_028571105.1 Tragopan temminckii | reverse complement strand
AAAGGAAGGATGAGAACAGAGCATAGGAAAACAGCTCTCAAAGAGGATTAGTCCACTATTTTTGTGTATTTGCACCACAGCTCTGCATCACAGAAAATGATACAGTGACTTAACCAAGGAAAAAAAAAGCCTGCAGTGTAGTCTCAGTGTTGTTTATTCAAGAGCATGCAACTTTATTTGCACACCTAGTTGTTATTAGGACAATTCTAGTTCAATAGTTTTACTGGTAATTGGCATATGCAGGAATGTAACCAATTAAACTTACTCTTCAGCATGGCCCAATATAACAAGTCATGTTTAAAGAGGACATAGGAATGCCTATAAGATGAGATGATGGGTATAACCCTGACAGAGACAGAAAGTTGTCTGATAGTGAAAGAATAGATCCAGCAAACTCATTCAGTGTCTGAGTGGAGGCTGTGTTAGGAAAGACTGCTCAAACATCTGGTAGAGATATAGCCTCCATAGGAAAGAAAAGAGAAAACTGAAGATTATTGATAACTTTGTTTTTCTATATGACTTAGGAGGTGTGTGGTATGTAACTGAAGGATTCAACTAATTTCAACTAATATCTAAACAGTAGTGGAGCCAATTCTAAATAAAATAAAAAATCCACATGAATTTGATATAATTTGTCTTCAGTTTTATCCCTGTTTAGATGCATCTATAATAGTGTCTTTTCAAAGTCAGTAAGAGAAACCATTGTTCAAACAGCAATTACTTTTTATGCCACTAAGGTTGTTTGTGTTTTCAGTTGCTGTCTTTGTTTTTGTTTTCCCTATCTCGACTACATTCAGTGCTCCTTCCATGCAATTGTCATGCTCTGAGAAATACCCTAGCTGAATACACCAGAATGCTGGCCCTAAATATCCTTTCAAGCTAAGCCTGATTTCCTTACATACCTGGCAAAGCAACATGAGATGATCTGAGATTTGGGCTGAC
Source organism: Tragopan temminckii (assembly GCA_028571105.1). Taxonomy (NCBI): domain Eukaryota; kingdom Metazoa; phylum Chordata; class Aves; order Galliformes; family Phasianidae; genus Tragopan; species Tragopan temminckii. Next base: position 3,267,805 of record JAOWBP010004554.1, on the reverse strand, counting down.
CAGTCAGAAACAGCTTTTAAACTACACCAATTTCCTTGTGGTTACAGCTGTTCACACTGGTCCACTGAAATGCTAAGAAAGTGGAGAAACACGAAAGATTGACGTAAGGAAAGCAAACAAAGGAAAATGCTGTCATTGCTCCATGAATACGGCCAGAAAGACATTGTGACCCACCTGCAGCTGGACATAGAGGGACCAGTTCTTTACTGTTCGCATCCTGTGTTATTACTGTCCAAAAAGAGGATGCAATTCATTATTCTATTTATGCAACCATAAGTGACCACACATAAATAAAGCAAGATATAATACAGCCTTTAGAAAGGAGGTTTGTGCAACTCATTCCTCATTGAACAGTTGTACACTTGGTGGTCTTGAGCCATAAATGAAAGGCTAGCTAACATTCACACACAGTAATCCCACTGAGTAGCAAAATACTTGCACTTTAAGTTGAACAACACCTCTAAAATAATACATTTGGTCTCCATGCTCATTAAGTTTAAAATTGCTTAAAATTATTTTGCCTCTGTTTTGGTTTGATTTAGTGAGACTTGTGCCCTTAAATACATCTAAGGATCTCAAAATCAACTACCATCCTGCAGAAAAGGAAAACCTCACTGCTCCCATTTCACAGAACTGAAGAAGATGTCTGTAAGTCCAGAGGGTTGCAGATCTATTTTCCGTACATATGAATCATACAATCATAGAATGGCTTGGGTTGGAAGGAACCTCAAGGATCATCAAGCTCCAACCCCCTGCCGCAGGCAGTATGACATCCACACTGAACACGTGTAAGATTCCACCCAAGTGAAGAGTTGCCAAATCCCTCTGGAACTCCCGGTCTTCCAGTGCATCCCAAAGAGAAATTTGAGTTTCACAACAGAAACCCTATATAAGAGGAATATACAAATCACAGTTCTGCTTTTTATTTTAAACACATACATTTGACACATTAAAGAACATTTTGATAGGATTTTTCTTCTCCTATTTTTTTTGATACCACTCACAGAGCCAATCTGAAGACAGGTGTTTGCTCTGTTTTTATTATTCTGCTGAGCATAGCATTCTCCACAACCTTCCTTGAAGAGGAACAAGGCAAGAACAACATCAACTTCCAATAAAATTTCAAAAACTTTCAATAACTATCCTTCTGAATTTTAATCCATAGCCAATCCCAGAATAGATCGCACACTCTTAGCACTTTTGATAAGTAGAAAAGGAGGTATTTAATCCTACAATCATCATAAGGGGAAATATTAACATGTTAACATATGATTACTAAATATTCCACTTTTCTTCTTAAAATAATAGTGAAAACTTGATTTTTTTTTCCAGGAATTAAGGATTTAAAAAAAAAACATTATTTCTTTGGTTCTGAGAACGTATAGGATGGTTTTTTTTTTTTTTTTTTTTTTTTTTTTTTTTTTTTGGGTTTTTTTTTTTTTTTTTTTTTTTTTTTAAAAAATCCTCTGACACAACCACTCACACATACACGCTGATTTAGGATTTACGCAGCGGGGATGTAAAGCTACACATGCTGTGTAGGACGTGTGCTGCTGGCCATTACCTGATAACTCCAAGTAGAAATTTCAAAGAATTTGTAGGTTCTCCATACCAGAGCTCAGGTAAATTACACACAGCTCCCTGCCAATGCACTGCTACTTCCTTATTCTTTGGGTAAGTTTATTACAATAGGTTGAAAAATAAATAAGCATTAGCATTTGGCACAAGTTATATAGTCATTATCCAAACAGACTAAGGGCTTTGACAAGGCAACTATACGTAATTACAGAAAAAATTTATTCTGCAAATAAACCTACAAATAGTATACCTGGATGGTCCTTAAAAAACACACACGTGGAGAATAAACAGGGTATGGCTATCCAAATACCTATGATTGCTGTGCAGCGGCATTCTCATAAGCACAAGAAAATGGGAGAGAACAGCCTTTCACAAAACCAGATTGTTCTCAGACAATGCATTAGTATGGATGGGTTGCAATAACACAAACTAGGCAGGACCCAGGCACTGTGCACAAAATGTAAACCTCAAGCCATAGGATTTCTTTAATTTTATGAATGAAGAGTAGATATTCACAGGTAACCCAAGGAAAAAAAAAAAATCTGTGTTAGAGTTTTGTTCTGAATGGATTCTTGCACTAACTATACAAGATCCCTAGTGACCCCAAACACTCAGAGAACAGTTTTCTCAAGAAGACAAATTGCATTAGTCTAGCATGGAACACCAGCCTGATGAATTAGTTTTTTTCATCACTAAGAGATTCTATGTAAATGAGAGTAATCCCTGCACCGATGAGCAAAGGGCAACCCTTCCCACAGCCAAGACACATATGTGTATTAAAACAGCACAAATAGTTCTATTCTACATATGAAATATGCATAAAGTTGGGCCACAGAATTATAATTATTAGCGATTTAAGGCTTGAGAATGAACCCAATATAAAGGTAAAAGTCAGCTGAGAGCAAGGTCTGGAGGACCTTCACAACCCTGCTCACTGTCTGCAGCCTCTACAGCCAACACGACCTCTGCACTGTGAGCCCAGGAGACCCTTTAAGGAAAGCAAACAAAGAAACCCCCACACAACTGCCCTTCAACAAATACTGTCAGGAGTTATAGAGAAACGTCACTTTTTGCTGCTGTTCTGAGATGCTTAGAATTTAAGAAATTGATGGAGACTTGGAGGAACCACACAATTCATTTTATGCTAGCTTCACCTAATTCAAGCTTCTGTTGTAAGCCCACTCAGCATTTCCAGAGAAGTCTCTGAAGTCAGGATATTATTGCCAGTCTAGCATAAGCAGGAAGAGAACCTCTGTCACTAAGCCAGTAGCTCCCCATAATCCTCTCTTGCATGGCTTGCTTTCAGAAGTGGGGCACAGAGAGGAGCTATGGGCTCTGACAGCTTGGTGAGAGCAGGTGCTTTTTTAGGTCAGTACGACCAGTGACTTGACTTTGGACAATCTGTGGAACTGTCTATAATGAAACAGTTGCTGCAGGAGTTCTGCTTTTTCTTCATTAGGAGCATCTTGTACCCTGCAACTGTGGGAGCTCCCCTTGTGAAGCAGACGGATGCCATCCCTGCAGTTCACCTCAAACTGCATACAAGCAAGGCTGGTGGTACCCACAGGGTTTCAGAATTTCTTTCAGAGGTTCACACACGTGTCGCTGCCAGGCAGCAAGCTGCAGAAGAAGGAACCAGAGTCACTTCTGCCTCACAGAAGCAGCAACGTCATGCAATGAACTTTAGGTGGAAGCCTTGCACACACTACTGACTCTATTTTTGAGCGCTAAAGATGAAGGATTATCTTTGACTATTTGCAGTGTTGCAATGCAGATACTCCAATACCAAAGGCAATCTGCTATCATGAGGAACTGCACGCTATGGTTTATTCACGCTGAACTGTCAGCCGAATGACTACTGCTCCTGTAGGTCTGAAAGGCTTAGGGATGCTAGTAAGTACTTCAAGAGCTTTAAAAAGACCCTAAAACAGTTAAGCTGCAATAATCTCCTGAAGTGTTTAAGTGGCTTAGGTCACCAATAAGCTGCTCCTGTGAGTTAATCAGGAAGGCTACTTAATTAGGACGACAGGCTATTCACCAGTTTGTCCCAAGGAAGAAAGCCAATTATGCTTTTCAAAATTACATGCTTCTGTAATCCCAAAGATACCAAACCATTTGTTTAAGCATTCACCAACAAAAAACACAAACAATTCTACACAAATGTGGTGCTAACCTGTGTACATTTGACACACAAGTCTTGTTCTGATATTCCATGGGTCAGCTACAGGACTTCCCTCTGCCCACAGCACATGCAGCACACAACCATGCTGGCCACTTTGTCTAAAGGAACACCCAACCCAATTGTCTTCTTTAATGAACAGTCACCAGCAAAAGATTTTTCAGCAATTTCTCAAAATTTCAAAACATGAAGAAAAGAACACAGGAAAGAATAGTTTGAGCAGATGAATTAGAACATAACAGATTTTTCTAAAATTTCTCTTTTTGTAGCAAAATACCTTATAAAGAATAAATTTCAAATTACTTGCTCTTCTGCTATAACAAACACTTGTTTCTAGAGTTATTACTGACACCACAAGAGTCCTATTAAGCATACACTGCTCAAATGTAATTGAAGTTTCACTTTAATTCAGACTGACATTTGTACTTATTTTGCGTTATTTGCTCAAAGCTGGATTACAGGAAAAAAAAAAAATCAAGCTCACAGATCTCAATTCAGCTCCTATTTACTCAAAGCCTTACAAAAACACCCTTTATTGCCATCATTTTATAATAAATTGAGTAAGAATTAGAGGTTAAATGTAAACTTGTCAAAACCCAGAGTCATATGCAATATTACAAGATTGTGCAAGTGAATCAACAAGCTACACTTCTGGTTGTGTTAGTTCACATCTCCATACTAAGTTATTTAAAAGTTGTCACCAAGCCTGCAGGTTAAACTGCACATTACATTTGGAAACCAGACTGTACAACTCATACAGATTTCTGGTCCTAATTTTCTATTACAAACTGTCAGTATACTGCAAGAAGATTCACAACTTACTGGAAGCTGATTTATTATGAAAACGTTAGAATAGTTTCAATGTATTAACTAGTATGTTAGGGTTACCTGTGTGCAAAGCACCATTATGAAGAAAAAGAAGCATCCAAACCACGTCATCCTTCACCTCTGAACAGGAACAGACCAAAACGTTATGCAGAGGACTGCACAAGTCTGTGGTTCAGGCACCGCTGGCAGAACTAGCCTTTCTGACCCAGAGCATAAGGAATTCATCAGCCTCAACAAATATGCAAGTACAGATTTTATAGAAGGGAAGCAACTATTTGTTGCGTCTGCTTGAGTTTATCACATATACAGACTCTGCCAACAGACTCTCAAGCATTTTCTATTTTTCCTTTTTTTATATAGTCTCCTTTCTCCTAATCGAAGAATTAAAATTAACAGCCTCAAAAACAGCTTGGGTTGCCTAGTGCCTCGCTTGGCCTGACTAAGTCTGGGATAGAAAAGATTTAACGTGAAAAAATTCAGGTTCAGAATGACCTTCTGCACTGATTGACTTTAGTGGAATGTAAATGATGGGCAGTAAATCAGGCGACGTGCACTCCGCTCAGTGAATCATACCATTCCCTTCAATCCCATCTAGTGGGAGAGACATAAATCCTCCCAGTTCAAGCCGGGCCATGAGCAGTCCTTTATATTTCCAATTAAAGATGTACTGTCCTTTGCCCAGCATTCAGTTGGGACGCCGCACATTAATATGGAAATCAGCAGCCCAGCAGTGGGCCATGGGGGCCTCATTGTCACTGCCACATTCATCCCCAGGCTTCCTCCCAGCTGGACGGAGGAGGGTTCGGTGTGACAGGCAAATCCCAAGAGACGACAGAGAACCCTTCATTAGGCCTGATTTTAATGCTGCGCTGCCAGTAGGCAACATGTTTTGATTATCAGGGCTTTCACACGGATCCTCCGGGGCTGGAGGCCAGATACAGATGCTTCCCAGCACTACACAAACAAACGCACGGCCCGAACACAGCCTACCGGCTTGAATACCTATCAATCACATCAACGTCACCCCCTCAAGTGCTGCCACTGTGAGGCTTTTTCTTATGGGAACAGCTTCGTTCCTGCCCAATGCAATCCCAGAAGACTACCACAGAGCCAGCAACGGCCCCACGACAAGGATCGTGAACACACTCTGAGCTCTGCTCTCACCATCAGCATCTCCAGGCTCGCTGGTGAAGGCAACGTCATGCAGGGCTTACAGCTGACAGCAGCGACTGAACTCATACAAGCACATCCCAGCACACTGCCACATCGTCACACCAGCCAGGAAAGCCAAGAGGGAAGCAGGGATGTGGTGGTCAGTTCCTGTGTTGGTGTTAGAGATCAGCTGAGAAAAGAAGAACTCCAGCATATGACAAAGACAGTAAATTTCTCCAGACCTTCACAGGCAACAGCAGAGAAAGTGATTAATGAGATAGGTATTAATGGACTTGGGATTTTAGGTAATGGAAATGAGGGCTGGGAGGGCCGACCACAAGGTGAGGACAGGTTGTCTAAAATCATGAGATGGGGAACTGATCTTTGCTGGTTTTGTGGGTTTTTTCCCAGCTATTTGGGCATCTTCTCTGTAGACAAACTGTTTGGGTAATGATTAGCCCCACCTGCCCACATACAGATAAATGAGAAGCTGAGAGTTGTCCTTAGCAAATATTCTACAAGTATTTCACTACTTAAGCCACCTTGTTACTCTGATGCCTTTTTGCCCAGAGCATTTGCATGGAGTGGATGGAAAAAGCAGAAAAAGCCCATGCAAAATAGGGACTGATACAGGTTGAACGTGACCAAGCATTCCAACCCCTCCAAGCTATGCTGCACGCAGTTCAATCACAGCTCAGGAATTCTTCCTGTGCTTTTTTTCTTGTTGCTTTTTAAAAGACCAGACACCATCAACAGTGAATCAGCAGCAGGTATCCAGCAGGGAAAAAGCAACCGTCTTTGGGACTCAGGTCAGAATTGTTAATTCTGCACTTAAATCACATGGCCAGCTCGAATGGATGCCAGGCACTTACTAGGAAGTGGATCCCAGCACCACTGTGGGGGCTCAGCCTTGAAGTCCCACACTGCAGACATTCAGTGTTACTAAAAAGGCGAGGTTTTTGCTTGCAGGAAGCAGGTAAAAATTTGTTTTATTTGCAGAAGGCAGCACTCACAAACAGCTTTCTTTTGAGGGTTTGACATCAGAGAGGGATTCACTTTCCCTAAAAGGACAGAGAGAGAAATTCTGGATACAAAAGTGCTTCCTCCCACACTGGCCACCGTACCCCATGCCACTCTCCTCAGCACTCCACAGCTATTTTTAACATCTCATTTCCTCGCATTATGGCAATTTACATACTTAAACACATCACATTAGCGTCTAAAACATAAACAAAATGAGATAATGCACTGTAAAGAGAGTATTAAATGAAACCCTGCCGATACACACACAGGAGCTTTAGGAAATCAGGCAGTTCTTTGAAGCAAAGCAGTTGTCCTGTATCAGTAATAGGAGGATTTCTCAGCAACACTTTACAATAAAGCAGACTTAATGAGCGCTGAGCAGTGGTGTAATTCCTGTGGAATTGCATATTGAAAGCTACATTCATACCCAAGGAGCCCATCAGGACCAGTATTGTTAGCATGAATGCTGAAGGAATTGCAAAATGAATTGCCATTTTGTTATCGAGTGCTTCCGATTGGCTCTATCCTGCCATCTGTGTCATCTGGAGGATGTGAAGTAGCTGAGGTCCGAACTTGGGCCTCTGAAAGGTGGGTCAAGGGGAAATTTTGTGCTGCAGCATCCTCTGCTTCTTTACTAAAGAAGTTCAGCACCTTCCTAAGAGAAAGAAGGGCCAAAGCACAGAGCAGCTTGCCAGGAGTAAGGGCTTGCGTTCCTCTTTTTAAGGGGAATGACATTACTGATCAGCCACACAAAACCTGAGGAGAGATCACAGCAAAGCACTGCTCAGAAATGAGGGGCTGCAGATTATCTGGCTATTTGAAAGCTCTTCAGCCTTCTCTAGTTCTTCATGATGCTGTAATGGAATTGTAAGACTTAAAAACTAAAGTGCACCAGTAAAAAAAAATGAATGTGCAGGACACGTCTCATTTAGCTCTACAAAGAGGGAACAGATTTCAAAGCTGTTTGAGTGATCTAGAGGCCTAAATCACTTCCCAAAGCACATAATTCACACAGAAGATCAATTACCAGTATCTAATGTCCAGTAAATGTTAGCTCATTTGCATGCTTCTGAATTGAATAGATGCACAGAAACAATTTAAAATAAGCTTCTTTAGCTTCCAGTTGTTAACTTCAGTTAGAGTGTTCACTGATAAAAGAACATTTTAAGTGAAAAATGTCTGTTACATCACCTTGTTCTGTAACTGAGGTACTGTTATTCCAGTAAGCTTGATTTGGTATCCCCATATGAATTCTAATTTATTTTTTTTTTTAAACTAAGCTATTCTCTCTGAACCCTCTCGACAAAAAGTTACTGTATTATTTATCTCCGTATGCCAGCACTGTCATTTTTGAGGTGCTTTGTAAGAAACAGAGCATATTTCAACTCCTGGTATAGCCTTTACGTCACCAATTACCTAGAAGCTACAGAGCATAACAGGCCCTTAAAGCACAAGAGAAATACCAACACTGATCCTCAAAACCCAAGAGAACATTGATCTACATATATACAACCAGCAAAAACCAGAAAACCTTTACTTTCCACTTACTTTCAAGTTCTTCCAACACACCTGACACCTCCTGCTCTGTCAGAGGTGCAGCACACATCTGCAGCATGGTTCATATAGAGGGAGCAGGCACTGTTCCTCCTTGCAGAGCTGCAAGCACACAGCACAGGGCCTTGCCATGCATAGCACCAGGCTGCTGCTTGCCTGCACCTCCACACCAAATCCCTGCTAATGGCACAAAAGCCAGCATGGGAGAAACAGTGGGGCTTCTTGCAAGTGCACGAGACAGCTGCTGGGGACAGAACTGAACTTACTGCAATGTTTCTTTTCTGCAATAGTTAGAGCAAGGATGCAGTTACCCATTTACCATGCATTTTACCAGATACACTGAGGCTCAGAGATATAACTTCTGGCTCCAGGTCACACAGCACATAGTGGCAAAGGCAAGACAAGGAGAAAATCACCACATTTAACAAGACAGATCCAAAAAATGCAGACTGGAACAATGAGAAACAGGCCTGTCCTGACAGGCATGCATTCAGACTGTACGTGTGACATGTTCAAAGACTCTGTCCTGCAATTTCTCTCTAGCTTGATGCAAACATAGAATCCATACTGATATGTCTCAGACGATCACAAATGCCGTGCAATTGTTACATACATCACAAATGTTCAAATGGGTGCTTATGAGGCTGTTTCATGGCAGTCAAGTTATATGACTCAGCAGAAACAAATTTTTCAAAAGTTAAATTCTTCAAATTTACAGTACTATAAAAAATGAATGTGTTTAAATATTTCCAGATCTAGCAGAAGAATTATTCAAACTAACTTTATAGGTCTGACTTTCCCATACATCACTCTAAATCAGGAGGGATTTCACTAGACCTGAACGTAAATAATTTATGATCTAATGGGAAATGCTCTTCACGTACCAAAGCTTAGGAATAGTTCCTCTCCAGCACGAAGGTCCCAGTTCAGCAAAGCACACTTCGCATTACAACTGTTCAACTCAAGTATCATCTATTAAAGAAAAAAATCCATCACCTTCAAAAGGTTTGGTTCTAACTCCAGCAATAGGAATAAAAAAAGCTTCCTCCAGCATAAGCACTGCTTCTAGAACCATGCCTACATCCACAGTCACACCATCAGCAACACCCACAAGAGGAAAAGGTGTTCATCTTCCTTTCAGCTTTACTGCAGCTCTGAAGCTGCAACTTGATCCTGCAACTCTTGCTCACTAGGACACTCCTGTAGGCTTCAGCAAAACAAGAGACTGATGATAGAACAAGGGGGAACAGTTTTAAACTATACAAGGGGATAATTCAATTAGATATTAGGAGGAAATGCTTTACTCAGCGGGTGGTGAAGCTCTGGCACTGCTGCCTAGAGCCATGGGTGCCCTATCCCTGGAAGTGCCCAAAGCCATGGCTGGGCCCTGGGCAGCCTGAGCTGCTGGGGGCAAGCAGCCCATGGCAGGGGAATTGGATGATCTTTAAGGTCTCTTCCAACACAAACCATTCTATGATTCTGAGCTCACACTTAGCAGAAAGGTTTCGCTTGGAAATGTGAGTCAGATAACTATTGCCTTTCAGGTACTTATCCCTGCTTAGCAACTTATAAACCACAGTTTACAAGCGTACAGTTTAAATGAGTCAACAGGACCCTCAGGAAGCACAAGGCACAGGTCAGAAGCAATTGTGCACTCCCTAAAATTAGCTCAAAATAGCCCATTCCACGCAGTTCCATATTACTTCTAAATCATATATGCTCATAATGCATCAAAGAAGACAGGAGATGCATATGCAACATGGTGCCTAAACCATGAGGTTCTCTCATTGTTTTGCTATACTCCACTCCAATTTGCAAACGAAATCCTTAGGCAAAAGCTTAGGGTAGGATTTCTCTCTTCTAACTTCAGCAAGTAGAATGGGGACATCCACATGCAGATGCATCATCCAGATTATGTTCAGTATGGAAAAATGATGTTTCCAAAACACAGTTATTCCTTCTAATGGGAACAGGTAATAATAAATCCTGTTCCAGGAGTGCCTGTTTCAGAGTGTTTCATACTATCTGGTAACAGGGGTCACACCATGGCTCAGAGGCATATGTGCATGTTGAAATGAATGCCATCCTGCACAGTTGGAGCTGGCCTCATTGGAACAAACAAAAATTCTCATTCATCTCAGCCAGCACTCTGGCCTACTGAGTAACTTGGGGTTTTTTCAGACATCTGGACTTCCAGGGGTGCAACAATTCCTCCTGGAAGTACTGCAGTGCAGACAAGAGTTAGGGATCCAGTTTACTGCTCCAGAATGTTAAACTCCTGCATTACTTCAATGCTTCTGAAGAACACAACCTGCTACGTTTTGCTTTTCTACCATTTAATGATATTGTCAACTCTTTCCTATTCAGACAGCAAGATGTTCCATTTCAGTAAAGCATTACATGTTAGTTCTATGAAAAAAGTTACACAATTTTCACTCTTATTTGGAATAACTTTGGGAAATCTCTGGGAAACACAACACATTTTCACTTACATAATGCATAGTTTGAATGTAGACAAATGAGATACAACATAATTTATGCCTGTTTCACTTGGGGAAAAAAATTGCTTTTCAGAGCAAGAGAAAAAACTGCTGTTGCCAAAATAACAGAGATAAATCCAGCTTTGAATTGAACAGGCACATTTCTGCAGCTATTCAGTGCATGTGTGTGAGCCAGAGATTTAGACATACATCCAGTTATAGGAGAGTGCCAAACTTAGTCTTAGTTTTGAATATCATAGAATCATACGACATCCTGAGTTGGAAGGGACCAGAAGGATCATCAAGTCCAACCCCTGGCTCCACAAAGGACCACCCAAATACAAATGTTCCTTCAGCTGCAGGAGCTCAGGGCCATGCCCACTGTCCTGAGCAGCCTGTGCCATGCCCACCACCCTCAGGGGCCTCTCCACCCTAATGGGAATCAGCACTCCTTCCAGTTTAGAATCATCCACAAATTTACTTCATGTAACTTCCAGATCTGTTTGGAATCAACAGTGAAAACATAAAGAGAATTAGCCCTAAAACGGAGCCCTGCAGAACCCCACTAGTGGCACGTAGGGCAACTTTCAGGCCATAGCCTCCCTACGCCCAACACAGCCATGTTTTGGTCATCATGGGACATTCTTAGGGTCACACTGCCATGGTCTTCTGATGTCACGAGCCCCCTGATGAGGGCTATAAATACAGGGACCCTGACAAAAGAACACCAGCTGCTAACCGACTTCTGTCTGGAAGCATAAACCTGAGACAAGATGCAACTTACTAAGTCCCTTCCCACCCTTTGTGTTGTCCTCTGTGGAGGAGGATGGATCCTCCACCAAAAAAGCTTCAGCTTCTAGAGAGCAGCAGCAAACCCAAGCCAGCGGATGTGGACCCACCAGAGAGCAATGTCGAGCCCATGGAGATGGACCTACCTCCAAAGGATGAACTGATGGACATGGATCCACCTCCATCAGGCCCGAGCAGGCACTATAGCATCATGCTTGCCTGGAGACATTGCTACATCCATTTGCAGTGCAGCTCTTGATTTCGATCTTGGTGTTGAAGAATCACCATCTGCCACAGAGCCTCTGTAACAGCTGCTGCTCTCTAGAACCCCTTCTTCCCCATCCCTCATCCTTGTCCTTCTTCAGGACCTCTCACGTCTTCTTTCTCGAGCTCTGAGGAAATAACAAGGACTACAACTAGTGTTCTCTATGCTTCTGCACCAAAACAACGGCAGGAGTCCAGCAGACAGCCCCAAGCTCCCTGCAGCCTTCAGGCAACATCAGAGAAGGTACAGAGGCAGCTTTCCATTGGAGAAACAGAGAACTTGGGTTTGGACAGAAAGGAGGACTCTAGTTCAGCACAAAGGTCCATTCCAGTTGCTCCATTAGGACTTTTGTTTCAAAACTGGACAATAAACAATTTAAAAGAACAACACAAAATAATGATAATAAAAATCAAGGGGGGGGGACAGAGGGCCACAGAGGTGCCCTCTCTTCTCACTGCAGGGTGGCACAAAGGGATGGAAAAGGCCTCAGCAGCCATCGCAGACAGTGACCGACAGGGAAGATTCACGCAGTATTTAATCACACTTCAGTCCCTTTGGGACAATAAAGCTTGCATCTTCCTACCACTCGTTATTCATTGAGACTGTCAGACACCTGTTGCAGATAGGTAGGAACTGATCCAGCAAGGTACCCAAGCAGTATTACAGCCTGCAGAATTAATTCTGTGAAAAAGTTCTGAATTTGAAGTTTTTGGAAGCATCAGTCCCCACTCAGAGACTAGGGCTGAACCTGGCAATTCACAGCATAAGCTACATTCTGTGTTAATTATAGTATAAGGAACCAAATATAACCTATTTCACAATCGTAAAAACATGCTTTTTTTCCTGTATGAATCAGTTTATTTTTCTGTTTTGATTCACCTTTAGCTTCTCTCTGGCCTACATCACTTTGCTGACAAAATCTTTATTATTTAGGGTTTTCCTCTAGAAACAGGACTGCTTTCCTGCATTTGAAATATGGCCAGGGAACATTCAGTGTGAAGACCTTTCAAAATAGGGTGTTTTTCAGCTAGAAGGGTGGAGGTGGCAACTTTTGAGAGCATTCATGTTTCCTGAAATGCCTTTTCACCCGCAATGTAAATGAGTGATGACCTTCTGTTCTGATCCATGAGTCTGAAGCAGAATGGTTCTGCACATTCTTATAATTTCCGCAGGAACTGGTGTGATGCCAAGTTCATTTCAGCTGCTGAAGGAAATGGCTATACCTCAAGCTCAGCAGCCTTAATAGCCTTAAGCCCATAACACAACAGCATTATTCTGTACGTTAGATGGTGCATAAAATGCACTACACCAATATTTAAACTATCACGGAACTGACCAAGTAAATGAAAATTGTGCCAAACAAAGGAAGCTTGATTTTGAAATGACGAAGAGTGGCTATACACAATGCAGAGCACAGCTAGAATACACAAAATTTCTCTGAGTTCTCTGTGTACTTGAGAAAGACTGAGAGGACCTGACTGTGATTTCAGTGCATCCTACTTAAAAATTAGTGAAAAAAATTCAGGTAAAACCATTTCAAAAAGCCATTTCAAAAGAAGAAAAATGATTTAGTAAAGTGTAAGTTGTGCTTTTCTTTCACAAGCTGAGATATTTGTGGAATAAAGATAATTTTGTAATTCATTCTGATTTGACAGAACTGAATTCAGGTGAAGTTCCACCAGTTAGGTTTGTATTTATCTTCAATTTTGAAGCATCCTCTGCATACTTCAACCACTGAAAACTACACAGGAGTTCTTCTCAACAGCTACAGTGAAGAGAGGAACCAAACCATGCATCTCCATCTTTTGTTCAATCAAAATGCACCTGCTTATAAGCTGCAGGATTTGCTGTTTTAGCATCTCTGTAACACCTTTATCTGCACAGTCACAATAAAGTGATAAAGCTCTACAACTTTGATCTTATACAGAGCAGATATACAAAGGTTGCTCTGAAAGTGATGTCTCCTATTTCATTATGCTGGCCCACAATGTCAGAGGTGGATGTTGGTGGGATGGCAGCAGAGGTTGAACGTTCCCACCAATGTCCCATTCCATTCTGTTGCTGCGTGACAGATGGCAGCAGAGGGGCAATCTGACAGATGACATGTGACATGGGTGTGTGCATGATGCAAGGGTGTGTCACTGAATCCCTCCATGTGCAAAAATGGCACCAATACTCATCAATGCTTGCTGAACGTTTCCAGAGACCAAGCAGTGGATATGAGCACAGTGAGGGGGTGGGTGGTGCGTTTCAGCAGTGCTGACAGTGATAATGGGTCACTTCTCCTGGTGCAGATTTTTTATGAGCATGGCATGCACGCTTGTTCTTATTCATTGCTGAAGAAAATGCATATCTGTGAGTGGTGACTATGTTGAAAAAATAGTGTTTTGTAGCTGAGAATTTGCTCTATCAAATAGTCTTACATACCTCTTCATACATGTTGTGATTTCCATGGAAATAAATAGGAGGCATTACTTTTGGAGTGAACTACATATTTGTTCCCATAAGTACTGAAAAATCCACAAGCATATACTTAGGTTTCTGCTACCAGTCTTACTTTCCCCACCTTTTAAATACTCATAGTACACACCACTGTGAAAGTGTACTCCAACCTCCAAACAGTCCAAAGTTATTTCAAGTGCTGTTTACTCATATGTGCATTTCAAACACAGACACTGTTCATATACTCACAGCTCTCATTAACAGGCTTACAGAGACACACAATGCTGCAGGGACAACGTAAATCTAGCATTTCCAATGTATCAACACTGACTGATGTAAGGTGAAACATCTATCAAGATCTAAAAGGCCCATGAGCACCAAGCTACCTCCTCAAACTAAGGAATACTGAAGATTAAGGCTCCTCAACCTGCAGCGATAACTGAACAGCAGATGATTTTTGATTAACACACTGATGAAAATTTGTCCTTTGGCTGTCTGACAGGCCAGAAAAGACTGCGGGTACTCTTGAAAACATCACTCTTTAAAAAGTTGGGTCCTTTCCCTTCTTGTACTAATCAACTTAATAAGTAATATGTTTATTTCATTACTGTTGAGACAAGATAAAGCAGGAACTGATGAAAGGACATCTTCTCTCCACAAAAATAAATAAGAATACTCCACAATAATGTTTTCAACCATAAACAAAACTGCATTTTCTTTCAAATATTGTTCTTCCTACTGCTGCAAAACGTGCTCAGAAAAAGAGTGAAATACCTGTAATACTTACAAAATGCCACTGTGGTAAAATATTAATACATTTTCCTCTTTCCAGAACAGAAATGTTCTGCTATTTCCACAGATATGCCCAACAGGTTTATTAGGGCAATTCAATGTATACCCTGCAAGCTTTTCCAGCAGGCACACAGCCCCCAGCACTAACCAGGCCTAAGGCCCACACTGTCCCATGAGGGTCAGCCATGGCATTTGGACAGAGCACAGGGGCTGGAGCCAAGCAGCCACACCAGGAAAGCTCTGCACAGCCGAAAGCCAGGAGCAGAGGAAGGCCCCAGCATGACAGCAGGCCATAGCCCCAGCTAGACTGGCTGGGACCAGCCAAACCACTGCGGTCCTTTCTTCAGGTGACTGTTCTTCCAGAAGCATTTGGACCCTCTTACTTTACGTGGAGGCTTAAAGTGGTCTGTTGGGCAGACTGACAGTGGCCCCTCAGATTAAACGTGTGATGTCCAGTTTGTGGGGGCTCAGGAAGGAACAACGCAAACAAGGGTGCTACGTCCGGAACAGCAGCACACGTGTGTGCCCTCTTAGCCTCGCAACATCAAAGTGCAGAAAGCGACAGTCAGGGCTCCTTCCAACGCTTCAAATGCTTCACAGGCCAGCACTTGATTTTATTGTTATTCTTATGCTTCTGAAATAAACAGCATGGAGAAAAACAATGCTAATTGACAACAGCTTACAGTATGACAGCCAAGTAAACCAAGCTTGAGATCGGAGTAGAAAGGTTTTAATTATCCATACTTAGAAATTTAAGGACAAGACTAAAAGCAGCTACGCATACCCTGGGCCTGTCTGCTAATCCCATGGCCTCTCTCCCAGCACTCCAAAGATGCCAGGTTAATTATCATTAATAATTAACACACTCACAACCTTTACAGTTAACACTGTAATGTTGGAAATCAAGGAAATTCACTTAAGATAGATTGACTGCCTTCTTTGAAGGAAGCAGCCTTAATCTTGCTGCTTTTTTGGTTAGGAGCTTTACTTTTTGTCACTGCTTGCCTGTTTTCATTAGCTGATATTATTGAAAGTCAAAATACACTCAAGGTTACAACATTTATTTTACAAGCCTTCAAAAGTAAAGCTTGGGTGTAGAACCTGCAATTACATTAGAAAATGCACTATAAAATGAGTTACTAGCATTTGTAAAGAGGAAGTCAGAGTGATCTGAAAGCTTTTTCCTTGCAACTTTGAGAAGTAAGACTTTACTGATAGAGTGTGGGATAGGGAGAAAAGTTAGATGGAGCATGAAAAAAGAAAGGAAAAGACAGGAAGAAAAAGCATTACAGATACCTACTTACCACATACTCCACAAAATAAACATATATTACAACTTTGCAAAACTTGTGCCAAGAGGACACAAGTTCCACACATAATGAGGAAAAGGTTTCTGGGTATGACAACATCTGATCATGCTTGCTTTTATCCTAGAGGGAACGTGCTCCAGTAGTATGGAGTTTATAAAGGCCATCAGTGAGCACAAAAACAATTCAGTGGCCCTTGTCACCCACCTGTGATATTTATGCAGGTGAGGTGAATCTGAAGCCTCTCTCAAGTTCATCATTTAGCCATCACATGCTGTCTTGACCGTATCTCTTCTTGAATGCTTGCTAATCTTTGACTATTAAACAATGATAAAAGAGAAATTTTATACTGGGACCCTGTCACTCAGCTATTTGGGCCTACCTCATGGCCAGCACCTTTCATGGGAGAAGTAACCTTTATGTAGGATCTGTTCTTCCACGTACATCATGGTACTCAGCAACTGCATTCACAAGCCAAGTTCTCTGGTCACACACATCAATGCAGGTCTCAGTCTGCTCCACTCAGTGAAAGCATGCCAGATGAAACCAGCTGAGGATGTAGTCAGAGTTTCAAGGTACTCTATCAATTAATTAAGCTTAACCTTGTAAGGTTGTTACAAAGCAATACAACAATGAAGTTCAAAAAAAAAAAGCAACAATGAAGTAGAAAAAGTGCAAAAACTCCAAGCCAATGGCACACTAAGGAAACACAAGATTCCAAAGGGCAAATATCTGTGTATAGATAGATATCTATCTTTATATCTTATAAAGTTATATAAGTTATCTATCTGTAGATATAGATAGATAGCTTTTCTATTTCAGGTCCTTCTCACACAATACCCTTCTCTAAACTCCACAAAGCCAAAAATAGTTGCAACAGCAAGCTGCAGCACTAAGAATTGAATTTGGAAGCACTGCACCAAAGTACTGCAGAAATGAAGACCTCCAAATCGGGCAGCCGAGGTTGTACTGAGTTCAAGCATCTGCTCAGTCTGCCACTGAGAGGAAGCAACAAGGAGATGTTACAGTGAACACAAGGCCACTCAACAACAAAGAAGAGTTATCCTACCTACCACAAAGGCTAATAATTGCAACAGTACACTTAAAGCACCTAGGTTCTGTTAAGATTTGTTTCTGGGGTTTAAAACTGCAGTGCACAGCGAATTCCTGCACAACTCCAGAAGCAGTTTGATGCAGAGAGAAGGTGAAATCTCACTGAAAAGCCTCTTCTATGCAGCACACCCAAACAGCTTGCATATTGTTATCCAGCAAACATTGACAAAAAAATTAAGACAAGAAACAAACGAAAATGAGCCCAGGAAGAAGATAGATTCAACATCCTCTGAGAATAGTCTTAGGAACAACTAGGTTGTCCTCTTGCATAACAGAAGACTCCAGCATCTCATCCAGCAACTCCTGTAGTGACCCAACCTTGCTGTTTCACCACGTGTCTTACTGCTGCACAGCCGCTCAGCTCCCCCCAGCTCATCTCACTAGAGGAAGGACCTTAACTTCCAGATCCAAAAGATGTCTATAACCTATGCTGGAATGGCTTGGAAGGGTCCTGGCACTCCCTCCTACTTTTTGCACACCTAAAATCTTGACCCAAATTGACACAGCCCCTCAAAAAAAACAAACAGAAGGTAATTTGGAGCATCTTCCCAAAGCGCAGATCAGTCCTGCCTGGAAACACTGACCGAGGAGCAGCTGGAACAAACCCCACCACTAGAAGAGCTCTTTCATTTCCAGCCCTGCAATCCCACAGCACAGCACGTAGGGCAGGAGCAAGCCTTCAAAGGGACACCCCAAGCACCAACCTGACCTTCAGCACCCAGCACACCCACGACCCTTCATCGGAGAGAACACAAACATCCCACCAAACCTAAATCACAGCCTTTCAAAGACACAAGTGTTCACAGTTACAAAACAAACTCCAGTGCAGCTCCAAGACTCCGCTGTGCCACATGCAGTACGGAAGGTTTCCGGCTGTCGGTCGGAGTTTATAATAGGCCTGATTTATAGTTATCAGCATGGGACTTGATTCGAAAGCTCAATCACCGTGACTCCTCACAGTGGGGTTTGCATGCTGCAACGGGTCTCAAAATTGGAGAGGAATTTACCTCCCGCTGCCGAACATTACATAACAATCAACAGAAAACAAGCGGAGAGCAGCAGGAGGTCCCCATCATTAGCCTGCACAGTCATGTTAATGGAGATGTACACACACTCATCTATCTGCACTTATTATGGAGCTTGCCAGACTGTGGGATTACATGGCAAGAAAGACTAAGACAGGGAGAGAAGCAAGATGCAGGCACAGGGCTTTGAACTCAAGTCAATCCACTGAGATTTCCACGTTAAGGAGAGGCTGGGCTCTGGGAGGTCTGCATCTCACCTGCAGCAGAGAAGCAGTAAGTGCTGGGAGGTGCATGCAGCCTCACATACAGCACAGCTCAGCTTTTCCTCTACAGAAACGGCCACAGTGCCCTCACCTTTCTGCCTCTTTCAAGCCTGCTGCCAAGGTCGTAGTTCCACCTCCAAAGAAGGAGAAGACATGTCCAGAACTGCAGAATTCCATCAGTATACCCACACAGGGCATGGGTCTGCATCCCAAAGTACTTGCAGACTTCAACACCTATCAGATGTTTGTGGTTAGACAAACAGAAGTCCCCATAGGTACTTCTGCTGGGATGGCATTCAGATAGAAAGGAAAAACAAACAGCTTTTAAAAATCCATTCAAACTCAGAGAGCTCATTTAAACCTTAACAATTCAGAGAGTTCTGGTTTGGTATATGTACAGTATATTGTCCTCAGCATTACAAAAGTACATAAAAGTAAATCTCACAAGACTGAGAGATAAAACTAGTTTCTTTTGTGTTTTTATTATTGTTTGAACACATGATGTGACTTAAAGGTGAACCAAGCTGGCAGCAGAAAGCAGCCCTATCACACCTCTCTCTTCAGCCACCACTCTCTGACTTAGATAAATACTCCCTCTTCCCCCCAAGCTAGCAATTTATTTTTCCCCCCTTCAGAGGGTAAAAACAGCAACTTCATTCTAAAACTCAAGCTTACAAGGTTAAGAAAAGGTCAAGACCCTCTGAGTCCCTTTATGTTAATTTAGCATGAGCAAGGCAATCCATTTCCCCTTCCCTAGCATCCCCTAAACGCAGGGCATCTCTAATGGCCTGAGACTTTTCTCCTTGACGCTTCAAATATTCCTCTATCTTTATGGATGTAACTCATATTATTTCTTCTAACAGAATTAGAAGTGACAGTTTTAAACAATCATTATGTTATAATCAAATCAACTGGAATGTCATTAGCTTTCTAGATCACCATCTTTGTTTTCTGATTAATACTGTGGTTCCTGTAAGAAACACTATTCCCAGCCACCGTGAACAACCAGTACATTAACCTCACTCAGACTGGCTTTGTCCTGGATCAATTATCAGCCAAAAGATGCTGCTCCCCCTCCAACCCTAAAACTGCTTTACCTCGTTTTTTCCCCCCATCAATAAATTGACCCAGAACTATTTGCAAACTATTGGTCATTTTAGATTTTAAAAAGAATAACCCCCTGCAGAATTCAGCCACAAATTGATCTGTTTGCACACAGATCAGGAATGCATCCCTTGCAAGGACTAGGCAGGACAAGACCAGCAGCAACCAAGGAGCTCCTTCTTAGCTCCTGCATGTATTCTGTCAGACAATCCCTAACACACAGCAAGATGCCATTTCAGCCCCTCTTTACCTTGAATGCTCATGTCAAGCTGCTATGGGAAATTAAATGGTAGCATTAAGGGGCTAACAACTGAATTGAGAAAGTGCCTAAATGCTTTTAGACCCGACTTCAGCAATGTTAGAGAGTTCTCTGTTGAGTGAACGTTGTTGTTTCTGAAAGTCAGGTGTCTGGTCCTAACAGCACTGAATTATTCTTATTCTCTTTTTCTCTGTTTCTCTCTTTTTTTCCTCCTTCCTTCCCCCTGGGAGACATACAAAGCCACAACAATGGTTAGACTCGCTAATGAGTACCAGCTATTGTGTCAGTGAATCACCTCCTTGTTCCTACCTTACATTTAAACTATTTGCACTTTGGGGGCAGGAACAGTCTTTTTGTTTTGTTTCTGAGCAAGCCCACCATGGGAACCATGACTAGCAATTACCAGCTCAGTGATAAAATAAGCTAATAGATACCAGTGAATAACTAAGACATAAAAATTAGGAGTTTTCAAAATTTTGTTTCATTGCAAGTTAATGGAGAAGAAATTTCTGCTTGTGCCCTGTTTTCACACGCTGCCTTAGTTACAATACGGTCTGAGCCAGAAGCTAATCTCTAGGCTTAACTCAGGACCTGAGCTGGGCCAGGAATTGTGCCGTCCCCTGCAAAGTGCCCAGGGGAGGACATCACACCCTTTAGTCTCACCATAGCACACCAGCACCTGCTTGCTCAGCCCAGGATTTCTCACCAGGGAATGCTGCAGCTCCGCTCCAACAACCTCAAGGAGCAGTGTTTGTGAAACAGAGCAACATCTCGCTTTCTGAACAAAACCAGAAATTCAGGAGTCACATTAAAGCTCCACAGTTCAATGGCAAACTGCCTTCTGCCTCAGAAGGCAGCTGCTATGGAAGTCAAGAGCTCTGGCTCCCTGAGACGAAGCTAACTCTCACACATCCATCAGCAGCAACGGCAGTTTAAAAGAGCACAAGACACTGCTTTCAGCAGATCAAGAGCATATCCTGGGCAGGATCGAGACATATATCAGTCAGGAGAAAGATATTTTAAGTGCCTTCTTCTCTTGCCTTTACCATGTTTTCTTTTGTGCCATTGCATGAAGCACCTATAACTTACAGAAGGAGCACAAATCCCACTGTACAGTCAATGAATGTACAGATGTTATAAATACCAAAGAGCTAGGCTATGCTGTTATTATACCAGAGCAAAAAAGATAAGAT
>JAOWBP010004554.1:3231557-3246359 GCA_028571105.1 Tragopan temminckii | reverse complement strand
GGGGTGAGTGGGGGGTGGGAGGGGGGAGTGAGGAAGATATTTCAGAAGAGCCATGGAAACAGTACAAGTAAAATTGGTTAATAATATGATAAGAAAGATACGATGGACTCTGAGGGCAATATTCCCACCTTCCCAGCAGTGTAGATTTTTTTCTCTCTCAAAACTGCCTTCTTTCAGCCAAGATTTTATACCATAAATTGAACTGCATCTCACGGGAGTATCAAACATAATACAAACAAAGTAACTGTGCTTTTGATGAGCAAAGGACTTCAAAGAGCACTAGCATGTTTATCTTGAACACAGGGTTCCCACCAGAGTACAGATGAACGAAGTTCAGTTTCCAACAGGACATCTCCCTGCCAGAGCTCAGCCACAAGCATTTAGGAGGGGTGGGGGAAGCTTTATCATCAAATCAATTTTAGAGTCATCATTTTTTCTGCTGCGAGTACATTTCAGGATGCCACTGGGAACAGAGTGGATATGGCTTTCTCTTAAACAAACAATAGCTGCCTTCAAGACGAAGTCTCACAGGAAACGACCCTTGCAGCCTGCAGTGTATGTGCCCAAACACCTGTCAGTCTTATGGTCCCCTCTCTGCCTAGCATTATGAAGAGTGCCTCAAATACAGGTCCACACCCAAAGTAAAACTTCAGGAACTAGCTTTGAATCTAAGGTTCACTATGTTCAACTAAATGGTGGTCTGTATTGTCACCAGCTTAAAATCTATTTGCTGTAATACCAATAAATAAAATCTCAATCGAACACAAAAACATTACTTAAACGTCTCCAGAAAAAGGAAATAAGCATTGTGATTTTAGAAAATGCTGTCCATCCAAGCAAACAACTGTTCTAGCTCTGTTCTATGACTTATCCTTTCTGGGTACCAAAAGGTTTCAGAAAAAGATCACAAAGAGGAAACAGTCATTAAATTATCTCCACATCTTTCAGTCTGCCATTAGGTTTCCCTGTTCATACTGTCTTTGAACAAAGAAGAAACAGAAGTAAAAGCTGAAACTGTTCTCATCCCATGGTGCAGTGTTTCTCTACTGCTGTAATGCTGGTAGAGATACCAAGAAGTTGGTGTATGACACCAGGGCAGCATATATCCATGGAGCTTGCTGTGCTATGGTCACTGAACAACACTCTAAAGAGATAAATGTAGTCATGTTACAACTCTTGTAGGAAAGAAATCCTGAGGAAGCTGAAGTTTTGTAAGAAGCTGATGGCAAGGAGCTGTTTTAATTATTCTCCAACTCGCTGACTCCACCTTAATCAGAATATATTAAATAAAATGTATGGATGCTCGAGACTGGAATGCTGCAGTTCATAACTACAATTAACCACTATTAATTAATAGCTGAAAGATAAATGAGCCATGGGATCCATTTATTCCTGGGTTGGGAGTGTTTAAATTCACAGTAGGATGCCAGCCCGTTTTTCACAGCAGTGAATTAAAGGAAGTGTGAATCAAAGCTCAGCGCTGTAAGTTGCAGGAGACATTTTCAGATCCATTTGGTTCTTATCATTCAAATGGTGAAGGAAAAGAAAATGACAGAAGCACTGAAATTTCCCCAGGAGACCAGAAAACGCCAACAGAAAATGCCAACATTTCCCATTCTGAGAGATGGGGTCTGGATCTCGGGTCTTTCCCACATCTTACCCAGTTGGGCTCTTCAGGGCAGACAAGGAAGATGGATTTCCTGAAGCTGCACAACACAGGTGTTTCTGTGTCAGTTTACCTGGAGCCCACAGTGCTGATTTACTTCTGGCCAATAAGACAGTTTGCTCAGCATGCGAGCAACACGTTCAAGCAAACACTCACGACCTTGTTTATTTTCTCCTTCGTATCAAGGACACATCTTGCCTGAGACGGTTTCTCAAAACTCAGCCAAGACCAGTTTTGCCTTCTATTGTCTACTCAAGCTTGGAAAATCCCACCCAGGTCTTGTCCTGAAATAATACAGGTACTTTCCATGACTTCTCCAGGAGAGTTAAAATGTGAATTTTCCCACAGTATTCTGCAAGGTAACAATGTTTTTTCCAGAACCATAAGGAAGACTGTCATTTAAGGCTCAGAGCAATGACTACCATCACGATTAGCAATTGGTTTGACAACAGCCTGAGGCTCTTACAGGTTAAAAAAGCAGAGCCCAGCTCCCCAGGCTGGAAAAACCACTCAATGTTGAGGCATTCCCCAGCTACTTATGACAGAAAGGAATCACCAAGTGAATTATCTCATGATAATCTACAAGATCTGGTTTCTACTCTTCACCTCAGAAAAGTGTTACAGGGAATAAAGAACTACTTCTATTAATAAGTGGAAGTTCTAAAGTGGAAAAAAATGACTGAACGTTGGAAGATCTGAAATACAGATTCCTTCCTATGCTTTCTGTTAAGAGGCCATCTTTCCTAACTGGAGTTTATTAAACATTGGAATTCATGTGCTATGGAAACTCCAGCATTTCTTCATTTGATTTTCTTTCCTAATTGAGACAAAAATGAAATATCCATCAAGAGGAAAGGGCAGAACATGAAGTTCCAAAACAACTAGAGAGTGTAGAAATACTTTGTTTTGCTAATAAGAAGTATTTCAATATTCCCTGTTAGAACCAATTTAGATTCCATTCAACAGTGAAGTCCAGATGTCCAGAGGGAGTTTGATGCTGCATGGGTCCCCTCTCCTATAAGGAACTTGGTTACACCTCCCTTACAAAAAGCTTTGATCTTGAAAAACTCAATTTTCTACCAACAGACCTTCATCAGAAGCTCCTGAGCAGCTTTTCCAAAGCTTCGTTCTGGAAGAGGCTCTCCAAATTCTCAATAAAACACTCTTCCTTTGAGATCAGAAAACCCATATTCCCTTTGCAGTATTCTGATGCTTCCAATTCTCCAAATACAATATTTGGAGAAATACTGCTAACTTTTTTTATACGAAAACTTCTCAGCACCAGATCTAGACGAAGATTTGAGACAGCTCTCGCAAGAAGGCCCTCGCCTTGTCACCATTCCTTGACATTATAAGATCTTCTCAGCATCTAAGAGTTCTGTGGCGTTAAAACACATCAATGATAAAGGCTTGAAAAAGCCAGGACTTAGTTTTTGCTCATACAAAAAGGTCCTTGATTCCAAATAATCTTAAAGTGAGTTACTATACAGTGATAAAGGGCTTAAGTATTCCCCACTGATCCCCCAATAATGCGCAGATGTTATCAATTCATGCAGGAAATACCCAATCTGCTCATTTGCTATCTGTATGCAACAAAAACTGAGGAATATGCATTTAATTACTGGTGTGAATCCTCAAAAGGGTATGGTTTCATTAGCACTAGACACATACCACAGAGCACTCTTTCCCACAAAAAATATACACCAAAACCCCAATACCCCCTATCACAGTACCACAAAATCAGAACAGGACTTATTTTGTCAGGAGTTATTTTTCTATAAAGATTAAAAAAAAAGAGAGAAAATAAAAAAAAAAAATCAGATTTCACTATTAATTAGATTAGTGGGTTCAAGAGAAAACAAAAAGTATGTGGTTAAAATAACTGAGCCATTACGCCCTTTGGCTGTGAGATAGGACTTTCTGTTTTCAGCTTTGGCCTTCCAGCAGCATGAAAACAAGACTTCTCACAGGCTGAGGAATACATTTGGAGAAATGTAGCTCTTCCTTTTGGACTACACACTAACATTTTTCTGAATACTCCTGCTGCACACCAATACGTCACCTCAGCCCCTGGGCTGGGGCTGGCCATGCCTTGGGCTGTGCTCACCATGGGGTGCTCAGGTCGGCAGGACACAGCTGGTCTGCAGCAGCACCCTGTTTGCTCCATTCTACATCCAAGGAGCCACCTCTGCTGCCACCACCTCGTAGCCTATGTGCCAGGAAGGGTTGAGCCAACAAAATGCTACCCTACTGAAGCCAAAGCATCTCATATTAGTGGATAAGATAGTGATGGCACTTTCTTGTATGAATAAGTCGTGGCTATCTTGGACCACATTCTGCCACCCAGTTAGAGACAGAGACCAGAGCTTTTTTGCCATTTTTAAAAGAACACACTGATTTAAAGCTTCTAACCCTACAAGAAACTGTGAGCATCAGCTCATGTCTGGAGAAGATTACCACTGGAGCCCCCTACCTCCTTTGACCCTGACACAATGAAACTCCACTTCTGAGCTGCAACAAAAAGAAGAAATGCAGACTAACAGCATTATAGATCATTAACCCAGAACACAATTCCCTTCACAAAATGCATGGAACAAGACAATGCTACAAGGACACAACTGAACGCACTGGTGTTCATTTTTGACCTCGTTGCCTTACCTCCGGTAGCACAACCAAATGTAATTACAGCCAGCAGCAAAAGGAAGATCAAGATCACAGACTCAATCCTGATTAAAATAAATAAATACAGAAAATATAGAAAGCATATGGGCACTGAAGAGCAGCATATGGATCACGTCCTGAAGTACAAGGCCTACCATATGCTTACAGAGCCTGGTTCAAAGGAAAACCTCTCTCCCTCCTCCTGATGTCTTTGGCTAGGTCACGAATCAGCTGCCTCCCAACATCTTGTGCCATTGGGCAAGTTTGCTTTTGAATAATAAAGCAAGTTTCAGCTCAGCATGGGGAGAATCCCAGGTAGAAAATGGACAGATGGCAGGTCCTAGTTAAGCAGGCAGAGACTGAGACGAAGCATTCCCCTTTGCCTTCTTTCAGACCAACCCATACACTGTGTCCTACACCAGCTGTATGTATCTAACCCTCTTTGCCTTCTGTTTCCTTAAGAAAATAGTTCTTAATTTTTTTGACCTCCTGTGCTGACCTGCCAGCCCTGCAGGGAATGTTAATGAGCTGTTAATGTTGTTTGGGATATGGCATCCAACCAGTTTGTGGAGTTTGTTGTAGCCTCTCCCTACCAAAGCTCCCATTTCTTCATGCTTCACTGGCCCTAACCAACCCCATCTGCCTGTGGATGTCTAGCATATGTTATGTGCCTGGCACTGCCCCACAGGAAATGATGCCTTGCAGCTCTTTCAGTGTTTGGCATACGATAAGGACAATTCAGATAGCAATCAAGGAACAGGATTGCTCAAGTGTGGGGCTAGGAGAGGAAGAAGGAGACAGTGATGACTGAGCCCAAAAGAGAGGATTTCCTGCCACACTGTAACTGCAGTGATGAAGGGAAAAGATAGACTGTTCTAGATGAATGCAAAGCTAGTTCAGAGAACTTAAAAGAGTCAGGAAACAGTAAGGTCTGCACCGCTGTATGAATTCCACAGACATCGTACATGAAATGTATCTGTAATTATCAGCCATGTCAGTATGATTAAGGAGAGCAGAGACAACAGCTCACTGCTCAGAGAGGCCGACTGTCTTCAGCAAATTGGGCCAGGGACCCATGCAGGGCTTTGGCTCTTGTGCACATGGGAGCAGCGTGTGCTCCAGGCTGGTGGCTGCTGACAGCAGCACTGATGCTGGCCAGCTGCAGGGCCATCGCATCTCCCCCAGCCAGAGCCCCCCAGGGACAGGGACTGAGACATAAGCTGGCCATATGGCCAAGCAGCACAGAGAGGAAGGATTCCTGCCCTGGGGAATGCACAGGCTGTCCAGGGAATGTCATTCCCTCTGGTTTTGGCACAGGTCACCATTAACTCTCACTTTTACCTTAAGCAGCATGCAGAATTGGGGTGTTTGGGTTCCTATGGGGCACAGCTTTCCACATCAGATTCCTCCAGGATTGCTAAATCTCAGCATTCAAAAATCAGGACTCATGACTTTCAAGGATGGAGCTCATCTGAAAAGCACTCAATTTTAAAGTAATAGTCATGTGCCTTCTTTCCGAGTTTTAAACGATGATTTCTGATCAACTTCCTGCATGTTTTCCTCTATCTGGGAGGATCATATATTCACCTCATTCTAGAATGCCAAGAACTCTGGCTTTAGCAAAAATACTGATAAAATGCAGGTTAAGACTGACACTTAGCTGCATCACCTTCTGGCTTTTAGGATAATGCTAACGTTGATGCAGGAAAACTTGCTTTTACTGTCCTATCCTCTGGAAACAAACAGCTTTCAGCTTGCATTAACTTGGGGGGAGGCCCATTATTATTTCATTTCCCTGTTTATTTTGGAGTTGCTCTTGCAAAAGAAAATAGATGGAAAGAGATGGGCAAGTAAGGACAGAAATGGGGAAAGATGAATGCCTCAGATCAAATCACTCTTCTATTAAAAACAAAAAATTATATATAAAAAAATAAATAAATTTAAAAGGTTGGAGCAGCCACAGCTAAAACCAGGAAGCAATTTCATAGCACAGATTTTTGCATCTCTGAAACTTCTTTGAAGAGATCTGACTTTCAAAACACAGCTCTGCACCTGAGCCCCTTCCCACTTCTGAGCTCAGCACACCATTCTTTCTGGAGCAGTCCATTTCCTTACTCTCAGTAGAATGATGCACAACGTCTGTTCCTCCTTACAGACAGATTTCCTTTCCTCCCAGCCTCAGCACAGTTAACCAGACTGCCTTTACGTCACCATCACACATCACCACTCACCTGAAGTTTGCAAAACAAAAAGGAAAACCTGCAGGAGTGCCAACACAAACAAAGCGTGGTGAGGGAAGGTGACTTACAGCATCAGTTCCATGGAAATTAATCCCTTAGAAAAGATGAAGTGGGAGCAGAGTTAAACATTTTGGCACTAAGTTCACTACTTTATCACATCCTCCTCTGAGATTATTTTCCACACATTTGAGGCTATCTCACAAAACATATTGCTCTCCTATTTACAAAACTGGCCTAAGATAGAGTAACAGAAAATTGACCAGTTCCTACTCACTAGAAAGAGCTGTTTGAGGAACTGCACTTTAACATACTGGTATATGAACTAAGAACTCTATCTTCAGACAAATCCTCGTTTCCAGTAACACACAATTAACTGAAAACAAAACCAGGAGCTCACATAATTATATAGAATATGTGAATTTCAGAGGCCCTATACTAATTCTGTTCCTAGCAGCTAACAAAATTATATGAAAGCACAGAAACTATCACTACATCTTAGCAGCACTAGGTGTACAGAACAGATTAACATGCAAGTGAAGGGTTCACCTTCTGTCAGTAAACAAGAAACCATAATTTATTGAACAAAATGCTTCAGTTTAATTTTGCATCAAATGTTGGATTTATACTCAAAAAGTAAATAATTATTGTGAACAAAAAAAAAAAAAAAAAAGAGAGAGACTAAATGCATATAATCTTAACTGCGGCCAACAAGCCCACGTTTTCTCGCCTTTTTCCTATAAATTTTCACAGATCAGCTTACCTGTCAAGGACAAAACACATTAAAGTTATTGAGTAACTTAGTCTGAATGCAATACGTGAATGGATAATGTCATTTTATCTGCTTCTTGCTCCCTTTGTATACTTAAAGAGAAGAGGTGTTAAGTACCATAGAGCACAGTACTCTGTATCTGGAGTTCTGGCTATGATGTTCAGTTTTGCTGGCCTTGGAGGAACAAAACAATCCTACCACAAGATCCGAACTCTAACTGGTGTTCCATAGCTGATCACCTGTAGACCCTCAGGAGGAAGAAGGTGCAGAAATGCATTCATGTTTGTAAATTCTAGATTACATTTCCACAGGTCCGCTCCCTGTCTTTAGGCCCCCTGCACTCTGGATGAGTGAACATCTGCATACACCTGACCCAGCAAAGAACAGAGACTCACATTTCAGTTTGAATCCCACACTACATAAAATCTGTGCTAGTCAAGGAGACGCATAAGGCACAGGAAAATAAGCACGTAATTTAGAAGAAGCAGGTATTGGAACGTGCTCACATGAAAACTTAGTTCAAGCAGAGGATCAGTTCATGACCATACCTATCTATGAAATAAAGTTGTTTGGTCAGTGAATCCGCACTTCCCTGTTGCCTAGGTAAATGGATAGCACACAGTGACAGCAATCCTATGGGCTGTGCTCTGCTGTGAACTTCAAGAATGTGCAGCCTGCATCAAGAACCGTATTCAATCAAGCAACAGCAAAAACACGGGGGAAAAAGCAAGCTTTTCTCAAGCAAAGAAAGGATCACATTGATAAAGAAAGTGATACCCATCACTAAAGACGTTCTCTTGGAAAGATGAAGAACTGCAAAGATGCCAACTCCACACGTTAATATGGGATTCAGGAGGGAACACGTGCGGCTGTGTGCAGGGAGTGCAGCACGTCCTGCGTAATTCTGGTTGGGAGCAGGAGCAGAGCTGGGCAGCAGCCAGGCCTGGATCATCTCAAACTGATAGAGGGAGCACACGTGTTTAGAGAGAGCCAGTGCCAAATATGCAGCTCCTCGCTTCCATAAAACATAAGGTGTTTTATTTCTGCATCAGATGTTTCAAACACAATTGACTTCTATTAAGTTTCAATGTAAACCACTTTGCTTTCCTAATGTAGCATGAACCTTAACTGTGGCCATTTCAGAGACATTACGTGGATACCATATTACCAAACAAAAAGATGCACATTTGCTGTCTCTTGGAAGAATATTTTTTCCTTCTCTCCCTCACCCTGTCTGAAACCTGGAGCTTCTTCAGCTTTTCAAATTTTTCTCAAACATATTTGTACATATGTTACAGTAATTTTCCTTAATATTTATTGTAAATATTATGTTCTTATTAATAGATAGCCAAAATGAGTGTTGGCATTGTTTTGTTTCATGGGACTCAAATAGGAAAGAACTGCCACGATGAAGCTAGATGTTATTCACCAGCTCAGGGTAAACATCTTGTGGACATCAAGGAAGACAATGTCCTTTTCCTTGTGCACATCAGCTCACCAAGGGCTGTTTGCACTGGGCAGTGCAGTTGTCTAAAACACCTCTGGCAGAGGCCTCACTGCTTTGCACTATGCAATCACAGGGATATGCAGCACACTGTATTGCCGATCAAAAAGCAGGGCAGTTTAAAGGACTTCCTTTAATCAGGCAGTGAGAGAGGTTGCTGATAGTTGGCTGCTTCTGGCTCGCAGGCTAAAACTTGATCACAGGTTTTCTAACAGCAAATTATAGGAAAAGCCAAGGAAATGTCAGTAATTTCAGCTGGTGAGAGTTCACGGGACTCCTTTCCTCAGTTTTGATTCATAAGCAACTTTGTGCAGCCCACGTTCCAGGTCTGCAATTCTAAACCTTGCAAGCAAAAGCTGAATGTCCTGTTTCTTGTCAAGGAAAAAAAGTGCTGCAAGTTGATCACGAGGGCTTTGGTGACAGTGACCTCAGGCTCAGATCTATGGATCCTGCTGAACTCTGCAGGTTGCATTTTGCCTGCTTGTTTTTTCATACAACGAATCCCATTTCCTCCTCAATTAACCAAGAAACAGACTTGTAGTAAACTTCCATAAGGTCTCTGCTTAAGGAAAGTAAATAGAAGGAAAAACAGTCCTTATCCTGAAAACTGCTCTTCCAGTTTCCATCAGACACGCCATCCTTCCTTTGTGGCACACAGCACTGCCTGGAGCTGTTCCTCCTGCCTGTGCCCAGAGGACATGGCAAAGACACCCACACCAGAGGCAATAGGCCAGCAGTCCGGTGATTTTACAATTGTTTCCCTGCCACAACTGCCAAAGCCTTTTTGGGGACGCCCAAATCGGCCAGTTGATCCAGAACTGAGCAAAACATGGCCTGAAGTTACTGAGATCAAACAAGACCTCTGGAAGAGTATTTACAGCATTAAGAAGAATCAAGAACCGCTGACAAGGTGCAGTTAAAGTGTTCCTGGCCTCTGAACCAGCCCTTCCAATGCAGCCCCTACCCAAAGCGAAGAGGGAAGCAGTGCCCGTCCCCGCAGCCTGCAGCAGCTGTGCGAGCAAACAGCGAGCGAGCCCACTGCGTGCAATGGATGAGGTGTGAAATTGGTTCTGTCATCTCCGCACACAGCACAGCCAGTCAGGCCTTCCTGAGGGGCTCCGCAGATCACAATTTCCACTTGTTTTATTCAAGATCAAGGCGAGAGCACACAGAGAGCCCTGCCCTGCTCTTCCCCACTGCACTCCGTGGCTGAACGAATGAAGAAGGCAGCATAAATCCACGGAGAAGAGACGAAGATGTGGGGAGGGAAGGAGTGACCACTTCACCTTTTGCTGCTTTCACTGGGCTCTAATTAGGAAGCTGGCAGTGCCACCCCGCAGCGGGAAGCCCACATTATTAACGCTGGCACCGAAAGCAAACCGACTGCAATCTGCAGAGCGGCTGCCCAACTGGCACAGCCTCCCGCCGCTCCTGGCCCAAACACCACAACAGATGTCTGAAGGCTCGGTGCTTCTTTCCCTATTCCCCACTCACATGACCCTCTACCAGAGCTTACATGCACGAGTGCCAAGGTATGGGTTCTGAATGGGTCAAGGAAACATCCTTAGGAGGGGATTTCTTTGAAGCATCCCTCAATCTGAACAGTCCATTGGGGCTGTGAAGAGCGTGCAGCCTGGTGCAGAAGTGTATCACCATTCAGCTGTAATTACAGTAATCTGCCATAGTCAGAGCAAAAAAAAAAAGCAAAACAAAAACCAACGGCCTTTCCTCTCTTGTTATTCTGAATCATTTGTAGATGTTCATGTTTTAATCATATTTTTCCACATGAATCAATACAAGAGAGAGAACGACAGAGAGATAATTATGTGCGCTGAACAAATATTCCACCTAACAGAGGTTGTGCTGCTGGTAATTAATGAGGCACTGCCACACACTTGTCAAGTGCAACCGGCTCTTTAAGGGCAAGCCATCATTTCAAATCCCGGGCTCACAGAAATTTAATGAAAAAGGAAAGAAAATAATGATGTTCTGCACTGTCTCCAGCAGCACCGGGTTCTGAGGAGCTCTGACCTGGAATGCAGAGCTGCACAGTGCCAATGGTGCCAGGAATGCAAAGCACAGCCTCGGAGCAGGGTCAAGGGGCACAACGTTCCCAAAGAGACATGGAGCTACAGGAGAGCTGCACTGAGGCTGAAACACAGAACTCCATTCTCTCAGTTAGAAAGCCTCCCTCCTCTAACACAAAAATCTCCAAAGTGCTGAGTGGGATTTTTGAGGATGCACATTTCAGAGGTAGCCACAACCCACACTCCTTCTGCGCACAGATCCTACAGCAAGACAGGGAATCCGGATCTCCCCAAGCGTCTAACAGCACCCCAACCCCTGGGCTTTCCGATCCCTCCCTGCTGAATTTAACTTCCAGCATCCAAATGAATGTTATAATTGCCGTGGTGCAGCAGCAAGCATCTAGCTTGAATTATAATATGCTACATAATATGCTACCAGTTCAGCGTGTCAAAAGCACTTCCCTCCTCTCCCTTTCCATCCTAGTTCTCCTATTTCTCAGCTTTTAAATACCCCCTTGTTCTTTCTACACATGCATTGTGAGACACAATTTATTTCTGCAACACACCATTACAGCAATAGAAGTGTGAGAGTAGGTGGGGACAGCAGACAAGCAGAGGTGTGAATGGGTGGGAACTACTAAGTGCTACAGTGAGCCACCAGTCAACACCTTCAGGTTTCAAAAGAGGGGGGGACAGGAGGGGAAGAATGTATCTTCATGTGCTTTATAAGTTTCATGAACATTAGGGAGCTCTTGTGCCAAGGCCGACGCTGTCTTGCAGAGATTGCACCCAATGCACTTCAGCTAGCCACAAACAAGAGACAGAGCTGTACATATGGCAGCACTAGCACTCCAACATCTATCCCTTACGGTGGTGTAGCCCTCCCTTTATCTCCTTTCTTTTTGCAAACAAGAAGGAAATACGTTTACAGGGAAAAGGAAAAAAAAGCCATTTTCTACATGCATCCAAAACAGCATTGCCAGACACAAGATAAAGGCACAAAACAAGCATAGGGAAAAACTCTTACATTTTCACATTCATAACTTTTCACAGCAAATTTCTCTAGCATTATTTTACCATCCAAACTCTTCAATAATATCATTAATTTCACTGGGGGTAGGGGTGAGATTTGAAGGGCCTGAAATCCTCCCTCGCCACACAGCTTTAAGCCATTTGTGCAGCTTAGTACAATGGCTACAGTTCAGTGAGACAGCTGTACATCCTTTCTGAAGGTGTGGTGAAACCCTGCTCTTACTACCTGCACCAAGGCCACAGCTTCATCCACAGAACACAAAGCAGCAGGAAAGGAAAACCTGTAAAAGACAACGGCAAGAAAAGTACAATCCCCAACAGGCTGGGCAACTTCTGATGTCAGCACAAGCACTCGTACCCCATATTCTTTGCCAGGAGCTACTGCAACAGGCGCAAAAAATGCCTTTGCAGTAACCATTCACCTAACAATAAACTCCTTTGTGTGGGAGATAGCTTAAAGAATAGCTGCATTGCACACAACAAAGTGGGGAGTAAGTGGATTGGCCAGTATGCCTCTTCTGCTCTCCCTCTCAATAACTGAATGGCTGCGTTCTTTACGAGGGGGACTTGGTGGGCTTTAGAGGGTTATAACTCATCTGTATGTATCTGAATCAGAATGAAACTTAGTTGGTAATACAAAGTCATGGCCCCAAAACCAAATATTTTCCCCAATTCTAAATTACGACAGAAAAATCACATGCTTGGGTTAAAAGCAGGAGAGGGCAAAGTAATTGGAGTTGATGGTGCTGAGTGTACTGACAGCTAATTTATGAATCATCTTCTCCTGAGCAATGAACCCATAAGGAACCTCAGTGACAGGCCAAGCCTTGACTTAGCAATGCTGCCATTGTATTCCTTGGGCCAGAACTTCACCTTCAGTTTTTTGTTTTTTTTTTCTTTTAAATATCAGCCAAATTCACATCACATCAGCTGTGTAATCCTTGGCAGAGACTGGGCCATTGTGTCAGGAACTGTCTCACACTGAATGTTTGGCACAAAGAAACCTAGTATGAAAACTAAGATTTTGTGTTTTTTTCAATGTGAAAAATTCTAGAAATGCTTCTATATTGATTTTAATTCAATCAAAGCTGTCTTTTGCTATCTGTCCAACTCGTACAAGGACTTAAAACCACCTTTTGTGTGTATACACCCAATCATGGTATTGGTCATTGTCCCATTGGCCAGCCACGAGGAAGGAGACACCAGAGGCACAAGCATCAGCTATGGAACCCTGAGACATCGAGTGCCCAGAGAACAGACTTCATCCCACACCAGTAGATGAAAAGCTGCCTTCAAAAATACAACAGAAACAACTGTACATGTGAAGGAGGAGAGAGAAACAGAGGAGAATGGAATAAAGGGAGCATAATTTTTATACTCAATTTGAGGAAAACACATCCCCAGTAAGATTAAGCATCACTGCATCTAGTGTTTACTAACACAAAGCTTGGATTCCCTAGCAGACTACTTCCCGGGAGATTCCCTTTATGGAAATGTCTACAGCTGTCCCTATTCAGTTTCAGCTTCACTGAAATCCACTGTCATCATTCAACTGCTTTATAAGTGCTCCACCCTTGAGACAGCCTGCAATGCATTCTGCATTTCCAGAGACACAAAGGGAACCACTTTCCTCTGTGTTGCGCATTAGCAGTTTAGTGCAATCACTACACAACCTTTTAATTTCTTGTGTACATCTCTCTCCCTGCTGTACAGCCTTTCCTCCTAGCTCTGTTATTCTGCCATACTGCTGAGCCTCAGATTTCCTCAATCACTGCTGTGCCGCCTTCAACAGGTAATTTTTCTCTAATGTGGGAATTCTTCCTTTCTAATTGGGCCACCATCCAATCTTTACAGTACATACCTTACACGAGCAGGTGCTTCATATTGAGCACAGATGCCCAGAAATTCATGTTGATGCATTTGGGCAAGAAACTTTGCCAGCTCCAGCTTCCTCATTATACTTTGGTTCCACCCAAACTAGTGCTGCAAAACGAGGAAAACAGAGTTTCTCACAGAGCCTCAGCACCTCTGTGGCAGCCAGAAGTGGGTATGACAGAGATGTGCATGAACAAAAAATAAGCAAATCCATTGTAGAAATAAAGGATAGCTATGCTCTGTTTTCAAAGAGGGATCTCCCAGCAATAGATGCCTTCCTTAACTAATATTCAGTAACAGACTTACAGGGTTGGCATATATATTCGATATCTACACACAGAGTAACCCATTTTCAAAGCCTGACTATTAGAAATATACCTGTACAAAGGACAAAACATGTGCATGTTGCTTTTATTTGTACCTACAAACTGAGCAACAGCCAATTATAGTTCAGTCATCTGTGGCTTGTGTACAAGTGAACATCTCTGAGTGCCAAGGATGGATTAGACAATCCTGGCCAAATACAACTGGAACCAATGTCGAGGCTCATGTACTTACCCACTCCAGCATGCTGGCAGGTTCACCCCTCAGTGAGCCAATACCACATCACCCCTTTTGCAGTACAACTTTTTTTTGCTTTTTTTTTTTTTTTTTTTGTATTTGCAAAGGACAAATGTTTGTGTTGCTTCAGAGTTCCAGAGGAACCATTCCCATGCTGTATGTGTAGTCCTGGCTTGTGCAGTGCTCTGGTAATAGCAGCCCTCAGTGTTGCCATGGGGAGCAGCAGAAACGGGAAGAGAGACCAGGTAGGTGTGTGGATGACTTAGTAACTTAAATATATATATTTCCACTGGCCCTGCCTCTGCAGTGCTGGAATGTCTTATTTACTCATGCAAAGAGGAGGCTGTAAGGACACAGCTTCCCCTAGTCAGTCTCCTCCTATTCAGCTGCAGCAGAGCTGAGGAATTGAACCACATTTAAGTCTGTAGAGTTGCTATTGAGTTCCGCCCCCGCCCCCCCCCCCCGCC
>JAOWBP010004554.1:3189456-3219115 GCA_028571105.1 Tragopan temminckii | reverse complement strand
GAAATGAGGCCAAGACTAAATGATGAGGTTCTTTTTTAAAAGCAGATTTTGAACATCAGTACCAGCAAAGTCTTTTTCTTTAGAGTTGTAAACACCTCACACATCATCAAACTCCAGAAATGGAGTTTTTCCTTTCTACAATCCCTCTTTTGTTAACCCTAAAGCAAAGAGGAT
The DNA here is from genome assembly GCA_028571105.1 of Tragopan temminckii. Lineage (NCBI taxonomy): Eukaryota > Metazoa > Chordata > Aves > Galliformes > Phasianidae > Tragopan > Tragopan temminckii. The sequence goes on along the minus strand of JAOWBP010004554.1, from coordinate 3,218,941 downwards.
CAGCCCAAAAGTTTCTCCAGAGATTATTACAAACTGCACACCGGGGGCTTTCAGGAACTCCAAGTGAATGCTGAGATTCAACTCACAAGTATAATATTTCCAAAGGACTTTTCATGGAGTCATAGACAAAGCATGCCACTACACACAAAACTACCAGCACTATTGTTGTACCCAATTTCCACTCAGAAATTCACATGAAAATCTCAGGAGCCTCTACAGGAGGCAGAGGTTATTAGGCAACTACTGAGGTTTTATACCAGGTTTATTCGGGGTGGAAAAGGCCACGTCATATAAGCAGTGACAAAACTACAATCTGGAATTCTCCTTGGTATAACTACTCGTAACTCAGTGCCTTGCTGGAATAGCTAAACTGGCCCAAAATCATGAACCAGCCCATCCCTGTCCTCTGCTCACAGACATCAGTACTACAAGGCAGGCTCTGTTTGCTGAGCTCTAAGAACGGGTAATCTATTACAGAACACAGCCCTGAAACAAACCAGCAATCAAATCCGAACTCAGAAATTGTAGAATGTGGGAAAAAAAATTAAAAACAAAAAACAAAACCATTTCTTCTAATTTCCCTCATGGTAGCAGATTCGCTTTGGAACCAGCCTCAGGGAGAAAGGTAGAGAATGAATGCTTCCTGGTTTAAATTGTCAGCATCTCGATCCCTCCAGTAGGGATAAACATTTGCAGAGCCCAAGAACTGGAGCCCTTTCAGTTGGAATTGTTTAACGTGGGACTAAATTCCGGACCGCTTGTATTTGGGACAAACCCGAGAGGCTATTTATTTACTTATTTGAGAGATGGGCTCGGTTTTCTCTTGCAGGCCAAAGTGCCATCGCTTCCCATCAAGTTCTGCCTCTTCAAGTTTCCCCTGCAATTAGAGTTAAATCAAATCCTGCTCCCTCCCCGTCCTTAACACCGAAAGCATCACTCACTTGAACAGTTTCAATGCTCTTCTCTGGGGCTTTTTATTATTATTATTTCTGCAGTAGAGATAAAGAACGCCGTCAATCTGCCTATGAATAAATAATTAACTTATTAAGATCTTCTCAATTTTCCATAAAGTTGGAGGCTGGCACAATGGGCCAAAAAAACAACAGGTATCAATCAGGTTTACTGAAATACAGATAGGTGGTTTTAAACTTACACCAGGTGAGCTCAGCAGCAATTTGGGCACCCAGTAATGCATTTATCTCAAACTGATATCAGCATAATCTAAAAGAAAGCTGGCAACGTCTACGTAAGGTAAAAGGGATGAAAATTCATTATGTAAAATTTTGATTGTGGTTGGTGCACAGGGCTTTACACAACAAGTGTGTAAATCCCCAGCTCACATACACAACGTGCATTTTTGTTTGCCAAAGAGCTTTTTCACTGCTTAAAGAATTTAGCTCAAATTTACTCCATGCTTTAGGATTTCCTAAAAGCAATCCAAAAGCTGTTGTTGTTTTGTTTTTTTTTAAATAAGCTGATTTTCTTTCTGAACACTGTGACAGAAAGAAATCTGTTTCTATTTTCCAAGTAATGTTGTGATTTAAACAGTGTTTCTTCAAAAGTATTATTTCAAAACCCTGATTGGTAGATCCAGACAGGATATCTAAGACTGAAGGCTTTCAGCAAAGTGGCTGACAAAAATGAAATTAAGCTTTCATTGACACAATGAGTAAAAAAGTAAGTGGAAGGAGGTTTATAAATATAGAAAACAGCTGTGAAAGGAAAAATATTGAAAACATGAAAGGGTTAAACAGGTATGAGATATGTTCAGTCACTGGATGCAGGAACAGAAAGGCATGAACTAAACAAGAACATTTTAAAGATGAGCTGGATAGAGAACCATGAAAAATCTTAGAAATAAAAGGAAAACAGTGGGATGCTGCAGGGAGTTGTTTAGATCACTCACAGGTAGAACCCAGCTCTAGAGAAGTTCACCTGTCCCTGCGAACAACATGGAGAGGGCAGATTTTCGTTATAAGCCTCCAGTTACTTTGTATTTAAATTCAGGTCCTAATTATCACTTCCCTAAAATCTCTGTCAAACATTCTTACTTTGTGCTCAATTGATGGCACCTGCTCATTTGACAAATACCTTTAGGCAATTCATTCCAGTACCTCAAAATCAAACCTTCAGCCCACAGAAGAAGCCATCTTAAAGTCAGATCAGTAAAACAGCTCAAGAGCTGCAATTTGCAGGGGCAAGCCATGAATGTGTCAGCCCAAAACAACGCTTTGTTTTGGGCCTCTACTGGGTAAGCAGGCACAGGCAGAAGTCTACAGGCTGATGAATTAAAATACAGTTAAATTTAGCTTTCAAATGTTTGCCTAGCTCCGGTGTGTTGGAAGGATAATAGCCAATAACACCAGCTCTGAAGTGCTCCCAGATTCAGAGCATCCTCTCTCCTGCAGCCCTAACAGGGAGATGTTTGGTCTCTCCTCTCATCTCCTACTTATCCAACATTCTAATACACACAAACCTACTCTCATTGCCAGGGAGGCAAAGAAAAGGTCAACAAACTCCTGTGCTGCAAGTTAGTTTGTCAAACTCCATTCTCGGCAGCATGACTTCCCATGTTAATGCGAGTGTTTGCCTCTGTGCCAATAGCCCCTATTGTGTGCATTTGTAACATAAGATTTACGGTAAAGCTTGCAACATTTTTCAGGCATAATAAGCGTTTATTCACCATCCCAGGTCTATAAGCAGAGGCCTGACAAGTAATTATTGACACATTGTGCAGAAAGAAAAGCAGTGGGCGAGCTGCTGTTGCGAATGGCAGCGTGGGCAGGGGGAGGGAGGGGCTGTGTCAAAGGAGTGACAGCCTTGGTGCCCAACATTGTCAAAGCCAACGCTGACTCGCACTGTTCTGCATGCCTGACTGTATTTGTGCTCCCTGTCACTCGGGTGTGACATGCCAAAACATGAGGAGCGCTCCTTTTCTCATGCTAATGCTTTGTAATGACAGCTTTGTGATCCCCAGCGCTGTGTTCTGCTCAACAAGTCAAGGTGTGACAGCAGCAGGCCCCGCTGACAGCCAGCGCCATGCTGCCCTCACCCATACCACGCTCCTCCTCGGACTACAAGGGACCCAATGCCTGCCAGAACAGCACCCACTGAGCCCACATCGGGCCTACCAAACACATGCCTGCCTACCTGCTGGCACTGCCCTGGTCCCAGCATACCTCAGCCTTCTAGGTCCCTTGCTACAGGAAAGACACTGAGGTCCTGAAGCATGTCCAGAGAGGGGCAACGAAGCTGTGAAAGGTCTGGAGTACAACAGGATCTTATGGGGAGCAGCTGAGGAAATTGGGATGGTTCAGGCTGGAGAAGAGGAGGCTCAGGAGAGACCTTATTGCTGTCTGCATATCCCTGAAAGGAGGATGTGTGAGGTGGGTAGCTGCTCCCAGGTAACAGTGACAGGATGAAAGGTGATAGCCTCAAGTTGCACCAGGGGAGGTTCTGGCTGGAAATTAGGAAACATTTCTTCACCAGGAAGGTAGGGGAGTCACCATCTCTGGAGGCGTGGCACTGAGGGACACAGTTAGAGGGTGTGATGGGGATGGGCCAATGGTTGAACTAAGTTACCTTAGTGGTCTTTTCCAACCTTAACGATTCCATGATTCTATATAGCAGGCCTGGTACAGGGCCCTGTGCCACCCTGAGGTCAGAAGGGAAGGAACTGGAAAATCTGCTCCCGAGTCAAGTCTCACGAGCTCCTTCTCTCTTTGGGGTCCAAACCTGCTTGCTCTGTTGCACAAGGAACAAATTGCAAGCTTCAAACTAAGCCCCATAACGGTGTTTTAGTGAAACTGCTAAGCTCTGCTCAGGATTAATACAGGCTCTGAACGGCACACGGTATCACCAGACAGAATTAGGACGTATTAGCAAAGCAGTGTAAAGGAAGGCTGCATGATGCCTACATATGTTATAGTTGGCTTTAAGACTGTAAGTCACATTACCACCAAGTTCATCCAAAAAAACAAAGCAGCTCTAAAACTGTGCTTTATATGTGAAAGAAAGCTGGGCAGGAAAGGGCAGAGTGCAGCCTGCCTAGACTAAGCAATACGCTGGCTTCTTGGGATTTGGAGTTTGCATACAGGCTGGAGAAGCACATGAGCTTGGCTACTTACACGAAGTTTATCCAAATGATCCAAAACTCAGCGCTCAGCAGAGCCGGGCTAGGAAGCTTGCCAGAAGGCTTCTTCACAAGATTTATGGTGCTTCCTGCTTCTTGTTCCCAAGCAGAACCAGGAAGAGAGCAGAGTAAAAATGGAAAATATTTTTTAGAAAAGTTATGAATCTATTTTTCAAAGGTCAAATAAGTTCACAGTAAAAGCTGTGTGTGAATTTTATAGTCTTTTTTTTCCTTTCTTTTCAAAGTTTTATCCAACAGCTGAATGAGGGAATCTGAAATTCTAGCAGTACTGATGAGAAAGACAAAAAAAACCCAAGATAATTACAATCCAAAATCAAAGCCATTGCATTAGAAAGCTTCAGCTACTTTCTGCAATTGTTTCTTATCCCAGGTGACACCACTGGGGACCAACCACAACATTAGGTACCCCATACACAGAAGGATGAGGTGCTACATACAGCTTAGTCCAAGATTCCAGCACACTAAGCACGGGTCAGGGGAAGAGGGGGCCTTGAAAAGTATATTATGATCCAAATTCCAGCATCTCAGAAGTTGGGATTTTCAAAACTGCCTGTGACATCTGGAGACCACAGTTCTCTGTAGTGGTACCACCATGTCATGAATGCACAGAGCACGCTACGATCTTTTTCCTGCTCTATCACCCCATATGTCAGTTGCAGCTGAACCATGATCTGCTGAGCAGCTGGGTGGGGAGGGAAGTGCAGTGGTACCACACAGCAGGAGCGGTGATGCTCAAAAGACACTGCTTGGAGGTGCTTATTCAGCTGCAGCCCAGAGCTGAAGCCCAAAGCTACCAGAAAGTCCAGGGAAGCAGACAGCCATTCCTGCCATGTGATTTAAGCCAGCACACAACCCTGCATGTCTGAACTCACAGGAAGTTCAGGTGCCTGCACTCAAATCCAGCCTGAAGAACAGCTTTGAGAGCTTGAAAAATATGGCCTATGGCTTTAATAATGAGGAAAAGCAACAGCTTTGCCTGCACCCTTCAGTATGCACATACGATTATACCAGCAAAGGCTATTCCAAGACAATCTGCAGTTTTGCATTCCCAAACCTTGCTTCACCCAATCCTTCAAGATTTCTGTGCAACTCCTTTGGTTGTATTCTAGCTCTGGTCTCCTTGAGATGGGCAGGATATGCGTGCTTCAAAGTGGGTTTAGGTGTTGATAAAGTCTGAGAACTTGTTTATTTTACTGTTTCACATCAGGCAATTCATTTGCTCCTAGAAGATGAAAATACCCGTAAGGACTCTGATTTAGTATGAGACTGGATTCAACACTGTTGCACAGGAAAGGCTTTGCAAAGCTTCAGCCAGATTCACTGTATGAGCAGTTGAAACAAAGAAGCAATATTTAGAGATCAACGTGGGCTATAAACAAGCATTCCACGCACTAGGAAGCCTGATTCTCTTCCTGGTATCTAAGGGCTGCCCTGCATTTTCTGCTTTCAGTTTTCAGTCTTGACTGGAAATAATTTCAGTACAGTGGCCTTCACCTGCAGATCCTTTTATTATTCTGACTTCTAAAACCCTATCTTTTCCAACAGTATGCCCCAATCTTTGCAGTCAACTTGTAGTCAACTATTAGCTATGCTCACTGTTTCCATGCCAGTAAATCCCTATAAAGAGAAAACTGAGGGCTCTAGAAGGCCTGCACTGACATTCACACTTTTCATCTCTAGTTACTCTTTAGGTTTAGCCTGATAACCTTTGTCCTCTTAGAATCTGGGCTTCACAAGGAAAACCTAAAGTGACGGAAGTGCAATTTCACTCTCTCTCACCTCTGCTTGTGCTCATTTTTTCTTTGCCCTCCTTAAGTCAGAATTTCCTAGATATGTCTCAAATGCTGTAGATTACAGATAGGCCATGACCACAGGCCTCAGACTTATGATACCTGAAGATTTTCTTTGAGAGGAAGTGGGAGCACTAAAAGAAATCTGTGTAAAACTCAACAGGAGTTTTACATCAAGCAGAGAGCTCCTCTGGCCAGGGCCCATCAGGATTCTGCACGTCTCCAGCAACTAATCAATGTGCTGATATAAATCTGCTTCAGCCATTTGGAATTGCTCTATTAAATTGCCCTGTTATTAGATATTCATTTTATATTTCCAATAAGACTCTGCTCTGCAGCTCACCCTGCTTCAGCGCTGCCCAGGGGATGGCAGGTGTGGGAGGAGATGCAGCAGCACAGCACAGAACTTGGTCTGGTTTCAGGAGCACCGGCACAGCCTGTGGTTGCAGTTGTTCCACGTAGTTACTAGTCAGAAGCCAACATTTTCTGTAAACAGATGGAGGATATTTGCTAAATAAATCACAGTTTAATCAACAAAAGAAAACCTTTGATTTTGCTTGATCCATTTTCATTTAATTAATGCAAAGGTTGCAGGACAAGAGGGTATTTTACTTTAAGTGTTGCTGGGAGAACTACTTTTGGCAAGGCTTGCATTGACACTACAACAGGCTGGAGGCTGAATGACAGGCTTCTACGTTTGTGTTGTCACACGCAGTCACATGTCACCAAGCTGCCTTGGGGCCAGCAGGAGCTTCAGAATTGCCAATTTTAATCAAAGGCATTACGTCCCAAAGGCAACTCGTCCTCCCCATCCATGGGGAGAGGTGCTGCCCAGCATGGGAACTTCCAGCACACCGTGCCAAACAGAAAGTCTGACGCTTCCTTTTAGTGTGAAACCATTTGGAACACATCTCTGCTGTTTTTTTCCTCCTCTTAAAGTGATGATATTGATGGATGGCTAAGGTCCTGTATGTGGCAGCCACAAGATACACAAACACGCTGCTCAGTGAGGGTAAGCCTGTGATGTCTATACAGTAGCGTGCATTTTTTAGTTCATTGTTAAGGGAGATTGCTTTTCAACAGGCAGACAGGGCACAGCTGCTGAGCTCTCTGGAAGCAGCTCTGCTTCCCCATGGTTGCAGTGCCCCTGGGGAACAGCAGCAGGGTGAGCTGACATCGATAGCCACATGGACTGCAGAGCAAGAAGCATGCTTACCAATTAACGCGCAATTATGACAAACGTGTCCATCTATTGCCTCAGACATCAGGAAAGCTGAAGTGATAAGAAGCCATCAGACAGTCACCTGTCACTGTTAGGAAAAGTGATGAAACCCGTGGGGCTGCTCCACAGCACACTGATGGGCAGCAGAGCAAGAGGAGGGTGCAATGTCGAGGGTTGGGACACCCAGCATGTGGCCATCAGTGGCTAAACTGCAGAAGAGATTACAGAATCGCAGAATGGTTGGGTTGGAAGGGACCTTAAAGCAAACCCAGTCCCAACCCCTGCCGTGTGCTGGCTGACCCCCAGCTCAGGCAGCCCAGGTCCCATCCATGGCCTTGGGCACTTCCAAGGATGGGGCACCCACAGCTCTGGGCAGCCAGAGTAAAGAGTAAAGCCAGGGCCTCTGAGTAAACAATTTCTTCCTTACATCGGACGTAAATTCAACTCTCTTTATTTACAGCCATTCCCATTTGTTCTATCACTATAAGACCGTGTACAAAGTTGCTCTCCCTCCTGCTTATCAGCTCCCTTTAAATATTGAAAGGTCAAACACACAGCCCGGAAGAACACTACACAAGGAGTGTATTTAGTCCTGTCAAGCTTCAGCATCAGTTTAAGCCAACGCAGATTTTAACTCCAGTGCTCACAAATAAGATTGTTTGTTAATTATTAACAAAAGCCTGCAGCTGAAAGCTCCCTAAAGTTCCCCCCCACTCTGTGTTGGGCAGTGTCAAAAGTCACTATCTCCATCAACCAAGTACCCCTAGCACTCTATAAAACTATGCACGAATAGCAAAGAACGGCAAGCTTTCCCCAAAACTATGGCCACCGCAAGAGAGAAGCACAAGAGGGCACGCAGAAGGCAAGGATGTTTGCAAAGTGACACAGCAGGAGGGGACGCAAGAACAGCCCCCAGGTCTGAGGTCACACTGCACGTCATCGTGTGCACACAACCCGTTGAAGCATGTGCATACATGCTACAGGTACACACATATATTCCTACTGAAAAGTTAAACTGAAATGAAATTAGAATTAAAATTGGATAATTACTGACATACTGAAATCATTTAAAAAATCAGTCATGAAAATTAAACGGCTCAAAAAAGAAATCCAGACGAATTATGGTTGGACATACATTTAAAGTATCTTGACTTCAACTCTGCCCTGGAGCAATGCAAAACACTTTGGTTAAGGCACTGCAGTGTTTTGTCCCCATGCTTACTTATGTTTCATGGTGTTTGGGAGTTTCTGTTTTGGTGGTGGGTGTCACGTTGCTCTTTTGTTTCTTTGCTTGCTTTTGATTTCCTAATCTGAGCAGGTCTGGTTCCAAACTTCTTTGGATTAGGTTCACATTTGCCCATAACTTTTACATTCTTTTTGCATTTTTTGTGAGAAGACTGAAGCCAGTTGATGGTTCATATTTCACACTTGGGAATGACAAGATCACCAAGGAAAATAACTATTTTATACATACCAATATTCTGGCCTGAAAACACTCTGGTCAAATCCAATGTTTCCTATCAGAGCCTTTTGTTTTGGGTGTGAGCTATCATGCTGATTGCTCAAGCCATTGGGAGCCCAAGGCGCACACATTACATAGCACTGACAGTCATCTAGTTTACAGGTACACTTAAAGGTCCACCCAGATCTCTGAGCACCAGACCCTCTGCCAGCTGCAGGGGAAGGTCCATAACCCATCACAGCAGAGCCAGCGCAGCCTGGCTGGCCTCACCGCTTTTGAGAGTGCCTGGGGAATAATTCAGGTATGTAATCAACTGGTCCTGAGCCCAGTCTCATGTTAATACATGATCATGATTTCAGCAATCATGGTGTATGTAAGGAGAAACAAGTATTTGTGTCAAAAGGAGGAAGATCAAGTGTCCAACCACAAATATCTAGTGGAGAAAGTGATATCCCAGTTTCTTTACTAATGCACTGATTTCCTGAGTGAAGAAATCCATTTTGTCAGCCCTATAAGCACTCATTCCCCCATTCCTCTTAATTACACCATACTGCAATTTAACAGCAATCAGCAAGAGGCATTGCAGAAGGCAGCCATGTTCCAGGGTAACTCTGAGGGGTTATAAACTTGCAAAGATCAATTTTATCAACATTGAACATAATGCATCTCAAGTTCAGAGCCTTCCAAGTCCTGCTGAGCTATTCTATTTTCCAGAAAGCAAATGACTTTGAAACGCTCTCTTCATCTGAAACACTTATCTGGCATCTATTTACATGCAAATATAATAAAGTAGTATTTGCTGCTAAAGACAAGATCACTCTAACCCTGCTGTCATGGAACTGGTTTTCTCTTAGCAATCATTTTTTTTTCTTTAAATAAAATTATTCTAAAAATATGTCAGCACATAACAGATCCTTGTTAGACAGGGGAGTCCAGTGAGTCCAATGAAGCAGCACCAGACAAACCAAGACAAGTGGGACAGGCAAAAGTAGCTGAGCTATCTTTGGGTTGATCCAATTTCCATCAAATTCAAACTAAGGGAAGGCAAACCAAGGACATCCTTCACCTCCCTTATCATTATACATTTACAATATTCATCCTTCCCTTGTGCCTCTATGGAAATATATATTAAGTAGCCTAAGTTTTCCAGCCATAATAATTCACTTGTACACTTCTAGGAAATTCCATTAGTACATGATATCCTTTAATTTAGCTTCACAACATCTGGTGAACACAACAGTATCACATACAAAAATAACCTGTCAAGTTGAACTTCTAGCAGGTTTTTAGGAAAGACGGAGGGGCACTATGGGAGAACCCAACACAGATCAGCACAGAGCAGAAGTTGCAGCTCACCCCAGGAATGCCAGAGTGATTAAAACCACTTTACAGCATTTTGTCTCTAATTTATGACAGTTGATATAATTGGTAGCATGAGGAAATAGCCTGACTGGCCCAAAGCAGGACAAAACCAGCACAAAGGGCACAGCTTTGCTCCCATTGAAATCACTGACAAAACCGCCCTTGTTTGCAATAAAGCATAATTTAGATTCTAAGTCTTGTTGATCACATGATTTGAAAGTTGCTATAATGCCTTCCTTTGCATCCTTAAGCTCCTGAAAACACCCACGCACAGATAACACACATGGTGAGCCCAGGCTGACCTCCCCTCCAGCCCTGGCAGCACTGCAGAGCTGTCCCAGTCCCGTCCTGCTGCCAGCCAACAGCCTCTGTGTTAAGTGTTTTTTCATTATAACAATAATTTATTCATTAATGCTAACTTAACCCACACCAGCCTGAGGAATTGCAGAGTAATAATATAATTCAGGCTTCCATCCGATCCAGCCTCCCAACTGCAAAAAAGAAAGCAGCTTCAAACTGCATATAGTTCCTTAAAAAAAATATACACACACAAAAACAATACAGAAATATTAATTAATGTTTCTCTGCTTATCTGTTCTTTCAGTGCTTGTTCAGTCTTCCTGGCTAGGACAGTTCCATATACATTTAAAATATCAATCTAATCTCCCCAAAGAGCTATTGATTTATCAGTTCCATCTCTGTGTTGCTATTGAATGCCTTCAGAAACCTGCCAAATATGTCTATCCTTTCCACTGCTTCTATCAGTCCCCTAGCCTCAATGTCAGCTCATCTATTGATCTGAAAGCAGTTCTGGTCTTCCAGTCTACCAGCTCTCTCTCTTCTCTTCATATTGTAAATGTGCTCATAATTGGCACACTGAACTAGCAATCGCACACCAAACCAGCAATCCCTCCCCAGCAGAATTCATCTAATCTGCTCAGTTCCTCTTGAATAAAACTCATGAAATGAAACTGAATTGGGGAGAATGGAGAGAGAAGTTAAAAAAAAAAAAAAAAAAAAGGGACAATAAACAGGAAGTATGTTTTTCTCCTAGTGTATATTCTTATTATGAATTTCAGTGAGTTTTCTGAAGACCTAGATTTGGTGGGGATTCAGTTTCTGCACAACTCCAGCTCTGTGCTAGAGCTGAAACCACCCTTCATCCATCAGCCTGACCCAAAGCCCTCTGCCCAGAGATCTCTCCAGACATTTGTCTTTCTGCTCACGCACTGCATTCATAGGTCACTTCTGAAAAGATGCATCTGCAACAGTCCTTGCAAAATACAAAAAAAAAAAAAAAAAAAGCACTACATAACAACTTGAGGAATAAATACTTACCCATCCCATCACCAGTTACCCATTCATTACTGCAATTAAACTATTAATTATTGATTACTATTCTTTGGCAGCGTTCAGCCACTTACTGCTTATCTAACAAGCTTCTGCAAGAGCACAAGGCAGAAAGTGGAGCTGTCAACTGCTTCCTCCTGTGCCATCAGGAAACACGGCACAGGGTGGTAGCCTGCAGCAGAGATGCCCTGCTCCCATTACACGATGCTTCTCATTCATCTGTCTGCTGATAATGGAGAAGTGACTCCAGGAACCAGCCAGAAGGCAACCAAACTTACTACTGTTTATAAATCCTATTGAACAACTGCTTTTACTACATCAAAATGTAACTTGGGAATTAACTGTAAAGTACTGTTGGCAGTCAGTCTCATCTACATATATTTAGACCTTACTGGTAAAAAACAAAGAATCATAGAATCATGGAATTGCTCAGGTTGGAAAAGACATCAAAGATCATTGAGTCCAACTACAACCTAACCACACTACCTTAACTAAAAACCCTCTGCTAAATCATGTCCCTGAGCACCACATCCAAGGCTAAGGATGGATACTGCATTTAGTTTTGTGGCATTTTATTTCTTCTTTTTTTTAACCAGTGAAATTATACTGATAAAAATCACAGTGAAGACAGATTTATACTTGTATGAAGATTATTCTCCCCCATGTAATTATGCCAGTATGAATGCAGAACTGAACACATCTTTAGAAAGCAACCTCATACAACTGTATCTGCAGAGGACTCAGGACTTGCCATATAACAGTATGTTTAAAGCAATATGGTTTTCAGGCAAGGCTGTAAGCCATATTTATATTACGAGCTCTGCCCTCTGCAGAGCTCTGGTGTTTCATTGGCTTATACACAGCACTCTTTGCAGGACTGAGGCCTCCATAATGAGTTCATATACATAAACAGAAAGAAGTTTGCACCGAATCTTGCACTCAGGTTCTTTACGCAAAAGGAAGCCACAGAGGTTTGGACTGGTCCTAAATCATGTCCTAGCTCTGCTTTTCTTCAGACAAAAAAGGAGGGGGATATAGTTGAAAGGGAAGGAATTATGACAATATCAGCAAAAGTAAGCTGTGGATTAAAAGTAAAAGGTTTGATAACTTTAACACATACACCTCTCAAGACAGCACAGGAAAGTAACAAAGAAGCAGCTATTCCTTGTGGTCTGCTGCTCAGTCAAGCACATTTTTATCAAACATGGCCTTATAGGGAAGGGAAGGTTGGCATCCAGGGAGGATGAAACCTGGTAGAGAAATTCATAGAGAGAACAAAAAGCTTCTAGCTATCTCAGGAACTTCTCCTCTCTTCCTCCAGCACGGAGCAGTGTGCTAAGGTGGATGAGATTCAGACTTGTTCTGCCTGCTGATAGTCCAGTGGATAATCCAAAAAATAATCACCCAGACAGCCATGGTTTGATATCTACGTGATGCTGGCACAGGTTGTACTGATGCCCACACAACTTGCTTTCTCACCACTTCACACAGATTTGCACCTCAGAACTCAAATATTTAATGTACCCAGAGGTATCTCCTCCAGATGAGTTACTGCTGTGAAGCTAAACACCATCACCTGGAAGGAACTCTGGATTTCTTTACATGTCAAACTGTTCACAATCACTATCTCTCCACTAGGATGCAGAGGAATGATGCTTACAATCCATCATGTAAGTTGCTGGGGCATAAAATGAACTCTAAACAGAGGAAAATATGAATGACAATGAAAAATAAATGTCTAGGAGATTAATATTTACACCACATTTACAAGTGGTTAATAAGTAACCTGCTCTCTGTCTGTGATCATAAGTTCTAGAAAATGGAGAAGGAATTCAGGAAACAAAAGCTTCTGGACATCAGCAAAATAGAAAGGAAATTAAAACAAGCAATAATCATCCAGGATTTCAGACCCATGATCAAGCAAGAGTCTGCAGCAAAAGGATATGTTGTGCTAAGCTTGGCTAAATCACTCCTGCAGAAGTTTCCCTTTGATGGTTTATTTACAAACCAGAATTAAAGTCATACATGTTCCTTCTAAAACCACTTCCTTCCAAGAAGGATCCATACAAGGGTCTGGAGAGCACCTCCATAGCAGAGCAAAGGATGCTCTGCACTGATTTTCACAAATCTCCTGCCTTTGCAGCACATCCAGCTGCTCATGTTTCGTACGTAACCAAGCTGCTGTTGTGTCCCCGTCAGGTGACAGAAGTGGGACACAGCCTGGTCCCCATGGAGAGGCAACAGTGCCGGGCTCTTCGCTGGGCATGCTCAGCTCCACATAGGTCCATGTCAGAACTCCATGTTTTTGAAAAGGTTTTACAGAAGATGTTTAAATATTTGCTTTTTTTAGTGTTTGTGGCTTACAACACCCACTTAGAAAATGGAAAATCACATTCCTTCCCCCTTTTCAGAGCACGCATCCCACCAGGCTGGCACACACAGGGAGCAGGGCTGCCCACAGCAGCCTCAGCCCTATTCTTGGTTCTCCTCTTGGTGGTCAGAGGCATGAGGTGACAGCAGCACAGTGAGGCAGGACACACCTTTTCCCAGGCTGCCTGCCCAAGTCCTCTCCCAGAATGCTAACCAGCACTGCTGCCTGCAGTGAATCTGTGCACCAGCATCGCGGCCTGTAAGGAATGGCTGCCCGAGGCCCATTTGACAGACAGACAGCAGAGAAGCTTGTGGGAGGAACTGGAATCTGAAACAAGGTTTCCCAAGCCCAAAGTTTATATACACTGCTGCATCTTCTTTGTATCATACCAGCAATAATTTCACCAGTCACCATTCTGCTTTTATTGTGGCAACTGCAAAAAGAGAACAGTTTCTTGAGTCATATGACTACCTAAAAAGGCATCTGCCCCTGAAAAAGCTTGCATGGGATTCACCTTTTGTTAATCTTTGTGTGGATTCTAGGACTTGGTAAGAACATGCCCCAAGTGAATTATGCTGTTATTGTAAAGTAATGCAGCTAATGCTGCAAACCTGATTGGACATGAGTACAATCAATAGAGATAAGCAGAAGCAGCAGCCAGATTTGTTGAATAAATGAATTCTTGCAAGTTACTTGCTCAGCTGCTCCATCAATGACAATACTCACATCGATTTCAGTGGGAAGTGGGATCTGGCCCTGATTTCTGACACTGCAGATATCAGGAGTCTGCTATATAACAGGTGATACAGAATTAATTAGAATGTATAAAAAAAAAAAAAAGAAAAAAGAAACTGTTCTCTGCTCTCAAACTTCCACAGACTCCTGCCCTACAATTCATCATCTATATTATTAATCTTTCCCCCAAACTGTAAAGCAACAGAGCAGAATGGCAGTGCCAGCATTCCTGTTAAGATCTCACAGCCCTCATTAATAAACTTAATAGAGGCACTGGAATATCTCAGGAGTGTAGTAGGTTATAGACTAAGGCTTTCCCAGGGGTGCAGTTTTATGTTTTTGTTTCACACAGAAGTAATGTACTTATTCCAGGATCCTACTTTTTTATATATCATTTTTGAGCACTTGGCTATTCTCCTTTAGTGCTATCTGCAAATTGCCAAACATATAACTGCCCTCATTTTCAGCCAAAAGAGAAAAGGAGGAATTATAACCAGGATTAATCCATTTGTGTAGTGTGGGAACTTACTCCTTCATCTTCTAAGTACAGCATAGCATCCCCAGGTGCTGCAGGGACTTGTGCCCTGCAACTCCTCCTTCCACAGAAGCAGGAGGCTATCAATAACTACAGGCTAAAACCAGCAAACAGTCACTTACTTTTGTAGAGGGGTAAGTTACGTCTCTGTTTAAATGGCTGTAAACCCAGAACAGTTAAAATTTCTTTAGCTTTCAACCTGTGCCAACGAAAATAAGATGAGATTATGAGCGCTTGCATATCCTGCTGTAAGCAGAACAGTACTTGTGGATGAAAATATTAGAGTGTAGAAGAACAGAAGTTATGACTACTACCTGCCCAGCTGATCACTAGCTGAATAAGAAGGGGATGAAGTAAAGCCATATAATGTTGTTAGAAGAGAAAAAGAGATCACAGAGACAAAGTTCTGAGCTGTAGTTCAGAATGCAGCTTCACAAAGAGAGCCTTGAAAGCACTCTCCTCCCATTTACAACCACTGAGGCCACTTCCCGCCCTCTTCCTGATGAAAAAGCATCTCTGTAGCAACTGTAGAATTTGACCCCCCAGAAGATCAAAGTTGGTATATTTTTCAGCTGCCTACCACAACACAATGAACAGAACAAACCTGTAGTTGACATGGAATCCCCAAGCAACAGGACGGAGCAGATGCACAAGAGTAGCACTGAAGGATCGTGCAATGTGCTGGATGGAAAAAACACAGTCCTTTATCAGGGAGTCTTTCATGACTGCAGCTTACCTTTGTATTTCATATTACTGCATCAAATGCTGCAGCTGATGAAAAATAAGCTCATGGTAGACATGTTAAAAGAGCTCTGCGTCAGCCAACTTGTTCCTAAGTTTGTGGTAGAATCCCCATCAAAGTCAGCAGAAGCTGAGTTTGGATAAGCACGATATTTCTGAAAATCTTTTAACATACCTCAAAGGCACTTTAGAGATGCCTAACACTAGAGTCCTATACTTTGGTGCTCATTTTAATGTTATTTGAAGTTTCCCTCATTCTTTTTTTATTATTGTTTTTTAAAGTTACCAGATCTTGCTAGGAAAAAATCATCTGGAAGCAGTGTGAATGTGAAGTAAATGGGGTACAAAAATAGAGGCCAATACCATACTTCCCACTATCCCTGGGGCACAAGGAGATGCACCCAGCAGTGTATGGATTAAAAATAACATTTTGAAGTAATATGAATAACCCAGAACCATCAAAATGCAGTTACTTTAATTCACAGTTTTAATGTATTTATTTATTTCAATTAGACCATGATGGCTTCAGTTCATTACCTAGTTAATAAAGTGAATTAGATAATGTTAGTGCAATTAGCACTAGTGTTTTCTATTTTTCTAATAGTGTTCAATAGTGTTATTTGTCAGGAAAGTAGGGCTGTTTGCACGGTGGATTTAGTAATAGCCTGACGTGTTTCTAATGTGATGGGTCAGTTTTTAATTTTTTTTTCTTCCCTCTAGCATGGGAACAACTCTAAAAGCAATTTCACTAGCTCAGAGAAAGTAATTCCTTAAAGGATTCAGCATGACCCGTTTTAAAAACATCTGGTTTTGTCCCCACAAAGCTATATTCTATTTAACATTTTGCCACACACTTCATATTCACTGCCTTTCCTTCAGCATGGACTGCTCTTTAAAATATATTGGAACATTGGAAAGGTTTCAATCCAGGAAAGCTGTTAGGTTTCAGAGTTTGTAAGTAGTCTTATCTAGGCTCTCTGTTCTTCTGTACTGGAGGGGAAACCATACAAAACCAACAGGATCTGAGTAAAATCAACAGCTCTCTATGTGGCAAGAACTCAAGATGCGTAAAAGAAGTACCTAATCAAAAATGCCTAAATCATGCAAGACATGACTTTCTACAATAGCTACATTTAATGTATTTGGCATTTGTTTAGCTTCTGGAACTCAACAACTAGAAAACATACTTTCAATTTTCTTCTGAATGAAAGATCTTTCCAGAAAATATTTACAGTAGAATACAATTCAATGCACAGAAATGTCTATTTATCTGCTTTCTCTAGTGACTGACAAAAATGGTACTACTCACTACAAACAAGAGGGTGTAAAAAAGGTTTTACTTAACATAATTATGTATACAGGAAAGCAAGCAGAATTTGGACAAGAGCTTGAAAATGTTATGACAATCTTTGCAAGGCTGAATTTGCACATGTTGTACATTAAACTTGCTTAGATGCCATTTCCTTCTTTTTGAATTTTACACACTGAACACATGAACAGTTCCTTTGTATTTACCTTTCTCTTGAGGATGCAACAACTTGAAATGGGCTCCGAGTTCCCTGATAGAAGTCACACACCTTTCCATTTTGCTTGCTTCTCTTGATGATTACCTTCTTTTAACCTAGGCAGAGAGAGACAAAACAGAGATGAAAAAATGAAAAGCTGTCTTTATCTCCTAGCAGATTCTTTGGAATATGAAAACAACATTACAAACAGATTGATAATCTACAGATTACCAGAAGCTATAGAGAATGGGTGTGGTTTTTCTCTGTATCGTCCATCCTACAGCCTTAGGAGTGCCCACTCCATTTCTATTCCATATGTGACATCATGAAGTCTCCCTTCCTCTGCTTCCACTTCTATACAATCTCACATCCACTCACACTCATTTTGCCCTCTGAACTGAAGCAGTGACCCATTTCTTGTGATTAAATTAGCGTAAGTAATAAGATATCGTAGATCTGATTGATTTCCCCAGCAATAGTTATTAACCAGCTCAATTCAGAGGAAAGCAGAGTCATTATTCTAAACATTGATTCCTGAACAGGATTGTGAGAGAAGGGTGCACTCAGACACACGTAGCATGAATGCACGTATCTAGAGAACTGAAATTCTTTCTGAGATCCTATGTCCAGTACCAGGGCTTCCTAAGCCAGAACAATTTTACTGAATTTAACTGACCTAGATGGAATTTTCTTCCATTAAATAATCTACAAGGTTTGCATGCTGTGGCAAAGAGTTGCATAGCTTAAATCTTTTTTAAAGAATAAGTTCCATCTGCTTATCTTGAACTTTTTCATTCCTATCTCATCTGAAGCCCTCCTGGTTCTTGCAAGAGAAACAAAACCTACTCTCTGTAGGAAAAAAGCAGCATATTAGACAACACAAAGAAATACAGTGTGGGTAACCATGGCATTGTCCTCTAAGTATATTAAGAGACACAAGAAAGAAGGCCAGTAGAGAACAGAGAAAAAACATGACAGAAGTCAAAGAAAGTTCGCAGAGCCAGTGAATGAAACAGTCGTACATTCAAGCCATTAGAAACAATAAATAGCAACAAATAGTCCCACAGTAGTTCAATTATACTGCCATCAGTTTCAGTTCTGGTCCAAATAGCTCTCTCCTCTTCTAGAATTCAAAATGAGATGTATTACACTTTAAAGAATCTGCGTGAGTGTATGTGTGCCTATGGGACTTTTTCAAGTCACTTATTTGTCTGAATGCCATTGATTTTTCTCCTAATCGTTATTCACTATGCTAATTTCCCTCACAAATCTCACATGCTATTGATCAAAAAGTAATAAACTCTCTAGCAAACAAAACAAGCATTATTGCAATGTTGGGAAAACATCATTTAATATCAATACCATATTTACAATTATCTTTAACCCAAATTTCACCCTCAGTGCAATGCATAATCAAAATCAGAGAGCTCCAGTCAAAAGGGTAACATTAAAAGACTCCTACTAGGCGATTTTTTAGTAGATTATAAGAAAGGCTGAAACAGAACAATCTTAACAGTTTAAGATATATAGTTAATGCCACAAATAAACACTGCTGAATGAAGCATAGCCTCCCTTGCCTGTCTCTTCTGTTATTTGGAGACAGTCACCATGAAGATAAAACAGAAGGGCAGCATTAGTATCTGTGCCAAAATAATCTATGGAGGACCATGCCTCATGTAAATTGTGGTTTCTGCATCTTTTTTTTTTTTTTTAAATATAAGAACACACTGGATTCAATCCAGTTTCCAGTATACGTCTGCTGATTTTCCTCACCTTGAGTAATGATAGTAGTAACTAAGTGGTAGTAATTTATGATCACTGCAGCCTGAATGGGTCTTGTTTCAAACACTAAGAAATCCTTTGAAATATCACTCTTCCTTTTACCCCCCCATTCTCTGAATTTTGCCTTTAATTTCTTATTTTCCCCTGAAAATAACTGTTCATTTTCTTCTCCATCAATGCAAATTCTAAGCAAGTTGTTGCAAAGCCAATGAATTCTATGTAGTGAAATGAAATGTGAAAGAGAAGATCAGGTCCCATAGGGCCCCAGAGACACATTTCAGATTTGGACAGTTAAGGCAGACTTTTATTAAACCAAATAGAACATCTTCAGCTCCCTTTTTTTTTTTTTTTTTTTCCACTGTTTGTTCTTTTTTTTTTTCTTTTTTTTTTTCCCTGTTTCGTTTATCTCCAAGATATTTCTTGGTAGAAAATCAACTGTTTGCACTTCAGTTCACTGTGCACGTTTTTGATGAACTCAGATAGGAACTTCACATGGGATATTGTGAGCTGGGTTTGATTGCTGACTGCAGACAGAAAGACATCACTGGAGGCAGATCCATCACAAATACAAAAGGCTGAAGGTAGCCAGACAAGGGCAAGCACACAGACTGAATGCCAGGACCAAGACACACAGTTGTGAGGAACTCAAATTCTAACTGAAATCCCAGAAGATATCTTCGTCTGGCACCACACCTCAGCTTTATTTTAAGTATGAGCATGGTTTCAGATATTTTGTTCTGAATCTTCTAAATTCATAAGACTGGATTCAGGCCTACTCTAAGGGAATTTAAGATTGTTCATTACCTTCCGACAGTTTTCTCTTTCTGCCCTCTCTGGACAGTTGGAAATCTATCTTTTACTAATCCAAGCACACTCAGATTCAAAGACATTATTTCCAAGTTGCATCTTTCCAAGAGCTACATGTCACAGAACGTGATGAACACAGAAATCTGTAGCGTGGGTGGATTTGTGAAAGAAGAGCTTTAGAGTGTGGCCTGCCATTCAACTCTGCACCTGGCAAAGAGTGAAAACAATCCTCGCAAGCCAACTAAAACAAAACAAAAAGCAGGAATGGAATCAGCAATCTCAGGGCAACTTTTGCCATAACCCTCCTCAAGTTTCACAAATCCCACATTCCCTCCGGCCAAGAGCAGCCAGGTTTCTGTCACTGCCCGAACCACTGGCAGTGCTGTGACTGGAATTCCTCCCAGCGAGGACCGCTGAGGCGAACGGCCCATTCCCTCAGTGGCACAACATGGCGCCCCGCCAGCCACCACGCACAGAGCTGAGGATCCAGTCCACAGATTTTTTGTGTTTAAGAAGCAGAGAAAGAATTATTTTTGTCTCTGCCCTTATTTCTGACTAATTTCTGCCATCATACATCCCTGCATCCAGCTCACCCCTAGGGAAAAGTAGGCTATTTCCCTGGTGATATCAAGCTAAGGTGCCAATCCAAACAGAGGTCACTAAGACAGAGCTGACAAATATCTCCAATTAGTTTCACAGTATTTGAAATTCTCATTCTGCTCCCAACACACTCACTTCAGTGCAATTTTGAAAATATGTACATTTTTGTAACAATCTGCAAATAACAATATTAATAACGTTCAGTAAATTGATGGCACACCCTTCCTTGGATGGCTATGTTCACTCCTCACTCCATTTCAAAACCAGATGTAGCGGAAATAAGCAGCCTAGGAATGGACAAGAAAAGGTTTTAGATCGAGGGAAAAACTTCCATATGACAATGGTGAAAAGATTTGATTTAGTGAGAAGATCAGGCAGAGTGAGCAACAGAGAGCAGAGCGCATGTGTTCTTTTTTACCCTTCTAACACAGAAACAAAGGAACATCAGGTAAAGATGAATGAAAACAAATTCAAAACCAATAAAACGAAATTCTTTTTCCTATGCAGCCCACAACCAGGCTATGGAGCTGATTGCCTCATATAAAACAACACTGAGATAAGTATTTATAAAGGTCCAAAAAGGATTAGTCATTGGCATCGATAATCAAAACAATAAGTTACAACAAAAAGATAAAAATATGTTGGGCACGTGCCAAGTATTAACTGCCTGAGACAAAAATACCTCATGTGCAAAATGCAATTCCACAGTTACGGGGTATCACGTAGGGTTTCTTCTGAAGTAAGTTGGCTACTGATGGAGGCAGGATATTGGACTACAAGGCTTATGGATCAGATTTGCTGAGGCGACTCATAATTTCTTATTTACTGATTCAGAGGGCAATAGGTGAAATAGCGCAGTGGTGCCAGTCAGGCAGTCACTGAAATGCTTACACCTGGGGTAATTTGAGCAAAGATATCAGTGAATAAGCTTTAGATATTCCCCTGTGAACAAAACAGTCCTCTTTAACAAAAAAAAAAAAAAAAAAGAAAAAAAAACAGCTAACAACACAGTAGTCGTATCATGGAGGAATATGAGGAAGGCATGTACTGCTACTCTAGCTGCATCCAGCACAAATTTATGGCTCCTGGCACCTTCTGTACACATTACAATAAATAAGAATTTGTGGCCATCCACCTAGGGAACATACAAAGCCTACACACATCCTTCTCCATAGCAAAATATCCATATCTTTGCTTCTCAGTTTCACTTCCAGGCAAAGAGTGTCAAGACTCTCTCTCTCTCTCAAAAAATAAAAATAAAATAAAATAAAAATTAAAAAAGGAAAAACTAAGGATGGGCTGCAAACAATTTTCATGTTCTGCAAAAAATGGAGAAGAAAAATACATACTACAAACTACAGGCACATTGTGCAGAAAAGACATTCTGCACTCTTTCCACAAGAGATAAGAGTTACAGTCAAAAACAGTGCATAAATTGGTGGGCAGAGAATTTTTCAAGAATGTAGAGACTTAGGGTCATGTCATTATTCTGACTGACTCAATCAGGCTATTATCTCTCTCTCATACTGGATTAAAAATTCTACCTTTATGAGAAAAAACATCATCAAAAATGTTAGCTGTTGGAAAAAGCTTGAAATTCAACAAACAATTTGATGTCAAAAACAAGACTTTCCTTTAAACAGACAGCAACTCACTTTAACACAGCAGCTCTGAAGCACCAGTTTGCTTTTTGCCCTGCACCAGATCTAGATACAACAGAACACACTAACTGTACTGTGTGAGAACTTTTACGTCACTTAACAACTCAACCATCTTCACGAGTGCTCTCTCTAAATTAACACATGGTCAGCAATAATGAAAATAAATAAATTAATGAATCTAACCAGTTCAGTTCATGAACCAACCTTAAGCAATCATAGATTCTCACTGTAAGCTCTCATTTGCTGAACGGTTCAAATAAACAAACACTGTCTGGATGAAAATAGCTTGTGGTAACTTTAACACATGTTGTACGTTCAGCCCCAGAGGGTTATCCTAAGAGCTGGGTTTTGCTCAGCAATGCTATCACCTGGGCACAGATAACATAAATCTTGATACTGACAGCACTCTCTGCTTTTATCAGCAGCTCTGAAGCAAAGCAAGTCTTTCTGCAACACAGAACGTCCCAGCTGAACAGCCAGTGTTGAGCTGAATGCACACTGGCTCTTCCCATTAGTGCCATCTCCAATGTCAGTAAGTAACAGAAAAGATCTCTATTTCTTTTTTTTTCAAAGTGACTCTCCATTACATTACACAACAGTTAACTCTAAATGTGAGACTATCTTAAGTCACCGTTTGCATTTGGCACGTTTGGTAAAATAAAAAATGGAAAAGATCCAAAGCTACTTATAAATTCAGGACAAGTTAGCACAGAATATTTTTTAGGGTTACATTCAGAAACACGGTATAAGAACAGATGGTGCCACCAGCCTCTGCCCAAGAAGCCCTGTTTGTTAAGGTGCTCATCAGAAACACATCTGGCCTGTCCAACTGAAGGAACGTGAGCCAACAGCTCTCACCACCCAGGACCGTACCCTGCCTGCTACGTTACAGGAGGAAAGCCCTCAGTCTTTCTTGTAGGATGCGTTCTTGCATTAACACAAATTCTACATTATAAGAATGGCAGATGAGGTATCCCGCTTCCCAGATGAATGTCCTAAGCTTATTTTAGAGAATGAGTTTTGCACTCCCTATGAACAAAATCCCAGTGTCAGTGGGGGAGATACACAGCACTTTTCCTCAAGCAGTGGTTAGGGTTAAATATAAGAGATATCATTGCTTTCGCTGAAGCAGAGAAAGAAATCAAATGTGTATCTCACACATCCACTGTTCAGAGAGCTTCCCCAACCACGAACCTCCCCTTCCAAGAAATATTTATTTCGCATCTTATCAAAACAGTATTGCTTTGAATGAAAAAACAAAGCCAGAATAAATCCATTATTGTTGCCTGCTTCTCACTCATTTCTCACTACACGCAACCTTTTGGCCTCTCCACGACACACGGTGCACAGCTCCACGAGTTGAAGTAATAGTATAGCTGTACTAACACAACACAGAAAATGCCAGTTTTTCAAGAGTGTGTGCCTGCTGCTTCCTAATTAAACGTTCCTCAGAGAACTCCAGCCTCTCTTCTCCCCATCTCTACAGAGAGCTTTGAGGTTGTTTCCATGAACGTTACCAGGATGAATGCATTCACATCGAAACAATTTTCCATCAGCATCATGAGAGGACGTTTTCTAAAGCCTGGAGAAGTCAAGGCTGATAAATCCACTTGTTTCCCCTATTCAACAGTGAACTAGACCACACAGGGCCATTCAGAAATCACAACTTCCCAAATTTTCTGGTCTGTATTACCTAGAACCTATAACACATTCAGAGCCATGCTCGTACACAGCCTATTTTTTTTTCCTACTGAACCAGCTTAGCCTGTTTTTCCAGTCCCAACCCAGTTCCTGTAGGTCAGTACTTATCTTCAACATAGCTTAATAGCAAGAAACATCCCGCAAAGGCTGCATAGCGTTATTTTGTTCTTAACACACTGGGAAATAAAGTGTGTGGGTTTTGGATTCTAGGATCCAGACCATCTGTTAAACCTATCAGAGGTTTGAATTCTAATTTGCTGTTGATTTAAAAATAGTACCAGCATTACCCTGTTATTTTCTGTAAATTATATATTATTCAGTTTACCATTTTTAAATATTATAGCGTCTTCTTCTCTCTTATGGTTTAATCTGGATTCCTTATCCTCTGCACTAGTACCACTCTTCCCTCCCAGTAACTGATCCTTGCCTTTGCACTGTGCCAAGGGCCTACTAGACTACTCAGACATGAAAGCTGGCTCAAAAACTAAAGTCAATGTTGTAAGATGAGCACAACTTCATAGCTGCAAGAGGTCATCTCTGTACAAGTCGTAAAAAACAACAGAAGTTTGTTTATTCTGCGGAATTCATCAGTTTACCCATAGCCACCATACTAATAACATATCTTGCAGTAACTTGTACTACTGCTGTAGTGACTGGCAATTAAGGTGTCAGTGCTGCATGTATAAAACCAACTAGCTTCACAAACTTTCCTAGAGAGCCTCAATCTGCATTTTTTCTGAACTAAGAGTGATGCCAGCACATCATATCCTGAGCTTGACCATGGTGTTGCCTCCTCAGTCCCCCACACAAGGATAAATGGAACCTTGCTTTCTTAGAGGTGAGAAGCTTCAGCCCATGCTAAGGATACACAAGAAGCCAGTTCTGCTGACTGTAACCTTGCGCTTTGTGACTAAAACGGCTATCAGAGCAACAAAATCCATATGTTTTCATTGCAAATTACCTGGACACTTCTGTGAAGTCCCATAAAAATGGCTTCTATTTGTACTGAAAGGAAATCTGCTGCCTTCAAGCCCTGGTTGCATCATGAGACAACAGTCTCATCCCACAGACAGTGTCAGGTTCCCATCTTTGCAGCCCAACTCAAACAAGACTTGATGCTGCAGTTCCCCACTGGCTCAGCTTAGTAAGAGATAATACAACAGATTTTTGTGAAGTTCTTAATTTTTTATGTTTACTCATCTAACATCAGCCAGGAGAATGTAGACTTCAGGTCCAGATTTGGTAGCCTTCCTAAGAACACTGGCTTGTGCTGGTATTTTGTTTCCTGGCACATTCCTGACCACCCATTTCAGACATCTGATAGGAAAGAGCACTCAGCCCTAGTGGGAGTAGCACATCCTCTATCTTATTAATTGTTGGTAAAATACACACATATAAAGCAGCGCTTCTCAAACATGGCCAGCGTACAAAAATTTATTTCTCATTACTCAGTTGTGTTTTGTCGTAGCTATCTAAACTGTAGCTGTCAGGAATTTGTATGGCTGCAAACGCAGTCATGCAAATTCCTGCTCCTCGCAGTTCAGCCTAAGCAGGAAGATGGACAGAAAACAGGTGGAAAAGAGAAAAAGGAAAAGAAAAAGAAAAAAAAAGAAGAAGAAAAGAGTAATGTGACAACCCTTGAGAGTTTAGTTACTACTTCAGTAGATTTTTCTTCTATTAAAAATCAATACCTGACAAGGCTATCTTAGAGCTATCAGCCCTGCACGTGCTCAGTAACTTCACATCTCCTGCATGCTGAAACCAGACTTTAAACATCTGCGTAACACTCACCGGAGGTGTAACAGATCAACTGCAGGCTGTGCAATGCTCAAGACAATTCTTCCCCCAGCACCTAACTTTTCCTATTATAGATGACTGAAAATTCAGAGTTAAACACCAAAAATCAAAGTGAATGGATGTTATTATATGCAAAACCAGCACAACATCTCTCCACACAGACATCAGCCACTACCGCAGGAGCTCTCTGCCCCTGAAAATCTGGTCAATTTGTCTCATTGCCTGTGGAAATAGGAATTCGAGCTTATAATGGCTTATAAAGCCAAAAATTTTTAATACCTTTGGAATTATATATCTTAGTCCTTCGCAATTGCAAAGATTTTAATGCCACAGATTTTACCTCTTTTCCGTGGCAGTCCTAGGAAGGAGAACCTTATTATTAAGCAAAGTGCTTTTGTAGATTACAATCCAGAGCTGTCATCTACTGACCTGAGAACGCCAACAATTGCTGCTACTGAGCCCACTGGCCACAGAGCCTCTGCACTGCAAACAGGGATTGGTGCATCTCCCAGAAATCAGATCACCGTATTTTCCCTCATAATTTTAAATTGCCAGTTACAGATTTAAGGAACTGAACTCATTCTTCAGAAACTTTCTCCTTCCACGCCATGACAACGCACTGCGAACAGACAGAAGCACCTGCCTGCATTTAATGAAGATGTATCTGGGACTGAGATGGAGGCTTCTAGGAAGTGCACACAACAAGGAGCTCAGCACAGTTGGTCAAACCTCTCCTCCAGCGAAACTCCTGTGACAAAACACATCCACCCTGACACAGAAAATGCTAGGGAGATATCACCAACAAAATGCTTCCTGCACTTCTTCCACGGATTAAGAAGACTAGGAAGGTAACCAGAAACCACTAACACAGAAAAAAGCAAACAAGAACAGCTTAGTTAATGAGAGCAGAGAAAACAGTTGCCCAGTGCTCAGTAGGACGGTGGCAGCAGCCTTCAGAGACAGCAACTGGGACTCCACTGCTTTCTCAGGTGGGGTTTAACTCCCTTTGTGGATCAAATCAATGTTACAGCAGCTCCTCCTCACACACAACGCGCTGAACCACAGCTGCGCTGGGCACCTGCAGTAAGATCTGCTGCATTTGCTGCACGTCAGAGGTGGATGTACCAGGGTTGCAGCAACTTTTGAAACTGTAAGCATACATGAAGACTGCTTTGGCCACACTCTCATTTGGTAAAAATAAATTTTTACTACTTTTTAATTACTCTAATTGAAGGGGGAATATTTGCCCTCATTTTTACCATTCACCTCCTCCCAGCCGCTCGTCCCTTGAAGCCTGCGCCTGCAAACATCGCCGTTAGTCATACTTTGCTATGCTGCAGGTTGGATGGGCCTTCCCCCTCCTTCAATCCTGCTGGAAACAGAGAACAGATGAATTTTATTAACTCCCTTGGCCTGTAGGTTGACACACCCGACTACTCGTAAACACAGGGATTAGCTAAGTCCTTCTAATAAACAGAAGAGGAAAAAAAAAAGATCTGCCCACTATTTGTTTAAGGGATTTTGTGTTTACAAAGGAAAGGGGAACGTATGCGAGTAAAACCTGCATTGAGCCCTGACTGAAAGAGGGCGAAAGCAGCCCAGAGTGAGGAGAGAAGGGCTCCCCTTGCTACCACTCGGGTTTGAAGACTGCCTCTTCTGCGTTAAGGCTGGCAACCACACACGGTCACCCTCACAATCCCTTACAGATGGAGTCTGCACCCTTGTGACTCATGCAAATAACCTCCCTAGAGCATTTGCATTTTGCTAGCAACTACAGCGAGAACCCAGACCAGCACAGAGGTCTCAGCAGGTCATTAACTGGACTACATTTGTTGGGCTTTGTGCACCCTCACCAAACGAACAAGCAGCAGTACCCTCTGTTCTGGCAGATGAAAGGCAGCAAAAAACGCCTCCGTGCTTCAGAGCGCAGAAGGGAGCAGCTTCCAGCACAGCTCGGGCAACAGTCAGCACCTGCTAACGCAGAGCAGGCTTCCAAATCCCTGGCAGATTTTTTGCTCGACATTTGATATTCATTTTTCACATCCAATTATTAATCTGCATACACTGAATTCTTTGTTTTCTGCAGATCTGCCTGATTATTTAAGCCCTGGAAGAAGAAGGCAGAAAATGAGGGAGAAAATGAAGATCTGATTCCCAGATGGATGCTAAAATTGAGGGGGAGGAGGGGAGCATGCAGACTAAGTCATTATAATTCAGGATTTATTTCTTGTACTGCAGCCTTACTAAACAAACATTTGGAACTAAAGAAGCAGAGTAATTTGGGATTTAGTAGTGATTTCCATGAATGACCCTGATTTATTCAAAGTTCTCAACGCTAAAGCCTCACATTTCAAGGTCTTCCCCAGACTCAGTTTTTCAGGACCCCAGGCCTCACTTTACACTTCCTCTCTTAGAGGAAGAACCATGCTTTAACAAATCTATCACTACCAGTGTGACACAATGGAATGCATTTTTAATGCTGTCAGGATATGCATTGTTAGAGGCATCCTCCAATATGCAAAGTGTACAAAATAATCCTGGAGATCAGTTTATAAATGGACACTTGCCACTGGCCACCTAAGGTTCTTTGGCCAGGAGAATAAAACTCTCAATTTTTTTTTTTGTGTCTGTTTGCTAATGTGTTTTGAATTCTTTCAGACTACCCAGTAAACAAATCCATTGCTCTTTGAAAAACGTTTTCATTTTCTGATAAGGAATCATCATGAAAAGGTCAGAAACTGCACCAGCAGCTTAGGAGGTGCTTCCACTGATTGCAACTGGGTTATGCAAAACACATCTCATTTCCTTTGAGCTCTCAAGCCAAGGTTTGAATACAGAGAGTGAGCAAATATAGAAGCACAGCTGCTTTAAGCTTCCTGCGATTCCCACTCGTAATGCAGAAGTGGTGCTCCTGCACCAAACTGCGCTGCGATCAAAGCCAGCTGATCCTGAGTTATCAGAATGCTACTGTTCACACCGCACTTGAGTTTTTAAATTTTTTTTATTTATTTTTTTTTTTAATATTTCGCTGGGGCCCTTGTAAATGTGATAAAATGCTGGGGCAGCTACAGCTACCTCATTATTTTTCCCAGTGCTCCTGGCTGCCTCCTGTGGTCCTTGGGGCTGACTGCGCCTCACTGGGTCAGAGTTTTTGCCTCCCTTGTACCTTCCCTGTTTTGGTGGACCAGAGAGAGACACCCTTCAGGTGCACGTTTCAGAGTGCTTAGCATTCATTAACATAAAATGAAATGAGAACATAAATGGAAAATCAAAGCAAATTAGATAATTCTTTAAGATTTAACACATACAATTCAGAACAACAAAATAGAGAGAAAAAATAAACCTGCTATTAGGTTTATTCAACTGCTCAATCTTAACAGATTGACGAGGAAACCAATCTGCGGGCTGCATGTCTTGTTGGCGAGTGACACAGGATTCCTGAGCACCTTCAGCAACAGTGACTCCCCCACCTCCCTGGGCAGCCTGTGCTAGTGTATCATCACTCTTTCAGAGAAGAAATTCTTCCTGACCTCCAACCTGAACTTCTCCTGGTGCAACTTGAGGCCATCACTTCTCTTTCTATTGCTGTTACATGGGAGCAGAGGCCGACCGCTGTCTCACCACAACCTCCTTTCAGGGAGTTGCAGACAGCAATAAGGTCTCCCCTGAGTCCCCTCTTCTCCAGCCTGAACCATCCCAGTTCCTTCAGCTGCTCCCCATCAGACTTGTGCTCCAGACACAGACATGCTCCAGGGCCTTGATGCCTTTCTTGTAGTGAGGGGCCCAACAATGAGCACAGCACATGA
Source organism: Tragopan temminckii (assembly GCA_028571105.1). Lineage (NCBI taxonomy): Eukaryota > Metazoa > Chordata > Aves > Galliformes > Phasianidae > Tragopan > Tragopan temminckii. The sequence continues at coordinate 3,189,561 of JAOWBP010004554.1, read as the reverse complement.
ATTGCAGCCTCACCAGTGCCGAGTACAGAGGACGATCACCTCCCTGTGCTGCTGGCTGCACTATTCCTGATACACGCCAGGATGCCATTGATCTTCTTGACTACC
>JAOWBP010004554.1:3140830-3182590 GCA_028571105.1 Tragopan temminckii | reverse complement strand
TCACCGGGACGTTTTCACAAGCAGTGACAAATAAATGATTGCTTGAAGCAAGCAATGGAATGGATTTGGGGTTGCCGTTGATCAGTGCTGTAGCTGTGACCGTGCTGGTGTTTGATAGTAGTGCTAGCAAAGTAGATGCTATCCTGGGTATTTTTCAGCAAGAAGTGGAGGGGCGGTGCTTAGCAAGGAGGGATCCCTGTCTTGGTGGGGAAGGAGCAGCACAGCTTCTCTGTTTCTCTTGTCTCCTTCATCTCTCTTCCCGCCCCTCCTCTGCACACTCCAGGACTTTCCCTCACATCCTAACCTTATCTGTTTCCCTCACAGGGAAGACTTTTGACATGTCTTTGGTGGAGAGTTGAGTACAACATTCATATATTCTCCACAGGCAATTGGAGGTTTGCTGTCGCATTAATAGTTTGTTAGTTGAATTCCACCTAAAGACTTCCATCTTTAAGGTTCCTTCCATCCCAAGCCATTCTATAATTCTGTGATTAAGAGCCTCAAACATTTATATTTGCAAACCACTCTTTCATAAGTGTGCAATTTAGATTCAATAATATGCTTAATGAGCAGTAATTAAAAACAAATTGCAATTAAAACACTATTTAATGAGATTTAACAGTGATCTGATAGATATGTATCTATCACTGAGTTCAACTTCAATAAATATTTTCTTAATAACAAACTGGCATGCAATTAGCATGGGGAAAATGTTGCTGTGAAATCTAAATTAAATTATAATATACTTAGGATACTTACCCACTTAATAGTATGTGCTAATGAAAAATATTTTAAAAGGCTTTTCTGTTTCTCCTCCTCTCCCCAAGCCCCCCAAAAAGGAAGGCAACAATTACAGGAATGAAATGAAAACAACTTAATTGATTGCAGAATATGAAGGTATGATTCAGTCCTAGACACAAACACTTCGGCTAAAAAGCCCACAACATCTACATTATGACACATGGAAATGAACATAAACCTGCTTAGAATCTGAAAGTTTAATAATTAAGAGAGTTTATAAAGTCATAATCTAAATTTTCACAGCACCTTTCCCTCAAACCTGTCCATGCTGTGTTATTTTTCTGTTATTATAAATTTATGAACACCTGCCGAAATATTAAAAATAGAATCATAGAATCACTCAGGTTGGAAAAGACCTTAAAGACCATCAAGTCCAACCACAACCTAACCATAGTACCCTAACTCTTAACGATCGTGTCCCTGAGCACCACATCCAGATGGTTTTTAAACACAAATAGAAATACTCTGTTTTCTTTCTTTCTTCACATATTAAGTTTGAATATCTAATTTTTTTGTTGTTGTTGTTTAGTGGAAGAGGGAGAAGGAGATGTTTAGTACTGGGAGCTTAGTATATGTAAACTATTTTGTTTGCAACTGAGGTTTATCAACCCTTTATTTTGCACAAATGTATTTCCATAGCTTAAGCCCTGATCCTGTCTGTCTCCTTTGCTCCCAAGACTCCTTATAGTGGCTGATACTTTAATTGCTCCAGCATTCATTATGACTTGGACTAAATTCAAAGAAAGCATTTCATAGAGAAAAACAGCTTTTAGGAGAACACAACATTTTTGCGGCAAACACAAGTTCTCGAAAAACCAAGTAATTCTGATCAGATGGTTGAAATGAAGCTGTTTTAATTTGGATAGAACTGGAAACAAAATCTGGAGAAATATTTCATAATTCCTATTTTTTTTCCCCACCTTTCTTTACTACTTCACAACAGAAACTGTGGAAAACCCAAACGAAAACACTGTCCTCACAGATGCAACCAGGACTGCTCCTCCTGTGTCTACACAACACCTACCACTTGGATTCTAGTTCACAAGAAAGACATAACAACAACACAGCTTTACGATACGAATGTAAACTGTTCCCTAAGTTAAGAAAACCCACAACTTTTCCTTGTTTCACTCTGCAGAAACTTTGGACTAAATGGCATTGCTCTGTAGAAACATACGTAGTGTATATAGTGCTCTGGTAAGGTTGTGTTGCTATTTTTCTAGTTTTTTTCTTTTTTTTGTTAATAAATCATTGCTGACAGTATGTATCACATCTGTTTACAGACAAACAAGTTCATAAGACAAAGTGGCATATCTTTAAATGTAATTTAAATACAGAAGGAAAATGCATTGGGAAAATATTTGCCATGTGTTCACTATGGTGTTGTTTATTTCTTCGGAAATGGAAAAGACTTCTGGGAATTAGGTATCAAAGGTACAATTTTAGCCCCTAACTCTGCTCCTCTTGAAGACAGCATCAAGAACAGGAGATGAAAATCATAAACCTGGTCTCTCTGGATAGCTTCCCACTTAAACCCACCAGCAGCTGCTTGGTTTCAACATCTTTCTCCTTATATAGCACAAAAAGACTAGCATGAGGGACTACTGGTTTTAAATTTCGGTTATTTTCTGTTGGATTTAAAGTGCCAATCTTGATTTGAAGTGATTGGTCAAACACTATGCAGTATCATTATATTAAGCAAAAGCACCAGCCATAGAAAATAGGTAACAGATAAGCAATGTGAGAAAGCGTTACTGAATATGGTATATAATATTACGCCATATAAAGAGAAATAGTGTACATACCCAGCCAATTCATGATTGATCCTGAAAGCTCGGACATTATTTGCAGTGTGTGAAGGATGTTTTCCTGGCATGTTCAAGCTTCAGATATGATGTGGATAACACTTAGCATTAAATAATGCTCCTGTAATTCCCGTTCTCAAGCATTTCACAATCCGCTGCTAAATGACATCCTGGAGGAAACAAACGGCTTGATTAAGGACTTATTAATATTGAAACAGATCTGACTTCATGGGTTATGACAGGTCCTACTGTACATGTCATGCTGCATCAATGTTGAAAGCAAAGATACTGCCCTAACTTCAGAAAACACAACTATTTGATCAGGGAAATACCCACCCCATAGAGGCAGGCACAGATAGCACCCAGTTTCAATGGGCAGAACAGAAACTCCAGTTATTCATTCCAGTGTTTCCCAGTCCAGAGCGGTGGCTGTTGTATATCTTACTTTATTGCTTGGATGAAATAAAAACATTGAAATTGCATAATATCTAGGCATCCTACAAAATTAATAGTTTAACTGTTCTTTGAAGAGGAAAATCTTCCTCCTGTTTCTCTCTTCAAACTATTTTTCATAGAAGGGTTCAACAAGGAGCCTGGAAAGATTATTTATGATGTGGATTATTGGATAAAGGCAAAAATCCCCTGTGGCCACACAGGTTTTCATACCAAGACCTCAGTTACAACACAGTGCCAGACTGAGCTGTGAATTATGTTCATGGTGTACCCAGTCATCTTGTGAAAGCTCACAGTTACAAACGATGGAGTTTCCATATTAAACATCCCAAGGTGTTTCTGGCCATGTTGGTGCCCACTGCAGTAGCTATAGTGGCTCAGATGCAACTGGAAGTCGTACAGTTTTGTCTTCCTAATCCCTCGAGGGCTTTCAAAAACTCCCCTTAAAATACAATAAAATAAAAGGAAAATGGGAAGCAGAAAATGAGAAGCTTTGAAAAATAATTCATGTTTGGGGCTAGATAAACTGCACCAAGCTTATCAATTAGTCTCAGCTAGGAGAGCTTAAGCAAAGGGAGAGAAAACCAGCACCACGGGTGCCACCAAGGATCCAAACAGACAGGAAATGTCCTTCCTCCTTCAAGTATTTTTCTCTAAAAATGGCAGAGATGTGATTAAAGGAAGACATTCTCTAACACTCTCAGCTTGTGGCTAGCAGTCTGGCAACTCTGGTGATGTTCATCTCAGGCTGAGGCAAACAGGAGACCCATGCCAAGTTGCTCTGCAGTCAGTGGCCTGTTGCCAGAGTGTCATTTTTCACAGCAAGGATACAATACCAAGCAATCTGGCTGAGAATGAATAAAAGTGTCATATGTATTCACTCTACTTTAAGGGCTCGTGTAGTATTGTTCTGCTCACCTGTGATACAACTCCAATCCAGCAGACACATCACTAGAGGCTTCTCGGGGACCTACTGGTCAGCCTTCCAATCTTGACAAGGAACTCACATGCAACAATTACTTTTTATACCAATGACTAGAAAGGGGTCAATTTTTTCTTGAACTGAGGATGGTTTATTTTTTGACTGCTGAAAATTTGTCCCTTTTCTCACCCAACAACAACAACAACAACAAAAAAGCACAAGAATTAGAGAGCTTGGAAATAAATGCATTTAGCAGAAATAGCAAGCCATTAGATTTGCACATTACTGGAGATACAAAAGAAAAGAAAATGCTGCAAAGCCAAAAAAAAAGCACTGACAAGATTTATCTACCCTTTGCAGAAGAGAAAGGAGCAAACTGAAATAAACAGAAATGTGAGAAGAGAGTTTGAAAATGTAGATGCAATTTCTGTCCTCAGTGCCCATACCTGAATATGCAGAATGAGACAGCCTCATGTTGGGCTCCAAATCAGAAAAAGCACACAGAAGGTACCCCAGGAGCATAAGAATCAAAACCAACTCTTATACATATAACCCAGGTATAACATTAAAACCATGTTTAAGATGCTAAGCACTTATTAAGTGCTAGTCAGCCTCCTCATCTCCTAAAGACAGCAAGGGATGTTGGAAGTATTGAGTAAACTGAAAAAATCCAAAACAAATGCACTGTACCAGCATGTACCAATGGGAAAGACTGGTAGGGAACTGGGGAGAAAGTAAAGCTCTCTTTGGTATCTCAGTGAATTCCTGCCAACAGTTACTGATACGATCTGATTCTAAGCACAACCCCCAAGACTTGATTTTCATGCTTGGAGAGAGACAAGGAACAGCTTATGACAAGTCTCCATGAGCCATCACAATGAAGAAACTCTAAATACCAGATACAGTGAAACACAAGCCAGCAACGAAAAGAGGAGAGCACACATTTCTCACCTACTGCTGCACAGGAAACAGGGGCAATGGATATTTAAAATTAGGATCTTTTTTCTGATTTCCCATCAGATAGTTCTGCATCCACACTGGTGACTCAGACATGCTCTGACAGGCAATGCCTTCAGCAATAAATTAATTTTTGCCTTGAGGGGGGGAATAAAAACAATAATAAATTCAGAGGATTTCATAGAAATCTTCTGTATTTTGAGAACTCAAGAATGATTTAAAGACTAAGAACAACCAGCATTTGGAGAAGTCATGCCCTTTTGTTCCCATCACCAAAGCCAGGATCTGCTCTATGTAAATATCCCTGAATATGGTTTTAAAAAAATCTCCAACGCAGATCCCCCTACTTGTCTTACCTGTCAGCATCAGAAGCCATGTGAATGGGGGCTGCAGGGAAGATATCCCAACTCAGAATTGCATTTAGCGCCAGAAAATTCACCTAGCTTCAGCCTGGTGTGCCATCCCTCTGCAAGAACCAAACACTGCTCTGCACGGATGCTGTCCCACCCTGGAAAGGGGTAGTGCTGATGGTACAACAGCAGGCTGGATTCAGCATCTAAGGTGCACTGCACAAACCGTACATGTGATACATCATTTAAAAAGGGTCTGCAGAAAGAGGTTACCATAAAGTTTCCATTCCAAAGCACTAAAATCTTACGTTTGCTTATTAAATTTCAGCTGGGGCCCCAGGTACTTGAACAGAATACTGGTCTAGCTAGTGTGTTGTGTTCTGCTTATTGCTGCTGATGTACAGTCATAACTTATTATAGGAACTGCAAAGCCTGGGACTTTAATCTCCTCTAAGCATCCCTTCCAACTCTGACGTTTGGGTAAAACTAGCATTGCCACATTTCAGTTTCTTTTTTTAAAAAAGCATCATGGGAATACAGAACAAAGGAAGAATAGTGTATCCTCTGCTTGGGAGTCCCCAGTTCAAAGACCAGTTGAGACAATGGCAGGATTCTCACTCATTTTGTAGGCATTTAATAATAACCACTGAATCCAGATGGAAAGCTGATACTGTTAGAGGCACACAGGGAACTTCTGCTTGCTGTTCCTTTTGCACTGCCCGTGGGGCTGCATGGCACCCCATCCCATCCCTGCTGCTCTCACACCATGGCAGCCCCAGGAAAACCTGTGGCAGCCTGAGGCTTGGACCTGCAGCTTTAGCCATGTACCTGAAGGCTGAAGCACTTCTCCTGTGATGAAAGGCTGAGGCAGCTGGGCTTGTTCAAGCCTGGAAAAGAGAAGGCTCCAGGGAGACCTTACTGTGGCCTTCTGCTACTTGACGGGAGATTATAAACTGCTGGGAGAGTGACCTTTTTTACACTATCTGACTGTGATAGGACAAGGGGGAACGGTTTAAACTAAAAGAGGGGAGATGATTAAGGTTAGATATACGGAAATTCTTTACTTGGATGGTGGTGAGGCTCCAGCACAGGCTGCCCAGAGCAGTGTGAGTACCCCATCCCTGGAGATGTTCAAGGCCACGTGGGATTGGGACTGGGTGGCCTTCAAGGCCCCCTCTGACCAAGGCTGTTTTATGTTTCACATAAGGGGCTGGGTGCTGCACTGGGGCTTTAATCTCAAGGTGGAAGCTGCAAACTGTGCTCTAAGATCACCAAACTTGCTGCGGTTCCTGCTCTTTGACTAACATTTTAAATGCCATGATCCTTAAAGCTCGGAGTGTTTCTCATGGGGTGTTATCACAGGGCTCAGTACACAGCAAGGAAGGATGAATTCTCTAAAGTGTACAAAAAAAAAAACCCTGACTCCCTCTAAAGTAGTCTTCAGGAGCTCAAGGAATTCCAACTCAGTGCTCAAAACCTGTGACTCAGGCCTCAAAAAGGCTTAAAATGACTTGAAAGTCGTGAAAGAACAGAAGGGGTAGAGTACTAAATTTCTGTTGATTTTGGAGGCCGGACCATAGCATCTATGGTCATCCACCACACTACAAAGACAAGAAATGCTGTGTTTTCATCTGTAGAAAGAAGAAATGTGCTGGATTTTTTTATATATATATATTTTTTTTTAATAGAGTCCAAAGAAAAAGCAAGTTCAGAAGAGCTCAGCCTTTAAGAGACACTGAAGGCATTATTGGAAAGACTCAAGAAAGTTCCCAGGCTCAACAGCAAAGCCACATTCATACTGTTCCTTCAAGGCCACCAGAGAGCCCACGCAGCTGAGTCTGCTCCCTGTGATGCAGTACTGTGGAAAAAGGGTTAAACAGTGGGAAAGACAGACAAACCAGCTTGTAAAACACATAGTAAACAAAGAGGTTAACACCACTCAGCAAGCCCCAGAATCATACTGAATAATTAACGTATCAGACACTCTTCAGCATTTACTAGTTCCAAAGGCTTATTCTGTCAAGTCCAAACCAGAAATAGCAGCACACCTCAAATAAACATCAGTAACAGCACATGCTGGAATCGAGCAGTTAAAAAGCAAGGAGCTATGGCTTAACCCTGGTAAACAGGAATGTTCAGGAACACATGCTTAAAAAGTTGAGCACGGGATTCAATGTTTTGCTAAACTGAGACCAGCTGAATTTCACAGTTAGCTTATTGTTGTCATTACTACTATCATCACTATTCCCAAACGGTCTATGACAAAGCTGGCTAACCTTTTTCAAAATAAGGTTTTCATCCAGTTTGTCCAGAATACACAGGTATTTACAGCTGTCATGTTAAGGAGTCCAGTGAGCAAGACCGACAGCTACCCAATTTATTCCGACCAAGCTGAGCAGGGCTAGCTACTGCTCTGCACCCCGGGCATGATTTTGACAATACAGAGTACTTTAAGGAAATGGTGCTGAGCACTGAATGACTGAACACAACACACAATGAGTAAACACTAGCAGGAAGATTTGAATATATGGAGCAGCAGCAGCAGTTTAAGCACTCCTACCTTTTTGTTTTTGTGAAAACACAACATTCCTGCTGTGAAGAGATGATTTAGAACAAATTTTGGCAGCTGGAAAGCCCTTTAGTTAGATCACTGATACTAGATAATATTTAAGAAGACAAATGGAAAGCACCCCTTTAGAGAGGTTTATTTCTATTTAAATCGATAGACGTTTTGGATTTCAGGAACTGGGACTGTAACACATCTGTATTTTTATTTAATTAGCTTTTTCCGAAATGAGATTGCAATGTGGCACGCGGTGTCTTTCAAACCAAACACCTGTAGTCAGAATTAGAAGCTTGACAGCTTCCACAGCCCAAGTTCCCAGGCACTGAGGAGGTGGTGGGGAATTGTTTGAGCTCCAACTCAGGGAAAACTCTGGCAACCTCATCAGCAGCGTTATCAAGGTCTCTCCAGATCTGAATAGCTTTCCTGTCTGCTGTTTTTATGTGTTTGCATATGTATTTATTTATTCATTTTATTTTAAGGCTGGTTCCAACAGGAAAAAAGTAATAGAACAGTGAGAATTTCCTGTGACAGTAAAACCAGGAAAAAAAAAAAAAAAGCCCATTAAATAAAATAAATCTAGACAAAGCCTTATGTGAAACTGAAACGAAGCTATGATGCCCCAGGTGCAAAATGGGCCAACTGTCCTTCGTACAGCTCGGTGCTGGAAACGTGCCCAGCTTTTGTAAAAGGTCCCAAAGCCACGGTGGAAGGCTCAAGATGTTGACTGCCCTTGGGCTACACACTTGGCTGCTGCAGAGGCAGTGACCTTTATTCCTGACACAGGGCTGTGTTTTCTTTTTTGCTTTGGTTTTCACCAGAGTTCCTACTTTTCACCAGAAAAAAATAAATAAAATCGTCCATCAGCCAGGCATTGCAGACTGACATTTCAGTATCTGATTTTTTATTTTTTTTATTTTTTTTTCAAAAGGGCAAAATAAAAGGATTGGAGGCTGTTGTTCACAGTGGCTTCGTAGAGCTCAGAGCTTCAGGAGCCTGTTCCCCTGATGACCCACCAATCAGTACCCATCTCTGACTACGCCAGGGTGGGCAAGAGGCACAAAACTGAAATTGCATAAATGCTGGTACCACTCCCTGGCATCCTGCTTTTTTATCCTATTCCTCTCACTTGAATGGACCAAAGGGCCCTGTGCAAGTGGCACAGAATAGAGACAAGACTCCATTCCTCCGCATTTCCCCATAAGCAAGCTAAAAACCTTCAACTTTCAGTAGGATCAGTGCTTGTTCAGTGTCACAAGGGTAATGACAGGCTGGTGACAAGAAACACATGGTGCGCTTTTTTTTTTTTTCCTTCTATTTTTACAGTTTTCTATTACTGCTGCATAGATTCTGTTTGTGGGACAGCATCCCACAGCAACTGACAGCATGCAAAGCCAGAACAGGCAGATGGCTCTAAATCAGGCAGCCTTAAAGCCAAAAGCCAACAGATGAATTAGAGGCAAGGGGAGCCCCATGGAAACCATGGAAGTTAGCACAGACATCGTGGGGCTCAGCACAACAGCTTCACTGCTGTAAAGGTTTTACAGGCATCTGAGAAAAGTTTGAAAGTGGAAAGAGTGCAATGGAACTTCCTTAACGGCACAGAGAAACACACGAGGGTGCTTTGAAAGTTTGAAAACCGGGCAGCAGAGAGTGGCATAGTGAACCTGTCAGGGGCCATAACTGATATCTTAACCACAAAAGGAAAATATTACATTGCGTGAAGAAAGGCCATAAAGACCTTGAGAGTGAAGACAAGCAGATCATGCTTGATATGATAAAATGCAGACTTGCAAGAGAGCTGCAGAGAGAAGGGTGGCAGGCAGGCAAGGCAAATGCTCTCTGCAGCAGAAAGAACGTGCATGAACAGGGTGAGATTGGATTTGTCAAGGCCAGCATTAGCCACGTTGTCACAGGACTTGAGACGCACAGCAATGACAGCCTGAAACGAGCGTGTGAGCCACAAGGGGGGACACAAATGGCAGTATTTAGAGAGGTTGTGTGGGAACAAGTGGCAAGAGTTAGACACAGCCTGGAGGCATGAACCAAGAGAGACATCTGAGCCAACGGTAACGTCCATGGCTGAGTGACAGGCAGGATCGGAACTTTGTCCGTGGTGTTTAAGAAAGAGCAGGTTTATGGGAAGTGATTAAGAACCACAATGAATGTTAGCTGACAGCTGGTCATCTGCAAGGGGACACACCATGGGGACAGGAGCACTGCTGAAATGGAAGGCACTGGCTGTAAGCTGGTAGGTCTCCACAGTGTCAGTAGGGGGACAGAAGCTGAATTTGTGTTTACAGAGGAAAGCAGTGAGATTCAGTGTAGAAATATGAGGGACAATGACCAAAATGAGTCCCTCTGAATCTCAAAGGAGTGCTAAGAAATGCTGAGGAGTGCCTATTCCTACCTCCACTTTCTCTAAATTGCTCCCTCCAGAGAAGGACCATCTCTAGCGCTCATAAAAGTACATCCAAGAAAGTAGCTATTTTCTCCTTCTCTACTGAAATTAAGTAATGGAAAATAGGACAACTTTTCCAGCAAACAATTTTATGGCACAAACCTTATCGCTCCTCCTTCTTCTCGTATTATAATGAGAGTATTTTTGTTTGTTTAAATGAGAAAACCAAATGAATACGTTCCACTACACACGCCCCTATCCTCACCCACAGAAACACTCCTAAAACATGAGGTTTACAGCATGCTCCTCAGAACTCTTTTATGTTGGAAGCAGGGCACAGAGCCTGACTCAGTGCCCCTCCCAAACTCCTGCCCCACACTTCCTGCAAAAAGTCCCCCATGAAGAAACGAAAGCTCAGCTTTACACAAACTAAAAATATAAGAGCATGTACATGATCCTTCACCCACAGTCAATGGGATCCTTTAGCAAGCTGTAGAAGTCTTACTGACGTCCAAGATGCCAATTAGAAGATGGACAGAAAGCAGATATTGCACTCTGCAGAACAGACGGGTTATCATACGTACAGTTACCAGCTGTACTACCTGCTGCATAACACTCCCAACTCTCACAATGTTTTATCAGCAGTTGCTGTGTCCAGTCCCACTTCAAAGCCATCCCCGTGCTTTCAGAATGGGCTTCCAGAAGTGCATGCTCTCCCTAATTACTATGTGTTTCCACTAGGTTTTTAATCATCAGCATTAAGGGACTGAACATAACCCACTGAGATACTGTAGTGTAAACACGAGCAGTGATTATTCCAACCTCTTCACTGGTTCCAGGTAATGATCACACTATATATTTCAAGCTCTTGTGTGGTTTAGGATGGTCGGTTTTCAAATCGCGTTATCCTGCATGTTTCTGGTTAAGGCCAACTAAAGGCTAAGATCTGTCAAGGGGGATAAGCATGTTTAAAAATTATTTTAAAGGCTTTCAGTTATTTAAAGTCAAGGCCCATGACCTGTTAAGAATCAGCAAAGAAGAAGACATCTGCCTCATGCTATTCCCAAGTAAACATATGCTGCAGAACTACAAGACAACTTAAAGTTGGAATTTCACTTTAATTTATGGTAACTGTGCGACTGGCATTGCTCAGCATAGAGATGGACATGTTAGTTTTAATCCTGTTAATACAAGTTTTAGAAGCATTCTACACGTGGCAGCCCAGTACTCACAGAAGTACTGATATTTGCCCTAGTTTTTGAAAAACGAAGGGGAGACCTTGCCATTAAGGCAGGAGTTTGAAAGGGCCCGTGTAACACACCCTTCGTTACAGTTTTAAACCCCATCTCCCATAAGGAAAGTAGAAGGGGGTACAGTTTCTTCCATATGATAACTTTGTAGTTACTGGACACTTCTCTGGTCACCCAGCTCACACTGTGAAGCTGCATGCAGATAAATATTAATTGCTCACTGCTCCTTCAACTCGTCTGCATGTCTGATTGCCATCACAGCAGAGCATGCAGGCACTCAGCACATGCAAGATTTCTCCTTCTAGGATTGTCCCAAATTAACCATTTCAAATCTGACTCATCTGCCATTTAACAGCATGACAAATCCAGAAAATAAGCTTGGGCACTTAAGCATACAAAAAGGCCACCAAGTGACTTCTGATGTACATACGCATCACTTAATGCCCCGTAAGTATGTAATTTAAGCTTTTTTAGCTGCTCTTCCTTGAAAATTAAAGTAACAGAGAAGACATCCCATTTGCCACAGACTAAAGCCATAAATGCTTGATTTGGTGTGATTTTTCCTGAACAAAGCTGTTCAAATTGTATTCATCAGGGGGTATGTTTGGCTTGGGGTATTCTTGTTACTTACTGTCCTGTTTGTGTCTTAAAAAATAATTTTTCTTTATTTTCAGTGAAACACCAGCAATGGAAAGTTTTGGTTGACATGGTTTTAAACCCTAGCATGTATTTTTAGTTTGTTTAATTATTTTTCTTGGTAAAATATAAAGGAACTAACCGGCCACTAGAAAGTATGCCCTCACACCAAACCTGCTTTGGTCTATGCTTGGCTGGAGCTCCTGGGGGACCCTGTGACACGATTTTGCTGTGCCACCATTCCCTATTTGCGGAGGAAATAGGAATTACAGTCTCCAAATAAGTGGATTCTCATCAGAAATAAATGACAGCTCAGCAGAATGAAGCTTACTGCAGAAATATATTGGCTTAAAATAATTATAGCTTTTATGAGAAATCTATCAGCAGGTCAAGATGGAGATTTTACAAAAAAAAATAAAATAAAATAAAAAGCCAACAACAACAACAACAACAACAACAACAACAACAACAACAACAAAAACCACCCAATCACCACAGTAGCAATAATAACAAAAAACAAAAGCAAACAGGCTATTTCAAGCTACACCAAGGCCTTGTTTTTTCATGAACTACCTGGCATCAACAACAGGCCAAGCTTTGATCGCAACCACAAAGGTGAATTTCCATTGAGAACATGCTAACACCACCCACCAGCCATGCCCAAGCATCTAATACGTAAATTAAAATCACCAGGCATGTACACAGAAAGGGTTGACACCCACTTCCATGGGTGCAGTCCAAGGCATGTCCCAAACTGCTGCACAGAGTTGGCAGAGGCACAGAGGGCTCCTATCAGCCCCACTGCCCAGCAGCCATCTGTGCCCACAGGTGGGGATGCAAAGAAAGAAAGGCTCCGCCCTGTTCCCAGTGGATGGGCTGAACCTCTTCCCCCAAGTGAAAGGAGCTAAGCCAGGCTCACAGCCTCCAATTCACAAGTGTTCATCTATGAAATCGGATTCCCACCCCTCTCCACTAAGAATCTGCTATTTCAACGGAGCGCAAGATGTCAGGATTTTTGCCAACATGAGCACAGCTGTCAAAATCTCATCCTTGGAAAGAATCCCAGATAGACACATGTTTTACCCCAGCCAAAATGGTCAAGCTATGCAGAGAAACATTCAGAGAGGAAAAAGGTTCCATACTGTCATTTCAGTATCTTGGGATTGCTCACAGCCAGACAACTGGGATGCGGTGTTTTAAGAGCTGAGCCGTTAAAAGCAACAGGCATCTTGCTATTGACAGCAACAAGAACAGATTCAGTGCCTTTGGCATAAGATTATCAAAAACAGAATTACAGGAAGGGAAGCAAGCTTGTTTGGATTTGAGAGACAACAAATAAAAGAGAAAATATGCTCACAAGATCACACAGAATCACAGAATGGTTTGGGTTGGAAGGGACCTTTAAGATCATCTAGTTCCAGCCCCCCAATTTTCAGTATGTTTTCCCAAGTATCTTCAGCACTTTTGCCTGGCATTTCCAATGAGGGTCTGAGAAACCTCAGGTTTATGGTGCCCTTGGGTTCATGCTCTTTCAAGCCTCGGAGACCAGGCTAGACCTGCCATCAATGCCATGGGGAAGACGCAGAAGATTTCTCTCTGGATTGTCTCAGGGACCTGAGACCACTGCAGCCACACAGTCCTCATGGGCACCAACACAGGAAAAGTTGGTTGGAACTGGTCAGTGGAAGCTGCTGAGGTTGTGGTCCTGCTGGCAGTATCACACACTCCTTGTGTCTGACATGTGAGGGGCAGCTTTGGGAAGGGAAGCCCCCAGCACAGAGTTTTGCAGCTTCCCATCATCCTTCTTGTGAAAGGATGAGGTCTAGCCTGAACTGAGCAAGACTTCCCAACCTCTTGAGCAGGCAAGCACCAACCTGTTTCTCCTATTTTGAGATTAGGACAAATAATTTGGCTCAGGTTATATACATGGACAGGAATAAAACTAGCAGAAGTGCAGCAACTCCTTGATCCCTGCCAAAACACTGACCACTACCATTTTCCCAGCACCACAAATGATGCACATGGGACCCGTGCGTGTTGCCTTTCACATTACGATCCAATTTGCGTGCAAGCAGCAGTTAGCTGCTGGGAGATGAACTTCTACAGCTCAGGGGGTGGGGAGGGGAGGTGGCATCAGAAACAATCTTCAATCATTATCCTCTTTACTGGAAAACGTGTATCTGAATGGCCAAATTTACTAGCTGTTCCAAATCTTTATGAGATTTATAAGGCTTAAGAAAAAAATTTACTAGAAAGACATAAAACTTCAGTGGTTTGAAATGGAAATGTTTGCAAGAGACTTGGGATCAGCTGGTTTCAATTGCAGCCCTGTCTGAAGCAGGGAGGGCTTCGCTTCAGGTCTGAGGACCTCAAACCTCTCCTGACCTGACCTTCCAAAGACAGCTAGAGATTAAAGCAGCCTAGAGAGCCAATGCTCCATCATTAGGAGGAGCTGTGGTACCCCAGATAAAGGAAAAGCACTATGGAGATGATGAGGAGCACATGGCAAAGACATTCATTTCTCTTTAAGCAAACTTGTCCAGTCCTGCAGAGCCAGTCATAAGCTAGAGCTAACAATACCTGGTAAATCTCCACTGCTTGAGCCCCTGTCTCTGCACCCCACTCCTTGCTTTCCATCTGTCCACACAGAAAGTGTTCCTGCCTCTGTCCAAGCACACTGTCTCAGAATAAGCCCTCTGCCTTCACAGAAGCAACCTCAACCCCTAAACTTTGTGAAGAAATCTTATCTCCAAGCTAAATTTGACCCAATGGAAAATAGAAACTGAATTCATTTCCAAGCATAACAGGGGGGACAACAATGCACTTGCAAAATGTTGTTTTTCCTGTATCAGAAGCCCGAAACCACATTACACACATCTCTTAATGAGGGTAATAAGCTTTAACTTAACAGCCTCTGAAGTGAGCTCATCATCCACTTAAGAATAATATTCCCTTCAGTACCTTGTAGGGCATGTTGGGATAGGTTGGCCAACACTTAACACCTCTGCATTTGCCAGCATATGTTCCTGGCTCTGAAACAAACACAAAACATGTGAAGATTTCCAAAGGGCATCTGCAGGGTGCACGGAGAGGTGCTGCAGAGCTGCTGATGAGCTTCTTGCAGCACTCATCCTTCCTTCCCTTGCAAGATGCTTAATTACAGCAGGCTGCTATGGGATTCACACCTAGCAACTCACAACTAATCCACTGGCAATTATACTCAAGGCAAGCTAAGAAGTATGTGGGATACCTCCTGTCTGTCTCTTCTACCCACATTGCCAGACAAGGTTTTCCCTCCTTCTTTCTCCTATTTCATGTCCCACAAACCAAGTGTATAGCTGTTCAGTTCATCTAACTAGTAGATCATCCCTTTCACTGGGACTGTCTGTAATCCTGTTTAAGTGAAAATACCAAACACAGTGTCCTAACATATAGGAAACATCTTTGACATGAAGCGTTAGAGCCTAGAAAGGAGAGGACTGCTGCCAATACAGGGTTTTGCAGAGCAGAGCAGCTCCCCTGCCCTGCTGCCTCCATGCTGGCTGAGGCTCAGCAGGGCTGCATCACAAGATGCACTTGTTGATACTCAGCATTGCTGTTTGAGATAGTTTTACATAATTCTGCTCAGACATCCTTTGTGTCTTGAAATGTGATTTTTGGCATGCTTTGTCTAACTTGCATACTACTTACAGCACTTACTTGGGTGCAGTGTTGAGAAAATCATCTTGATCTGTTTTAGACATACAACTCCATGCCTTCTCCTGATGGCATCTTACAGAAGAGCAGTCCACAAATCGACTTCACTCTGCATAAAGACATATGTGCTTATATTTATAATTAACATCAGCATCATCTTTATTAGATCTCTTAGCAGACAGGCATGATTAAGAACATTTTCTTGCCCAAAAACCTATTTATTCAGGTAGTTTCACTTAGTAATTAGGTTCTGAAACACAGAATCAAACTTCTCAGTCTACCTATATTCATGAGTCTACCTATATTCATGAGCAGAAGTTAGCAACATACAAGATGGCTGTGCTTTGATCAAGATTTCCACAGAACTGACCAAATATGCTGCGTTAAAATCTATGAGTCCTAATTTGTGGGTTTTGACGAAAAATTACAAATTTGGTTCTAACTTGAAATACACTGAATTATGTTTTCTTCATCAGCAGCATCACTGTGAACTATCGTCTGGCAGGAAAGACAATTCTGGCTCCTACCCACCAGCTCACTGTGTGATACTAAGCTCACGGGCCGACTCCCAAGCCATGCAGCTCAGTACATGAGCTGAAGCTGCGGTCCTGCTGTAGTTTCTCCAACAAAGTAATGACTGAGGGGAGCTTGCCAAGCCTCAATCTCTCAAGATTCTCTATCCCCAGAACTCCCATTCCCTTGCAGAGAGAAAGTTTACTGTTACTGACATAGTATTGCAATTAGCTAAATCATCTGCAACACAGTGAACTGTTAACTGCTTTTCATTACAAACCAATCAAGGTCCCTTCAGTGCACAACAGGGCCATCCCATGGGCTGAGAAACTGACGACTAATTTTTTTTTTAACCTGTTAGCAATTTGTAAGCAGGCTTTAACTTTTCTTTTTTCCCAAATTCTTAGATAAACACCTTCAAATGAAGGTCTTTCAGCTAGCAGATTGCTTGCAAACTCTTTCCACTGATTACTGACTGAAGCACCAGTTGCGTCCCATGATCTGCTCTACTACTGCTCTCTGAAGTTGCACAGTGCTGAACAACACAAATTCCCACCTTTTTTCCTCCAATATGGTTTCATTTATACTGTTTCCACACTTCAAAATTAAAAAGCTATTCTCTGTCAAAGGTTTTCTGCATTTTTATATTTACTTGACTATAAAGTACTGATAACCTCTTCATTCCCCAAATACTGCATTCTTGAATGGGGATGTATTCATCTACGGCTTTCCTGTACATTCTAGATGTAAAAAGTTGAATGCATTCCTATTTAGCCTTTTTTAACTGCTCTGTGTTTACCTGCATACTTTTCAGACCATTAAGCAAACGCTCATGCATTAACCAATTAGTTAATGAGCGATGTAATTAGGAAAGAAAGACAATTTTCCAGAAACCTGAAAAACTGTGAACACTGAAATAGCAAATCCAAATAAATCAAACCACTTTCACCTGTCTCTCCTAGTATTCATTAATACACAGAATTGTAGGCATCTTCTCCAGTATTTTTCTTCCTCCCTTTATCTTCAACTGAAATGGATTTGTAGCTTAGGTGACTGTAATATACTGCATACTCACACCCTTGGCCTGAAATTTCCAGTAAGGCAGGCAGCTTTTTTTTTTTTTGGGGGGGGGGGGAGGGAGGGGCTTTCTATGGGCATCAACTACTAAGCCTTTTAGGACTCTCTGTAAATCTCAGCCTTTAATACCACTAGATTTCAAAGCATGTATGTAGATTTATTACCGTAGCTTTCTTTAACCAACCAAAAGTAAAGTACAACAATATGGCATTGCTACTGTGGGGAATGGGATGCCACAAAGAATATGTGCCCTTGACCCTGAAATTAATCTCTGATTTTTTTCCAAATTTTTCAAGATCACCAGAACATGCAGAGAGGGGAAAGAGCTGAGGTGAGGGGGGAAGAAGGACTGCTTGTAAAAGGAGACAGGTCCTACTTCAGATATCATTCAGAGGATATTTGGTTTCACACCAGTCAAGTACAGTTTGTCTAATCTGACTTCAAAATCATTGTTTACCCCTTAAAATATCTTGGTTGTATGAGACAAGATATGAGTCTTTAGGAGTCTGGCAGGGTGAAGAGAGAAAGAGAAGGAGGGAGACAGAAAGTCAACAGATCAATAAAAGCACTTTAGGGTAATGGCTCTACCTTGAGCAGACCAGGTCTGGATTCCAGGCCAGCCCCAGCACTGCCAGGAAATGTGCATTTGCGTGAATGAAACGCTCAATCCGCAGCATGGCAGCAGAAGGCTGAGGCTCTGGTTGTGTCCCCATCCGACACCAGAGTTTGCTTCCTTCCTGCCCGTCCTTGCTCACAGCTGGTGTCCTGCCTGCAGTCATTGAAGGAGAGCCAGGGTGCCCAATCAAAGTGAAAATTGGGGTTTGCAGCTTTCCAGAAAGAAGGAAAGGAAAGGAATGCAGTAGGACAAACTGGAGTGAGAAGTGGGCACAGAGGAACATACAATGCTTTGCCTTGCTTTTTTTTTCTTTCTTTTCTTTTCATGCCAGTTACACAGAAACAAAGTGCCTGAGTCAAGTTGGAACTCATCGTCCAAGAGGCAGCACCAATCTAGTGCATCTGGGCACCATCTCCCAAGAGCTTCCCAACTCCATAGCATTTTATTACTGTAAGGGCCCCATCTACTGCCAAAATTTTGCAATGAAGCAAACCACATACTTAAATGTCATCTTTTGTTCCATCAGAACATTCATTAAAGAACTCCCAACCATTCCATCCCACCTTCTAGCTCTCATTTTCACACACACATAAGAAAGCACACATAAGCCAACTTTACCAAAGATGCACAAGCCAGAAAAAACCTCCCTGCTTTTTATACTAGTTCAGAGGATCCAGCCATTATGGTGGCCCACAGAACAAGACCCTCTGCATTCAACCCACACCAGAGACCTGCAGTTAAAAGGGTCAAAAGAGCCTGCTTCCAGATATCCCAAAGCTTTGGGCTGCTCATAATTTGTGCACTTCTGCACAAAGGACCTCAACTCCTGGCAAGGTGAGAGCCTGGCAGCAAGCAGTATGGAGCTCCTGCTGCCCCCACATCGCCCTCCCAAAAAGCAAGCAGCAGCTCTGTTTTTCAAGACAGAGGAAGGGGAGCACAACAAAATGAGAAAAACTGCAACCAGACAAATATAAAGATTGTTTCTCTTTAATTATCCGTTCTCAGAATCTTTGCCCATCAGCTGGAACTCCCCATTGCTTTTCTTAAAGTAAACAAAACCATGCGTTTTTAATGCTGTCCCACCTTACTTCTTTGGTCTGACTAATTACCAAGGCTGGACATAAATTGTTCATTTGTGACACTGTGAATAGCCTCATTTATTCTGGACAGCACACATCTGTTTTCACACACACATGCATGCTTACGCAAACACCCTTAGCCTGCTGCAGGGACGGCTAGCATACAATTTCAGCCCCATATTGAGTTCTGGCTGGTGCTGAGGTCCCCGAGGCTGAAGAGAAATAAAGTTCTTAGAGGGGAAACAGCATGTAAATACAGCTCTTATGTTTCCCCACATGGAAAATGTTTTCTTCAGATGAAGCTGCTGAACAAATCATGTGAGAAAAGGTCTGCTAGGTTGGAAGCAAGCTTGCTTGCAACCAGGGAGAGGAGAACATTGCAAAATGCAGCTCTTCTATCTCCTCCCTGAGCAAACAGGCCGTGTCCTACCAGCCTGAGCAAGCAGCAAAGTACAGGTGGTCAGGGGAGTGCATGCTACTGAACCACACTGCGCTCTCAGACCTTCAATCAGTGTTTCAACATGAAAGAAATCTCTCTTCACACGTACCTCATGAACCTGACATTAGATTCTCAAAAAAAAAAAAGTCCAAGAAATACTTTTCTTGTGGTTGCTATGCTTGCTTTAGGTGTTACGCTCAATAAACAGGCTATTGATCTCTGACACATGGGCCCTGACTTGTTGCTCACTTAACATCTTACACTATTTTACTAATTTTTTTTTTTTTATCAAATTCTGTTTTCCATCAACATGATGACAGACATCAAACCAGGGGAGCAGTCCCTCTTGCCTGTGTAGCATGCACGTGCCTGATGAACACCAGGATGAGCAGGGCTCATGTAAAGTAAGGGCTTCGGCTCCCCGGCAGAGGATCCTGAACTCCTTCCCCAAGCACTGGGGTCTACCCAAAGCAAACCTGGAGCTCCCCCCCGCCCTGGGCTGCTCTGAAATGAAGTGGCTGCACAAACACGAAGGGCTTTCCCTAGGCAAGGGCAAAAATACACCCTGCTCACATGGGAAGACGTTCAGACATGCAATTCACACACCATCATCCATCAACGCGAAAAGGAGAATTTCTCAAGAGCTCTGATAGCACAAATGTTCTGGGGGTTTTCTGGGGTTTTGTCTTTGGATTTTAAGGCGATTTTATTCTTCATTCCTGGTGGGAAAGCTTATGCCTTTATTTCTACAACTATAAACCAAATAATAGATTAGGGTGGGTTTTTTTGGTGTTTTTTTTTTGTGTGTGTGTTTTTTTTTTTCTTTTTTTTTTTTTTTTCTGTCAGGGATAGCAATGGTACTGAACATATGCAAAGTTTCCACTAAAGGTTTTTGTAACTTAATTTTCCTCTGGAGATTAGAGGCAGCCAGATATTCTGCTTCTCGCTGGAAGTTGGCCGGTAGCCACCTCGTGCTCCTCTCCCTGTCATCCCCCCGGCCCCCAGCCCCAGCACTGTTAATCAGATGGCTGTATCTTCCCTATATTTCTCCTGTCAAGCTATTAGGGGGATACAGAAGAGAGAAAGAAGAGAATCGGCTGAGATATAAACCAGCCCATCTCCCTGAGTGCCTCTCCTTCTTTTCAAGGTTGAGCTGTCTGTATCGCTGCACACCCTCCTGTCACAGCTAAGGAGAAACTTGCTTTCCCTTGCAGAGAGAAAACAGATGACATTTATTTCCCAAACAGAGAGGGACAGAAAGAAATTTGTCTGTGTGGAAGAATCACTAACCTTTAAAAACAGAAAACTGTGGCACGGAAAGGGAGAAAATCCCTGCCTGTGGGGCACGCCTGGCCAGGCCCAGCGCTGAGCAGGATGATGGCGGCCTCACAGGGAGCTCCTGGTGCTTGGTGGTGAGCAGGGGCAGCTGGTTGGAGGCAGAGCTGTTTACGAGGTCTACAAAGAACACCCAAATCCAATCACACCTAGGCCTGAAGGTACTGATTTTAACACACCCTCCCCTCCTCAGTAGGAGTGCAACAGCAGCAGACAGCCCAGCACACCTAACATCTACAAGGTTTTTCCTCTCATGGAAGTATTCCTGTGGGATTTTGTCTTTGCAAGGAGAAAAAGTGAACTCCTACTTCTGGATATCTCAAGAATTTGAGAATATTTGGATTCCAACCTTCTTGGCTGGGCTTATCTCCCCTTCTTGCACATAAAGGAGAAAAAATAAAATTAAATAAAACAGCCAATATGGGTGTTACACATCAGAAACAAGAAACGTACACGATTTTGGCCTTAACCATCAGTTGATAACAAACCAAGCAGCAAACTAATTGAGAATGCTATAAATGCCCTTCATTTTCTAGTAATGTGAGGATTTCTGATCATAGCAGAGACCAGACTGCACTCCAGCAATGCAGGGCACAGAGACCCACTTCAGTTCTCATTCCCCTTGCTGTCCGGTGTTCTGGTTTTAAAAACTACTTGGAGAGGTTTATAAGAGACACTCAGGAAGCACCTCAGTCTGTCTGGGAAAGAGGACCTTGCTATTAAAAAAAATAAAAAGGACTTATTTGGGTATCCTCTCAGTTCCCTTAAAAACATTTGTGTACCAGGTAAAGATGTCAATAAGCACAATGGATCACTGCAGAGATATATATTTTTTTCCGAATCTACGTTAAACAGAGAGTAAAATCAAATTTATTTACCAACACTCGAGCTCCTTACTCAGACAAAGCATTTGCTCATTTTAAAACGAGTCTCAGGCTAAGGAAGGAACTGACAACTTTTGAATGCACCTTAACGAATGAAGTGTTTGCTCTAGGCAACCCCTCTCCTGCTAAGTTTGAGGTGGCTTCTTGGTTTCAGATGTTAATAAAATATCAGTCCTTTCATTTTGGGATTTTTGTTTGCTTTTGTACCTAAAAAGGAAAAATAAAGGAAATTTCTCAAAATGTTGTGAAGAATATCTAACACACACAGCTTGTGTTTTTAGAAGAGAGAAACGTGTGAGTGCAAAAAGCACAAGGGAATGCAGGCACACGTGTGTGCCTGAAACAGCAAACTCACCTTCAGGCGGGGTGTGCAAGAGGAGCTACATCTCAGCCCTGCATTCCACAGAGACTTGGCTCTCCCATGTTCATACCCGCCTCCCTGGGAGCCCTCCCCAGCCAAACAGCCTCCCTGCCCTTGCTGCAACCTTTTGTCTTTCACTCCTCTCTCCTTCCTTTATCTATGTACTGCAGCCATTATCTCCATCAGCATAACTCCTTAAGATACACCTAGACATCATTTTGCCAATGAATGCATTTCACACAACATTAGTCATATTGTACTGTGGATAATTTTTATGATATTGCCGTGCCTCTCCTTGGTACACTGTTACAGTTTAATTTGTACATATCCTGCCGCTGATGTAGCAGCACTCAGCTGTAACCAGAGAAAGCATGATGGCTCTGTATTATTGCAACACATTTTCCCTCTTTAAAGACAAAAAGAGACTGAGATATTTCTTACGAGAAGTCTGTTTGCTTTCTAGGATTAGTTAGGTGCACACAGACCTGTCTGCAGGGTAAGAGAAGAGCCACATCCCAACTCTGCTCCATGGGAAGAATTCAGATTCAAGGTTACATCTCCAGCCTGCTCCTTCAGTACATGCTATGAACTCGCACATTGATCCAAGCACCTTTTCACAACATTCAGTGTAAGGATTCCAAGAACAGTTTTCCAGACCTTATCTAGCTCCTCATCTTCCCCAGACCAGCTGATACCAGCTATCTGCTTCCTTAGCAAACGGTGCAACCCATCCTGGGGTTAGAGACCAAGGCTACATATCAATTTTCAGCCTCAGGCACCAGTTCCACATTCAGACATGCAGAGCAGCACTGCAAAGGCCTGTTAACTGCACCAGGTACTCAACGACCAATATTGGTACCAACAAAAAGGACCTTTTCAGTGCTTCTGCTCAGTGATCAACTTTCCCACGTGGAAATGTTTTGCAAAAATAAGGGATTACTTGGAAAGACACTGGGCTAACCCTGCTGAGTGTCTGCTTTTCTTCTTCTTAGCTCTACGGCATGGAATACTTCTGCTGGTAATTTGGACAGTGACCACAAGGTCATAAGATTGAGGGATCATTTGAGACTCCCTTCATTTGTTAGTTTACTTCTGGAAGACAAAACAGTTGACAATTTCATCTAACAGAGGTTTGTTTAATTCTTTAAAAATACTAATTTTAAAGGATCTAAGTTTGCTCCACATATTTGAACCCTGCCACCAGAATCCATTCCTTCGAGTAATGGCTCTTCAGTTTTCTTTCCAGCCAACTGTAGAGGTTTTTTTTTTTCCTATTTATCTTAATCAGAATTATAAAAATATTTTTTGTCCTGCAGATTTATTCCTGCAAAGTGAGTCAAAATTAAGTCACATCCTTGAAGGGTGCCTTGCCTTATTTCAGGGGGAGCACAAGAGGGGAGGCAGCTACTTGAAGAGTAGAGGTTTTTCCCCGCGCCCTAGAACACACATCTATGCAAGAACCAACCCAGGCTATGCTGAAATGAAGGTGTTAAATTGTCCATAAGCAGTTGGCCCATGTAAAAAGTTCTTATCATGCTTTGCTCCTGTGAATCAATCCTTTCAATTAAGGTAGCTGGGGGATATAATGATGTTTTTATTTGCAATTACAGCTTTAAATTAGGATCAATAAAGGCAGCTACAGCCCTACCATACCAACAGTCCTGAGAGGATGGTAGGTTTTCATCAGAAAACACACTTTGTAAATAAGCCCATCCATTTTCAATCGAAAATATAATAAAATATCATAGAAAATAGAATCTAACACATGAAAAAGACTCAAGGAATCTTTCTATTTGTTTTCTGTTTTCTTTTTAGGCATCAAGCCAGCAAGGCCTTCTTCTGTATGGTTGCATCCCCTTTCCAAGGTCTCCTCTGGAATTAACTGAGTGGGAACAAGGCCATGTCAAAGCTGACTTTGTCTCAGAAGAGGAAAGAAAAACACACACCTTGCTAGTGACCACCTTACATTTCTGACTTCATATATAAAGGTTTGCTCAATATGAAGCCACAGACTAGTTTATATGTGGGTTGTTGTTTTGTCTTTTTTAATCTGCTCTTCTAACAAAGAACGCTTTCTTTTCTATCAAAATACACAACTATTCATTTTATGCACACTGGAATTATTAAAAAAATAATAATAATACTTATTACTAAATGGAAATTTTCTTTTTTTCTTCAAGACATTGGGGCTGTTTCCCCATTTTTAAGCAAACTCTCAAAAAATTATATGAACTTTTGTTAAATAACATCTTTTCTGAGGATGAAATAGCAATGAAAGATCTTCAAGAGTTTCCCATTTCGTAGCTGTTGCACAAGTTGGCATAATATCTGCTATGATTTATAGAGAAATAGGCGTGTAAGAAGCCTCCCTTCTAATTATAACTGGTTATGAGGTGCATCACTCATATCAGTCTGAAATTTACTTCCATCTCAAACAAGATATTTTTGCCTTTTTATTATCATAAACTGGCCACAGAAATGCTGATAAAAAGATTACAGAAAACGTTATTAAGTTAATCCCTTCCCAGATGGAGTTCCTTTCTTTTCTCTATTTTTTTTTTTTTTTTTGTTCCCGAATACAGACTTATTTTGTGTCTGTTTACACGCTGTGATTTGTCAGACAGTAAACACCATCTCTCTTATGGAAAGTTGTGCAATGAAACCCTTTCCTATTTCATGTCCTGCATTATGCAGAGAGGCTAACTTTGACAGATCGTGCAGAAGAACCAATAAATCCAATGATTCCTTCCACTCTCAGAGGCAGCACATGCAAGGGCTTCACCCATATACTAGATGTCATTTGAATGCAAAACATGCTAAAATTCGTCCTGAAAAGCACTTACATTTTAAAAACACCATAATTCTAAGAAGAAAAATGCTTGCCATATATTTTGGCTGATTTCAAATTCATATATATTTTAAATTATCTACATACCTTAAGCTGCACATTTTATACAACAGAATGATAACCATTACCATTCCACTCCATCTAATCCACCAACGGTCTTGATTTATCAGCTAGCTGAGTCTATCACACTGCCCCTCCTGAAATTCAAGCTCTAATTTTAATTTTCGTTGTTGTTGCTGCTGCTGCTACCTGGATGTGGCAGCTGCCATGAAGGCACTGGGGCCTTCCTCACCCTTTAAACATAATTAATGTTATTGAAGATAATGATTTAGGATATCATCCATCTCCAGTACAGCTTACCTTACGTGACTTGTTCTTGCAGGTATCTGATTTGTATCATAGACGCGTTGACTTGATTGCTGTTTTGCCATAGAATAATAGTTTCCTGGTTTCCAATGACATACTGAGTCTCCCTTGATCACTTAGGTGATCAGTCAACACACAGGTTAATTATGGGTGAAGGGGTGTCTGAAGCCCAAAGATCAAAAGATGCACACAAGGTCTTCTCCAAGGCATTATTCACCTCCTTAAGCACCACTCAGTCAGTTCAGATTCCCATTTCCAGTCCCTAAGTGAAGCGATGGGATGGTAGGAAGCCTAGCTGAGAGCAGCCAAGAAAAGCAAAATGAAACTCCTGATTTATCCAAAATAGGAGAATCAATCAATCAATCAATCACTGTGAGCACATTTGCCTGAATGAAAAAAAGTAGGTGTATTCCCATTCCCCTCCCACCACTCTTTTATTTTTTTTTAAACCAACAGTCAAGGACAGTTATATAGAGGTAGAAAACTTGACAGCTTGCCACAAAGTTCTCATCTCCGTCTCTGGTAGAAATTCCTGGGTTTTACCTAATACTGAAAGGAAGTGCTTTCACACATTGCTGTGCGTGTTACCTTCACTCACTCAAAATAATTATTTGCAGAAATTAGGTGCTGATGGACAAAAATGTAAGATGTTCTCCCAAAATATATAGGAAAAGCAGTTCTTCCCAGATCTTCATTTTTCTACCACTCTCCAACTCACGTAGGCATATTAATATTACCAGCAGCAATTACAATTACTGCCCTGAGCCAGCCAAGTCTCACCCCTTTGGGCCACAACCCATACTTCTCTAGGGAAGCAGCATCACAGAACTGCAGTCTTCCTCCTGCTCCAACGCCCCATGAGCTAAACACAGCCTGTTGGACAAGTCTGTGTAACAGATTGGACCTACAGCAGTTGTGGTGCCGTGCTGCAGCCACAGCTTTGCTCCTTCTGGAGGTAGGAAGAACAGTCTCACTGGTATGACGGGGTGAGCTCACTGCAGGCTTGGGTATCAGCTCAGTACCTGCTCCATTAAGCTGCACCTGTGTTCTTTCACCTAAACCAGTTTCTCCATCTCTGTGGTTTACATATTACTCGATTAAAGAAGGGTAATACGTCTCAAAGGTTTCTTTCCTAAAATATCATGATTACTCTACTCAGAGCCACTCTGCTGTTCTTTTTAAGGCAAAGGGAACTGAATCACTGAATTGTAGATCTGAGATCCTACACAAGGTCAAATGTCCGCAGGACTTTGCTGCAAGCATAGCACAGTGCACACAATTCTACATATGCTTTCTTTCACATACAAATAAATGCTACAGATGCACAACCCACGTGCACGTATCTGCGCATGCCAAAGGGATTTACACATGTTAATACTTAGAAAGCAAAGGCAGAATGTATATAAAATGGCATGCAAAAAGTACAATCACCCATGCACAGATCCCTCTGGAGGCATCACTACTTGGACGTATTTCTAAGATGCAAAGCAGTTATAAAATTGATATGTCACCCTCTCTCCAAAACTTAATGATTACAGTCTGTTAATTACATCGCATCTGTTGGAACCTTTAGCAAATAATTTGTGGACCTGATTTATTATTTATAATACCAATAGAAATTACAAGTAACGTCCTGAAGTCACACTGATGCAAACTGGCAGCAGAAGCAAACCATGCCATGTTCTCTCCGCCAGCTATCTACCCACGTGAGCACTGGGACAGCACAGCTATAAAAAGCCTTCTCTGGATTTTACTTTCTGCAGGCAGAGAGCAAGAAGTAAGAGAATACAAAGAGTCCAGCAGAGGAAAGAAAAGGATGTAAGAAGTGTATAGAGTCATTAACAGGTAGTCACAAAGTAGCTCTGAAATACTGTAGGCCACATAGTGCCATTGCTTTTAGTTAAGGGTCCCACACATGAGGTGTTCACAGAAGCTTTGAAATGCTGAAAAGGTGTGGCAGGGTCAGCCTCACTTTTCCCCCACTTCCCATACCTAAATGTGGCTGTTAAGGTTTCTCCAGTACAACTCCTAAGCAAAACCAAAAAAAAAAAAAACCTTCCAACTGCTGGCCCGGAAAACAATGTGGGATTTGAAAGGAAAACTTCTTTCTTGGGTCTCCTCAAACCAGTACCAACAGGTCCTTAGAGTAGCAGAGCAGATGGCACTGCGCTGATGTAAACTGGAGGCAGAACTGCCACCCTTTTCTTTGTAACAGAAACAGAGTTTTTGGATCTCGTTATTATTATTATGGGACTTGAGTATTACTTAGCTGTTCTTTTTATACTGCTTTAGCCAGCCCACTTATTCACCAGAAAGCAAATAATCACTCAAGGCTGAAGTTTATGAAACTTCTGGGATTCACAAACGTGTTTCATGAATTTCTGGCAGTTGTCCGAATGTTCACAAATAACGTGATGCCAGTAATCAGAACAAGTCAAAACTTGACACTTCTATCCATAAATCAGGAGACGTTTTATTTTTACTGCTTGAACAGTTCTGTTCCCAGGCACGACTGGATTTGAACCACCAACCTAGAGGTGAAAGGACCTTTATTTAATGTATTTGTTTAGGTTTATATGAAATATAAAAAAGTGCCTATCCAGGATTCTAGCCACCTCTGCCATATATTAAAAAAACAGGCCAACTCATACAGACAAAAATAAACTCAGCAACTTCCAAAAGCCAAAGAAGGCACAAAAGAGACTCCGGCCAGATACCTCAAATCTTTCTGTGTAAACTGAAAACTTTTGCACACACTATTTCACTCTTCTCCAAAGCCTGGGACATGAAGAGATGTGTCCCTCAGGTCAGCAGAATTGGACTCTCCCAGGCAGGAGGGAAAGAGAGCATTCATACTGCTGCCAAGGAGACCTATCCTGTATTCTCTGCTTCAAACCGAGAGGACTTCAGCCAAAATGCCTCTGTGGCTTGCAGCTGCAGTGGTATCACTAGGGAGACAGAGCTCTCTATTAAGCAAAGAGGATCTACGATCCAAGACCTCAAGCCAAGAAACTATTTCAGCCTCCCCCTCGAGTCCGCAGGCACAGTGCAGGTCCTGGAGCACCAGTGTTAAGTGCTGATGGTGAAAACTTCCACTCATCGCTCCATGCACATGGATGACGCTCTGCAAGCTGTTCTGCACATCCCACCACTGCCTGGTGCTCTCCTCCACACTCTGCACAAACACCCAGGGACACCTCTCAATTTTGCATGTTGCAGAGCAGTTGCACTCCAAGAGTTTCTCCTGGCACGGTCAGAAAACAGTTGTTTACAATCAAAACAATCCTGCTGCTGGCACTGTGCCTCCTGATGCCAGCCAAGAGCTCCATTTGCCATCCTGCCCAGTCAGCCTCTGCCCTCTCACTCTGCGATTGCAGTGGGGATAGGCAGGTGAGGAGACAGGGCAGGAACAGGAGGCACGCCTTTTCTCCTCATACAGAGACCTGTAATTACAGCTTGTGCTCCAAGAGATGATCCCAGAGCTGCTATAGGAAGCTCCCTTCCAAAGCAAACATGAAAGTAACATGAAGATCATCTCTTTGCTCTTTTGAAAGTTGCAGAAAAGAAGTACCTGTAGAAAGGGACGGTCATTTTCTGACATGCTGTACGTATTGTTTTCCAAACCCTCTGTGCAAACACACTTGTGCTCCTATCAAAAAACACCATATTCATTCCTTCCACTAATGGAAATGTAAGGAAAGGTTTCCAGTTTTAACAGTATGCTGAGCTTTGTCTTGGGCAAGAAGTTCCCGCAAAGACAGGTTGAGCAAAGAGTCAGCAATCCTCATCCCATCCATCCACTTAGCCTCTCCATGAGGCACATGTCACAGCAGCAGCTGCCAGCCTTCGTGCTGCTCCACACCACAGTGCTGAGGGGAGGCTGCGTGCAGGGAAATGAACGCTCCCTGAGGTCCTGCTCCAGCCGTAGTGGGTCTGGGGAAGGAGCAGGATCCACTGCAGCCAGGCAACAGCACACACTTCCTCCCCTCCAAGTGCCTACAAAGCAACCTGACTGGATTATTTTCTCCTGGACAGCTCTGCTTCTAAAGAGGCTGATTAATCAAAAGCACCTCCCAATTGAAATTACATCCCGCTTGCCTTCTGACACTTACCACTTCAATAACATCATTTATAGCTCCACTGTTGCAGTATGAAGCCCTAAGGAGAACTGGCTCCTACAACATGTTGCCATTACATTTTAGCCAAGGATGAATGTAGCTGCAAATCTCTCTGCAAAATACAGCAGAGATCTATTAAATGTATAACTTCCCTGGCACCAAAATGTTATTCTTTTAGCAGGTCTGCTTCTTCCCTAGAATTCCGATGAAGTGTGCTCTGCCACGTTATGAAATACACCACATTTCGGTGTGATACACAGAAAACGTCTTTGTTTAACACAGCTTATTTTTTATCATGTCACTTTTCTATTGGATTTCTTTTCTGTGAACTGGAAGCGTATTATTGTGACAGATACATTGCTTCACCAGGGAGGTTTGCTATGTGACCTGCAGTGTCAGAACGAGGATTAGGTGCTCCCTGAAACTCAGTCTGGAAGACTCGATGCAACACCAAGGAGCACAGAGCAAATAAAGAAGCAGGAAAAGCTCCTCAGCAGCACTCCCAGCTGAGTGGGCTGCCGGGGCTTTTTCCAGCCTGAAACACAGGCCTTCTACAAAAAAAAAAAATAAATTGAAAACTGAAATGTCATTTGTTATTCTGTGTTCATTCTTCCATTTATACATGCTTAGCAGGCAACACAAGAGCTCAAGAAAGTCAGGGAACACTGCCAGCATGTCCTTTGTGCCAGGGAGATGCAACGTGGTAGCAAACCTCACCTCTCTGAGCACATCCCCTCTTGGAACCATTGCTCTTCTTGTTTCCTCCAGACTGTCCAGGAAAAGCAAACAGGAACCTGCAGGAAGTAAAACTGCTTGGCAGAAAAGGTGCTAGCACAGTGCCCCAGGTGCAAGGATTCGATTTTCTGCTTCATTGTGAACTTCAGCAAACACCTGACAGAATGAAGCCCCATGAGATAGCTGATCCAACAGCTCTCCGCTGCTGCAGTCAGTGTGAGGAACTGGTTCAGCAAAGAGCTGACAAGAGCTGGGTGGTAAGGAGAGACTTCCCTCTTTTTGGCAGCAGAAAGCTGTCAGATCAGATCAGCCACCTTGTGCAACTTGCCCCTCAGGCGCCTGCACTCAAAGAGGCGATGTGCTTCATGCCAAGCTCTTTTTACATCTTTGTTTCCAGCGGTAGCACTCCCTACACACCTCAGCATCTGCTGAGGCTGGGCTGCACACCAAGGTCACGTCCAGTCCCGCCAGAGCCCACAGACCAGCCTTTCCTCTACCCAAATCCCTTGGGGCCGTGCTCCTACAGCAGCCAACCCACACCACGCAGCTGCCACTGCTGCTTCACCAAGTTACTCAGCAGCTCCTGCAGAGGCTCCACTCCTCGATCAGAGGGCTCCAAACCAACGCCTCTCATTTCCGAGGAGGATGCTGTCATTACCTGGTTCTCACCACTGATCTTGGAGGTGCTCTCCACTCTTCTTGTCAAATCTCACTACTTCACAAAAAGCCTTCATGTTTCATTGAATGAATGGGTGGAAGAAACACTGTGATTTTATCTTTCATCTTATTCAGGGCGCATTTAGGGATTTTTACTACTGTCTGTGAGCTGTTTCTCTGTAGCTGAATGTGAAAAATGTAAGCAATTCTTATGAAAGATTTTACAAATGATGCACCTTTTAGCTCAAGCAAAAACAAGTTACCTCCAGGTTCTTTGGCAATATGGCAAAACTCAAGCAGGAAGGACAGACAAAAGCTTCATTTAGGAGAACCTTGAGAAATCAGAACTTTTTTTTTCCTGGAAGAGACAAATTTGAGCTCTGCCTCCTGCGCTAAGATCAAGCAACCTGGGTAGCTGACTGAGGTCCGAAACCCTGGATGAAGTTAGTGGCTGAAGTGCCAAAGACATCTCTCATGCATGACACGTTTGGTATCTGATTTCTGAGCTTACTGCCTTGAACCAGTCATGTCTTTTCCCCACAGGGACACTCAGCTGGGAACCAGCACCTGCCAAGCACGTTGGCTCACGCCAGAGGCCAAGCTAACACTCAGCAAGAAGTAGATTGGGTTTAAGTCCAAAGACAAGAACAGAATGCAGTCAGCACAGAGTTTCCCAGTAAACCTCACTCCCTCATCTGCAGAACACTTACTTCCAAGATCACTTTAAGGAAAAATTATATTAAAGGTTATTTGGATGCCTCTAGTAAAGACTATGCAAGTAGGTAAGGGAGAGACAGGTCTGTTGTAAGCCCCAGCAGCTCTGCTTCCTTCCCACACACACCACTGGTCTTCAGATTCATCAAAGCTAGGCAGGAAAAGATGGCTCATATGCCCACAGTACTTATCCTGCTGATCAATAAGCTTCCTTCCTGCCTGATAACCAAACCACTTTAATATTAACAGTGTTATTTAAGATGTGCGGAAATTTGTCCATTCCAAGCAAACCAGAAATATCTTGACCTAGATACCGAGAGCAAAACAACATTGAGTAAACTTCAGCACTGCCAGTTCATCTATCATTACATTTGACATTTTATTAAAGAATGGGAACAAAACTATTTTATCCAAAAGGTTCTTCTACCAGCATATTTACTCAGTGAAAATTGTTCTGACACTTCTCCCCCATCAACTAGGCAGAAAAAAGGTTCATTTTATAGTCCATGAAGAAGGTACATGAGTTGAGTTTGTCATGAGCTCTGTTCAACAACAGGTAGTAAATACAATTATATCAGGAAGCATAAGTGAATGAGAGATTCATTTAAAATTCTTTTTGAAGGAAAAGAGGAGCACAGTGAAAGAACAAAAGTGAACACAAAGAGCACTTCCACCATGTCACAAGCAGGCAAGCTTAAGACAGTGACCTGCTCTGAAAAGGGCAATACCTGACAGAAAGTCTCAGCAAACACTATCACAAGTGCTACCAGAGCTGTTGCTCTGCTGGGCTCTAAGAAATGCTGGGTTTATGCAGCACCCTTGAAAAGTAAGGCCTAATTTCCTCCCAGGTCTGTACCAAAATTTGTTGTAGCTTCTACAAAATGATGTGCCTACAGAATTTGTCTAACATACTCAACGGCAAAGCTGAGAGGAAACATGAGTGTGTTGCTCTCTGACCAGAGGCTGGAGCCCCACTGAATCGCATAGTCTAATCCATCAGATTTCTGTTCCTTCCTCTTATCCATGCAAATGTTGGTGCCTACCTGAACGCATGTCAGTAGGTAGAGTATCTTAAGTATTGACCTACCTCCAAGACGTACTGCTTACCAAAAGGCAGAAAAGGGAAAGAAAGACTTTCAAAAAAGATCAGATACATCATAAGCTTGGCAGACACTGTAGCCCTGAAACAGCAGTTTGAAACTTGCACCATAACAAATCTTCTCCTATACATTATCTCACAGGAAACAACACATGATAAATTCTTAGCACAATGTGATTCCCCTCCTTCCACCTCCTCCCCACTTCAGAAAGATTTAACATCTAATTCAGCTTTTGACGAGCTGCTTCATCACTGCGGGAACACTGTTGATCTCTGTCGGAACCCTGCGGCCTTGGACAGAACAAACTGAAAGGGAAAAAAAAATTTTGGCCGTCTGTAATGATAAATAAATACATTACAGGATACAACTCTGGGGAATGGAGGCTGACACTGACTGAGCACCATGACCTCCACACAACTGCCAAGTCTCAGTCGTTTAACAAAAGTCAACTTTTGTTTGCCTTTTTTTTTTATCCACCCCCTACTCAATGACAATTTCTTAAAGTGAAAACACAGAATGGAAAAAGCAAAAAAAATAATTAAAACAATAAAAGATAGAACTCCAAACCCCTCATCATCTGCAACCCATAGGCACTTCGGTTTTGACAGAACAATATTTTATTTCTTTGGTCTCACGGAAACTTGGGAAAAACAGCCCATACTGCATCTCCAGCAGCAAGACGGGGAAGCTGTGCCATGGGGAATTCTCAAATCCCTTTCTGAAGCTCCTCACTCTAGGGTGTGCCTGCCTCCAGGCTGCTTTTTGGCACTGGTTTCATTTTCTGTCCACTTAATAAGTCCCACTCACAAAATCAAACACGTATGGCAGATGTTGGGTCTTTGCATTCGTAGCCACAATAACAAATGAGAGAGGGAGCAATTAGTTACCCCGTCAGCCAACCCATCTCCTTATCTCAGGGAGCCTCACCCACTGGTGTCAAGCTATCTCCTAGACTCTCCATTTCAACATCTGATTCCCATTTTTCTCCAATCATAGCAGAAAGGTGATATCTCCTGCCACCTCTTCTCATTTTACAGATGCACCAAGCGATAAAGAAAGTGTCACGACAAAGTCGATCAAGCTGAAAGCCAGGTATGGACTGCAAGCCTCTCATGTCTGCATTCTGCTTACCACAACATATTGTTCCATTAACTCCGTGTGCTTTATATGAACCACAGAGGATTCAGCTTGATCAAATAAGTTCAAGGTCAAGCTCTCAGGGCTCCACAACACCTTTCAGTGAAGAGCAGCACAGAAAACCCTATACTAGCACAAAAGAAGCTAATTCCAGTGCAAAAAGAGACCAGCTGGAGCAGCATCATGAGAATCAGCCCTACTAGCATGGTGAGTTACTAATCTCAGGCACAAAGTTTCTGAAGCCCACATCAGTGTTTCCTCCCAATTGCACAGCACATATTCTCCAGCTCACTCAGAGCTGTACAAGAGCACAGCATGCACAGTATGTCTCCAGTTTTCTTCTGCTCCCCTTAGTCCACTGCAAAACGTCTCCACCAGCCTCACTGCCAACACCAGCTTCTACGAGTATCTTCGTAGCTCCGAACTTGCAGATCACTGAACTCACTCTATTCACCACAGTACCAATCCAATCCACTCCACTCACAGCTACTACTACTAAAATATTTTCATTTTCAAACGTCTTGTGACTACTTATGCATCATAGCATCCTTGTTATTCTCTCTCTCTCCCACCTCCCCTTTATATACACAGGATAAGAGAGATGATTCGTTCAGCTCATCCAAACAGAGGAAGAGTCACAATTCAATCTCTTTATCTGTTCTTACTGGTTTACATCTTCAGTTCCTCAGTCTGTCTTGGTTTCTCTTTATTTTTTCTGGGGGGGGTTCTCTTCTCTCTCTCTTTTTTTTTTTTTTTTTAGGTTTTTTTAGTTTTTATTTGTTTGTTTGTGTTTGGTTTTGTTTTCTCATTTTGTTTGGGTTTGAATGTCAGTTTATAGACAAGATCTTTCTAATATGCCCTCCTATATAGGAATATTTCCTGAAGATCTAGGATTGCTTCAAAACTGCCCTCTAAGGGTGATGGTAGAAAAACATTTTTCGTCAGCTTGGTCAGTTCCCTCAGCTTGCTCTGGTAGGGAATACTCACTCCATGTTAGTTATATCTTTGATTGTCCTGTAATTGTTTCCTGCAGCTTATGTGCATTACAGCCTCTGTTAGCAAATGAATGCTTGATATGCCATAAGGGAAGAGCTGCAGACAGATTTCATAAAATCCATCAGGATTTCTAAGTGGTGCTCAAGCAGTGCCCAAATCACCATCAAGCTCACGCTGAAACCTGCCCTCAGAACAAGACTGACACTTTTATAGGGGAAGGTGGCTAAAAGAACAGATATATCAAGAGTATCATTCCCAAACTTTTTGCCTGAGTAAAATACAATGGAAAACAAGAATTATGACAAAACAAAAATCAAACCAACCAAAGAGAAGCTCTACCTCCGAACTGCCTACAACAGAAGCACGGCCCTCTGTTCCAGTCAAAATTCTGGAATGGTAATTCCTCCCTTAAGAAACCAGTGAGGCCTTCACCACGCTCCACAGTTCATCCATTGCAAGCAACAGCAAAAGGTATCTACTGTAATCTAGGCTTCCAGAAGAATGGAAGGTTTCCATAGAAATCAAGGGAAAAAAAAGGTAAAAATCAGACCTGGACATCTGGGTAGACATTATCTGCCTGTACAACCCACGTTGCTGGCATGCCTCATCTCTTGCTATAGCAGATATCCTACGTGTGTGCACACTGCATGCATGTTTAAACAAAGAAGCTGATAAGGAGTACTTGTCTGTCAGCAGTATCTGAAGCTCACGGCTCTTTGAGAGCATTTGGGTTTACTTGGCAGGTCATGCTGACTCCTTGTGAACCATTTATCATCACAAAAAAACTCCAGAGGCTGGCACTTTGCCAGTGTCTTGTCTTTTCTTCCCTCCCCCACCCTCTCTCCCCTCCTGAGTATTGATGCTACATCAAAACAAACCTCTGGTTCACATAGCAACAGAACATTTTTATATAACCTCTGCATGGGAACGCT
This sequence comes from Tragopan temminckii, assembly GCA_028571105.1. Lineage (NCBI taxonomy): Eukaryota > Metazoa > Chordata > Aves > Galliformes > Phasianidae > Tragopan > Tragopan temminckii. The sequence goes on along the minus strand of JAOWBP010004554.1, from coordinate 3,146,849 downwards.
ACACAAACCATCGGACAATCACTTGGAGCACGTTAGGTAATTCCAGGATATTTTGCTGGTTTCTATCAAAAACACTCCAGATTAAGTGAACTATAAAAGGGGAAGAGGATCTTTTGCATATGAGCCAGACTTGAAACACATCTTGGCACTCAGGACGTTAGGGGATTACTGCACCTTTTGGTTCCATGTTCTAAATTTTGCCATTTTCTATCTCCCTTGGAATCAGACTGGAGAGTCCAAAGCATTTAAGCCAGTTTGTGCATAATGTAATTGAAAGCAAAACGACGCTGAGGCAAAGTGCTGTGTCAGGGCTTTAAGAAGACAAAGACTGAAATTCAGATTTTGGTGGACACCGAAAACTCCCACTGCTATCTGAAACAGAGATAGCTGGACTTAGTTATAAAACAGCAAGGTCTTCTTAACTTCATTTTCCCTCTTCTGTCACAGGCTGTTAATACTCTCAGTAAGGACAAAATGCTACTCATATCGTGTTAATCCCATATTTCAGGGCTTCCACTAGTTTGTTGCAAAGATAAAGACCCTTTTTCCTCTTTTAACGCATAAAAAGACTGAGGATTTTTACTGCTTCCCCCTGATTCACTGAGCATGGCTGTAGCTAGAAACAGGACGCGAAGAAGGGCACACCTACACATCTACACTGACACTCATCTTAGAATTACCTGGGAGTTCCTGCAAGTCACCTGCTGTTCCCAAACCTCAGGACACCGCTGATGACTTTGATTTCTTCTGCTCTCCTCTTCTAGTGTATTATAGCCTTTCGGTCTTTTTCATTAGGTCTTAAATAAGTCATCGGAGAATGTTTTGCAGCAAGTAGGCGGTGTGAGAAATACATTCTGTGGATCCTTCCAGACTAAACATCTATGTAGTGATTGCCTGCAGTTATGGTGTAATGCACCGCTCCAGTGCTCCTGCACCATTTGGGAAAGATAATAGTTAAGGTGTATCCATCTGTCTAGGTTATTATACAGTGCACACCACTGAAGGATAATTTATGCAGCAGCTAGAATATAGTTAATATATGACAAAAAATTATAGAAGCTTCAGCATGCTCCACAACTCATCCACTGCAAGTAACAGCAAAGGGTATCTACTGCAACTTAAGTAACTTCTGTAGCTCTGGAGACACTCTTCTATATACCACTTTCATGATTGCAATGGTAGAAATAGTAGAGTGCCTTAAGACATCTTCATCCTCTACTTATGTCTTACTCTCTTCAGCTTGTTTTCTTTCTGATGTTGATCCTTTAGTTCTTTGCAGCTAACTGGCATGGACTGAAACCAAACCCCTTGGTACACTGGAAACCAATTTCTCCTTTCAGCAACAACAAACACATCAGATCAGCCTGTCTTCAGTTAACTGCACCCTGAGTCTGTCACCCTAAAAAAGGAATTTACAGGACATTCAGTGGAAATGAATGAGAGGTTCAGATCCTTGCAGGATTGAGCATGGATTGTTCACAGTCTGCAGTAAAGGAGGCTCAGAGGAGACCTTATTGCTCTCTTCAACTCCCTGAAATGAGACTGTGGCAAGGCAGAGCTTGGCCACTTCTAGGTAACAGCGATCAGACAAGAGAGCATGGCTTCAGGTTGTGTCAAGGAAAATTCAGACTGGATATTTTAGGAAAAACTTCTCTGAAAGAGTAGTTGGGCAATAGAAAAGGCTGCCCAGGGAAGTGGTGGAGTCACCATCCCTGGAAGTGTTCAAGAAACACGACAATGGGGTGCTTAGGGAAATGGTTTAGTGGGCAGTATTGTTGGTTGGGGGATGGTTGGACTTGATGGCCTTCGAGGCCTTTTCCAACCTTCATGATTCTTTGACACCCATGCAGCAGCCTTCATGTAAACTCTCATGTACGACGCATTGGGCATATGTACAGAAAATTGCTTAGAAATACACTGCTTCCCTAGTCTTAAGGTGGCTCAAAAATCCTCTGAAAGCCTCTAGCTTTGCTATCCCAGGAACTCTTGATTTCATATGGGCTTCGGCTTTTCAGTCTTTATTCTAATGCCTTTCAGGTTCAGTGAATCTAAGCCATACAAGATTTTTACGAAGTGTTAATGGGCTGCAGTGACTACATAATCCAGCACTGGCTGGTGAGTTATCACACCCCATTGTCACTTCATTAGTTGGCAGGCTGGGAGAACACAGGTGCCTCCTCTGCTCAGCAGCAAGGTCAAGCACACCAGTGGACAGCCCAGGTATCACCCTGGTACCATCTTATGCCCACCCATCCATCAGATCAGTACTAACAGTCCTCCATGCACAGGGTAATCTTTAGATCTCCACAATGGATTCACTTGATCTTTGCCAGCAGCTCGTGCAGCAGTACATCCATCAACTGCTTTGACAGATCTGCTGCACATACTTCCCGTCCCAGGCTTTCAGCAAACACTCTTGTTTGCAGGAACATATCTAGGAAGACTTCTGAGAAATACCCAATTCCCTCTTTTGGACAGATAAAGCAGAACACAGCCAGCGTATCTGAAAAGTTAGACATGCCATCTGTTGTAGGTACCACAAGAACAATCCAGAGAGAGAAACATCTAGAAGGAAATTCAAAGCCCTAAGAAGGATGCTGAGAATCAGCACGACTGCATCTCTAAAATGTAAAATGCAAGGGAAACCAAATGCACACAGCCAACATGGTGAAGCTCCATTGGCAACCAATTATGCCTCAAGCCTTATTGTCAAAAGTGAGTGCACGTAATGGTGTGTGCAAAAATGAACGATCAATAGGATCCTTCATCTATATGACCTACCGTGATTGCATCTTGCAGCCATGGTAACTGTGCACTCACCTGAGGAACCACGCAAACCACTGGGAACTGTGATGGGCAAGTGCCCATCACAGCTGCTGAGAATTCCTTGCTTCAAGGGATTAACTTTGAACGTGCTCTACGGTACAGCCTCCATAGCAGCAAAATCCGTTTGGTACATCATAAGTATATAAAGGTGTATATATGTATAAATACACACATGCTTTTATTCGTATGTAAACAGAATGTGACTGACAATCTATTGTACTAGTGGTGACAGTAAAGAAGCATCAAAAACATACCTCGAACATGTTGCTCCTGCATTTGGGGTAAGGGCAATGCACTGCTGTGCACTCACTCATCACGTGTGTATCCGTAAGCAGAAATGCAATAGGAACAAAACAGAGACATATAAGCTCCAGATACACTGAAGGCAAGGGGACAAGCAGCACAGCACGCTTTTGAATAATGGACTCGGGTGCAGGAGCATCCACGTGAAGCTAGTGCTAACAGCAGCAAGGCCAAACAGGCCTTACACAGCTTTCCTGCAAAGCATGAGAATCTGTTTCCACCCAGTTCAAGGAGTTATAGGAAGACTGACTTCTGGAGACTAAAGCAACCTCTTACTCCATCTTGTGTTAAAACAAATATAAAAACCACTCAGAACACAGATTTGCTTCCCTTGATGCTTTCCCTTAGGATAAGTCCTGTTCATATTCCCAGTAAGGAAGAGATGGTGGCCAGCCCCAGCCGCTGCAGGCTCTGAATCCCATTTCACCATGAGAAGAAGCCCAAAGGCACAGGGCAGGGCAGCTCTGCCAACCAAAGCAACGTGGCTTAAACGAAGAAATCTAAAGATGACAACTTCATTGCTGGACCAGCCCATGTTAAAAAGTGTGAAGGAAGATAAATATTTACCATGTTAACAAATACTCAGTTCTCTGTGCGTAATGGAAATCCTTCATTTTACAATCAGCAACCAGAGCAGCGAGTCCTGCAGAGTGATATCAAACCACAGCCTTGTTGTTCTGATGCTGACATGTTCTAAGGGGAAAACTGCACACTGGAGCAGGAAGCCAGGAGAGTAAAGGAGGGATGCAGTGCACAGAGAGAGCATCAGAAAGCATCAGAGGCATCTAAGGTGAACTAACAAAGTGTTGCTTCGTACCTCAGTACATTCTGTAGTCTGCTCTATGAGATGCACTATTTCTAGTCTGCACACTGCAAGCACACATCTGGCTGGCCCTGGTGCTGTTTAGGACAGGCTGCTCCTCCAGCATGCTGGTATTTCTAAGAATAGTGCACAGCATCTCCCATTAAAGCAGCCCCAACACAGACAGGGCTCTTGTATCCAGTGTAACCACTGGATAAAGCCCTAAGCAGCGATAGCCTCTACACTTGTTACCAATTAATTATTGAAAGGGTATCTATTGAGTTTTAATATGCATAAAAGTAAAGGCAATTCCAGTTGCCATGCAACTGGCTGAGAATCATGTAAACATAAATGCAGGAGTTCCATTTTTATGAATAATCTGGCGCATCTGGAGAGAAGGGCTTGGCAGAGCCACCATGCAACAGAGCAGAGGAGTAGCACTAAAGGTGCAGGGGGAATTAACCACTTAGAAGCTGGGATTAATGGGGAGTTAATGCATACATTTTAGGAATTAAGTAGCAAAAAAATGGCCAGAGAGCTTGCATCTGTGGAGTAAGAGACTGCCCTTTGGATTCCGGTCTTGTTTCCTACAGATTGACCCAAGTATTTATATAAACTGCAGTCAACAGAGATCTTATTGACAATCAGACGTAGCTCAGCAGCCTGATGAGACTTGTAATTATGCAGATGAAAAAAAAAGACAAAAGATGTCATCACGTCATCTGACCCGAACTGTTTCATAAAGACAGCACCAGCATTCGTTCACCTTGTTTTAAAGCACAGATGGTCCCACTAAGCATTCCAGCACAAGGCTGGAAGAGGGTTGCATAATTCCTGCCCCAAGAAATTTGCTAAAAGGATGAAGTTTAGTAAAACAAAAATATTTGTGAAGTCAGACCAAACATGTAAACAACAGTAACAAAAAACCCAAATCACATGGAACATTTGATCTCAGAAGGAATACATTTGAGGTTGACCCAGAGGATTAATATTATTGTTTTTATTTTTAACATTCTTTTCCAGTTCTCCTAGACTAAATGTAGTTTTTGGTGTGGTTACAAAAACACAAATAAAAATATTTGCCAGCCTCGTAGACGGAACATGGAATGGACAGCAATATCTCCCAGATTTTAGAAGCGGCTAGCAAACATGCAGTCCCAAAGCTATTCTCTTCTCAATACAAAACTCTCTCCTCATCTAAACAATCTGACACAGCCATTAGCAAGCCCGAGTCCTGCTTCTGTAGCTCATTTACCAACTCCTAAACCATTTACTTTCCCTGTGCTCTCCCACAGACTGCAGCACACCTTACACTGACAACTCACCAACTCCAGGTGCTGCCATTGCTTTTGTCTTTACCCGTTTCACTAAATTCTCTCTCCCACCTCCTTTCCTCCTGCCAAACCTGCCAGGGAGCAGACGCTCTTCGGCTGCAACTTAAATCCCAGGAGTGGGAACCTGAATGAAATGTGTGTGATTGATGGATTTAAGCCACTCTGCACTATTTTCCTTGCAGTTTTGTTGTCACTGCTTTCTTATACCTGCTTGCTGCTTATGAGAGCAGGCGGTATGGTCTTCAACACAGATAATATTATTCCTTAATCCACTCAAATGAAATGTTTGGCATTTAACTTTATAATAAAAGGTATCAATTAGGAACTGTCAATGTTTTCAGTAGTGATATCTAATTACTGTAACTTGCCATAGGCTATCTTGTTATATTCTAGTTGAATGACTAAGTATTCCTGACAAGTTTAATGCATTATTAAAGGTGTAATTACTCGGTTATTGCTCGTGTAATTCTGAGTTAATTACATGACATCTAAATTCATCATTTTTATGTTTATTGAACTTTGGTAAATTCACTTTTAGCTACTGCTTCATATTTACACTGTGACTCCATCTTCTCATTCTGAAGTTCGAGGAGAACAGTGCTGCATCTGCTCAGCACGGCGGGTGAAGCTGGGAAGGAGGGAACTGCAACCATAAGAATTCTGGTGTTCTCCTTTATCCTGCGCTTTCCTCACCTGCCACAACTGAATGTTGTCATTTGGTAGATTTGTTCAACTGGCAGCAGAAAAAAAAAAA
>JAOWBP010004554.1:3117529-3140730 GCA_028571105.1 Tragopan temminckii | reverse complement strand
TTTGGAAGAAGGAACTTCAATTAAGCAAAAATTGATTTTCTAATGAACTTTGTGTGTGTGTGTGCTCGTGACTGGTAGATTGTTTGAAACCATTCCAGCCCAAAACGTACAGAAGGAACAATTAAGCACACATCGCAGTTGACAGCAGGACTGATTTTAAGTCAGTGAATGCCAATTTAGCCCTTTCAGTTTTGGCAAGAACTGTATCTTGGAACAACCATGAAAGAAGAAAACATTGTTCTACCTAAATATTGCAGCTATCAAGCCAGTGGAAAAGCAAAGAGAAAAAGCAACAGGGAGTACGGAAGTTGCTTCTGATCTTCTGTAACCCCACACTATTCTGTACTGCAGCACTGTCAGTTAGTGTGAAGTTGTTTATTAGACCAGATATCACATTGATATCGTTGATAGGCATTCTTAGGAAACTGTCGACCCACAATCAAGGTTTCCAAAGCATATTTAAGCCTCAGAGCTGATGCAAATGATGCAGAACTGATTGATTTGAAGCCCACTAAGCTCAGTTTGAGCTTTCTCCCATTAATTTAAAAGCCCTCTGGACCAAACTTTAAGGCACAGAACTTCTTCAAAATTATACTTTATGTGCACAGAAAACAATCAGAATAGGATTAAAATCCTATTAGGGGTGAACTAAATTAATAATTTAAACCTTACCCTACAATGATGCAGTGTTAGTCACCGGTTTACCTTTTAAACACTCAAGATGCAGTTATGATCCGACTGATTTTGTTAATGAGTTCTAACTGAAATTGAACCCTTCTTTCTACCAGAACAATACAGCACATCCGTGCTGTGTCAGTGGTCACTGGTACTGACAACAAAAGCTCAGAGACACTACCACTGGTCATGGAAGACCAAGGCAGCAGCAGCATGCCACCAGTCTGACCCTTGCTGTAACCCTGCAGGCAGCAGAGCCGTGAGCAGGGGTGTCAGAGTGGAGCTGGTGCTCCTGGGCCAGCTGGTGACACAGGCTGCAGGGCTTTGTAACACAGGACCATGTTATGCCTCCTGCTGCACCCTGAGATCTACAGACAGCACTGGCCAGGGTGGCTGAAGCCTTGCTAGAATGATTAGAAGTAGGTGCAATGTTTTCTTGAAGCAAGCAAAGTAAACTCCATTTTCTATCGGTTTAATATAGAAAGTTTGGAGATTTTCAGCTTGTATTTCCTAGTATGTTAATTTCATCATTGCCCACATATTATTCTGCTTGATCTGACCTGAATCTGACTTATTGCATTTCCCAAACTACTTTTCACTCAGCGGTTAATTAAAAGATTTGGTCCCTGACACACTGCTTACAGCCCTTATTGGCACCCATTAGCCCAGCCAGACTAATTCTCCTGAAAAGCAAACCTCCTTATATTCCCAGGGTCAAAAGTTCACAGCCAATTCCCTAAATCTTTAACGTTCACCACTAGTTCATTATTTGAACCTACTCTGCTGTAAGAGGCTGTATTGAAATGCAGGCAGAAAAAGTCATTCAAAAAAAAGACAGTTTCCCACAAAAATTCATCACTTGCCAGCCTGCTCTCGCTCTGTTTATACGCTGCCAGGACTGGAGAGGGCAAGAGATATGAAATTAATTACTTTAGAAGTTTTGTTCAGTACTTTGTTTAACATACGGCCAAAGAGAAAAACTGCCTGTGGTAATTTGCAGTAGGCAGTTAGGAGATGTATCGTGCCCCCAAATAACCCGAGCATTTTAGTCTCCTGGGCACACACCCACGGCAGGGCATTGCCTGTCAGGCCCATACAGGACTACAATCATACAGAGACATCAGTGTCAGACAGAAAGCAACAGCACCAGCACTTACCATCCTCTCATTTAAACAAACAGCCAACCAATTCAGGACCAGACCTCCACAGGAGCAGTAAATAGGCACACTTGTTCACACACACACTCATAGGCACGTTTGGATTCATTCCTTTTTAGAGATAAAAGGTAAACTACAGCATTTAGATTTGGATCTACACGGCAGAGCCCCCAAGCCCCGGACCTCTCAGAATTCTGGCTCCCAGGCTTCGGTTCAGCCTGGCATCACTGTGCTGCCGTAACAGCAGACACAAAGTCCACTTGGGTAGGTGTGTGGGAAAAGAAAAAGGCAAAGTTTAATTATTAAAACTATGCGGCCATGCAAGAATCCTACTTAAGTTAAGAGGAGTTGTCATTAAACTCAACCTTTCCCCCTTGAACCTGGTGTCTGGAATTGCTCAGACACCAACGACGACCTCATGTATTTCTTTTAATTATTCTGCAGTAACCTCCTCCAGCTCACTACAAGCCCTCAGCTACTTCAAGCAAAGACATTCTAATGATTTCGATTAAATCTTGGCCTCTCCCCAACAGAGCACAAATTAAAAGCATTACTAGGAGGATACAAGCTTCAGCGCTTGGAAGTGTTATATAAAGAATGGGGAAAGCTGCCAAGAGCTTGTTGTCATTTCACATGCAGTGGGGACGGTTAACCCCTCAGTGACTGTCATACTCTGTGAGGATCACACATCTGACTCCTGGGAGGTTGCCTCCTCACATCCATCCACCCATTACACTTTATCTAACTTGGTATTTGAAGAAAATGCTTGTTCCAATGAAGAGCTGCCATACAGAATGGCATCATTTGGAGAAGAGGATTTAACTGGACTCTACAAATCCAGTTCCAGAGGGTCTCCAACAGAGCCCCGCAGGGCTCCTCTATGTGTTCTGCTACCGTAACACCCATTACCCTTTGCTAAGTCTCCAGCTGCCAGTATTACCAAGGTACCTACAAGCCACCAGCAAACACCAATGTAGTTTTTTTTTTCATGAAATTGTAGGAATGAAAGTAAAATCCCTCTTTTGAAAAGCAGATATACCCATTATTTCTTAACAGCACACTCAACTGATACTGATTTCAGAAAAACTGAGTAATCAAGAGGCAAAAATCTCACATAATCACTTCAAAGGAGCTATGCCACACTCAGCAATAGGGGAACTTGACTTAAATCCTAGTGCCATTATAAACAACACTATTTCATATTTAGCTTCTCTCCAATTTCAATTTTTTATGTGGTCAAAATGAAAATAATGAATGTAAACCATTGAAAAGTACTTCCAGATCTTCGGTCAAAGTAGTTTAAGAAGTAGATACAAGGCCAAGCTGCTCCTTGAAAGGAACAACTGTCAGTTCAGCCATAGAAACTGCTTTGCCCAGACCCCATCTGCAAAAACAACATGAGCCTACAGATCCTGAATCTTACCCTGCAGTCATAAGTGGCCTTCTGCATTTGGGCAAATTGCAAAGGAAAGCTATGAAATCACCTTCCATCCATACACATGCACTTTGCACAGTGGTCATTCAGTACTGGGGTGCTGGGCAGGAGGGCAGGAGCCATTCTGATCTTCCTTGTGCTAAAACACCCCGACACACAGACATGACAGAAGGGCTCAGGTGCTGTAATAACCAGAGGGTCAAAAGAAATTAGCTTTCAATAAAAAGCCAAAATCAATGACAGAAGAATTGCTATATTAAACTCCAGGAAAACAAACAAACAAACCAAACTCACACAGAACAAAACTTAGCAGAATCATTTTAGCAACCACATTGTGAAGCGGCGTTACTTGGAGGCGGTGTGGGGGAGCTGACGAAGCCGTGCTATGCCTCATTCTCCAGATTTATATGAACAAAATCAAGGAAGCACTAAACCAGCAGGGGATTATCATCTCTGGAGATAACTACAGACCATTTCATTTTAAAAACAAACGGTGTCATCATCACCAAATCGTCTATTTCTCAAACCAACAGAAATATGATGAAATATCCAGCTCCTTCCACCAGCCCCACTTACTTTCTCCCTAAAGCAAAATTTCTGTAGAAATAATGAATTCACTTCACCTACTCACATGGCTAAGTACCACTGCAGTGAGCGTGTTTCCCCTCCGCCTGCATCCCAACAGCCCTAACTCCCACTGAGACTGCTACTGCTGTACTACAGTAAGTACATGGATTGCACCTTCAATGCTAAGGACGGAATTCCCTGCGCGTGCCAGCTCAAACACCAAAGCCTAAGCAAGAAGGAAATGATGCTACTAAGCCAGATTTTGCTTAGCCAAGCAGGTCTCTTTGTGCAGCATCTTTCCTTAGCTCCTCCAGCATCCCACCCCTCTCTTCCCTCTTACCCCTATCATTTTATCATCTTCACTCGTGTTATTTTTTTTTATTTTTATATTTTCATCCCATTAAATGCCATTCACCCCACTGGAAAAAGAGGGGAAGATTCAAAAATCAAAACATGTTTTTTTGTTTTGTAGTGAAAACATAGAGATTGTCAACTTTCCCCATGAACACGCTAAATATATTTCAACTGGCACTGATTGAAATTCTTTAAAAAGAAGCTCTGAAGCCACTTCAGAGAACAGAGACAGAGGGTTGGAGGTAATAAGAGGAAAGGGGAAAAAATTTGCATCTGGGTGCAACGATCACAACGCAGAAAAGCACGTTAAACAGTTCTTCTCCTTTCATTCATCTTGACATCTTCATGTTTTTATCTTCCTGTTGCAACGAACCAATGCTGTTTTGCTGAGGAATTTAGGATGAAAACTCCTTAATATAATAAGAAATCCCCACCCAATTAGGTTGTCAAATCAGAAACTAATTCCCTACGCTACATCAAAAAGACCTGCTCCTACCTTTTGTCAGTCACTGGATTGAAATTAGAGGGAGCCACACGCACAGAAAGCTGTCATGTCAGACAATACATCTTTCAATCATTCAACACATAAACACTTTAAAACACAGAAGGACAAAAAGAGGCCACTGAACCTGTTTAATCGAACCAACTAATTGGATAAATTACAGTTTGATAATGATAATCATTATGAAGATGCCCTGTCCTCCAGTTCTTGCTTGCTACAACCCTTCTCACTCAACTCCTTGTGCTACAAAGCATGGTGTGATTCATCCAAAGGACCAAGAGCTGCTCTTGAAGGCCATGGCCACCAACCTGATGGTAACTCGGCTCATGGAGTTAGGCTATTAAACTCAATGAATAGGGATTACAGGCACAACAAGCAAACACAGCTTTTCAAAGCAGGTTCCAAAAAAGTGATGGGAAACTGAAGATATACTCAGTGTGAATATATATATCATTATTCACGCACAAAATTCTTTCTACAAATTCAGGCTGGAATAAATAATACTAACCAGCCTGCCTTCAGCATATGGCAGGCACACACTTACAGGAATCCTTAAGCACTAAGCCAACATCTAATAATTAGTGTAACTATCCATTTATGGAATCGATGTATTCCGTTCTGAAATGAAATGATTTTAAAAATTAAAGGAGTTTTACCAAGTGACTTTTCTTCCTGATATAAGCTGAACAAAAGCTTAGTGAATATAAGAGAAAAATTAAATATCTGTTTCATCATCCCATTAATTCATCTTCATTAACACAAATCAAGGCAGTAAGAACAGCGTTGACATTCGACTGAGGATTTTGCTGAGCCTAAATGTACGAAGAGAAAGAATCCCTGAGGACAGGGAAGCTGTGAGCTCACACTTCGTTCCTTTGCAGCGCAGCGGTGCCCACCTCCCAGCTCTCCCCCAGCAGGGCAGGAACAACCAGGTAAGGTCCCAGTCCTAATTTAAAATAACATATCTGTCCTTATTTACTTACTTTTACTGTAAAAAACCACCCAGTGCAGCCATCAAAGGAAACTTGAAACTGCAGCATTTGGATGGAAGGAAAAACGCTGACTTCACTGGAAATGAAGAAGTAACATCAGCTTTCTGCTCGTATTCTGTGTGCCCCTGAACATCCTAAATGGCTTTCAATCACAGCTCCATTGAAAAACAGACATTTCCAAATTGTACACAGGGTAAGAACATAAAGAGCAAAGTGAATCTTGTTATGGGTCATTGGTTTCTGTTGGTTTTTGTGATTATTCAGATAAACCCAGAGTTACAAAAGCTACAAACCTCGCAGGAAGAGAGAAGTCCTTGTGCAAATTGATTTAAGATTAAAATTGATCCAATAGTTTTGTAAGGAATAAATTATAATAATAATAATAGGTGGTTTCCAAAAGTAGGTATGGCCCAGGAAAACCACAGTTATCTCCTGCCTGATCTTCTAACCCTTCTTTGCTGAAACATGGAAAAGAAAATCTAAATTCCAAACTAGATTCTCCATTCTTTCATCCCTGGAGGTGTTCAAGAAAAGGGTGGACGTGGCACCGAGGGACATGGAAAGCGGGGACGGGTTAATGGTTGTACTGGGTGATCTGAGAGGTGTCTTCCAACCTTAACGACTCTATGATCATTAACAGTGGATTGCACTGACAGGAAGATCGCGTGACTCTCCCAAACCCCATTGACAGGAGGTGTTTGCAGGGTGCTTCAGAGAAAACACAAACACTCATCGAAAAAGCAGTCGGGGAGTAGGAGTGGAAAATTCCTAAATTCTTACAGTGCAGCATGCAGTGTTTCAACAGCTTTTGTGAAAGCTTTTGAAAACATCAACAAGCCACGCAGCTCCCAGCGCTTTGCAAAACAAACGTTCCCAAATATTAAGGCCACAGAGGTGACTTTGTCAACCAGCAGAAAACATGACAACAGCAAAGCAGGGAATGCGGGGGAAGTTGTTTGGAATTTTTATTATTGTCAACTGCAGAGATAAAAAACGCAGACAGAGCACAGCATTTACTCCCACAGGAAAAACACATTCGGCCTGGAAGTCTACTTTAAAAGAAAAACAACAAATAACAGAAAGTGAGCAGGAAAAAATAAAGGCTTTTTGAGCCAATTTATCCGTTCCTTATTTGGTGCAAGACTGCAAGAAGGAAGGGAAAAGCTACGTTTAAAGCCTCTCTGCACCTTCCAGGCTCCAAGCACCAGGTCAGCAGGAAGGAGAACTGAGACTTGAGGCATACCAGCAGTGTGTGGTTCAGCCCTGTCTCCAGAAGGGAGGTCCCACTGCCCCCAGTTCTGTGGCACCCTGTGACAGAGCACAAAACCTTGCAACTAGCAGTATGGGGAGCAAAACCAATTCAAATAGAGAACCTTAAAAATTTCTTTTTTTCAGTCTGAATTCGCTTAGCTCTGGATCACAACTGAGGAAATAAGAATGCGCAGGGGAGGGGCAGGAGGGCTCTGTAGGTTGGATATTAGGAAAAAACTCTTCTCAGAAAGAGTGGTGATGCAGTGGCACAGCTGCCCAGGGAGCTGGTGGGGTTACCATCCCTGGAGGTGTTCAGGAACTGCAGAGATGTGGCACTGAGGGCCATGGTCAGTGGGCATGGTGGGGATGGGCCAACAGTTGGACTGCACGACCTTAGAAATCTTTTCCAACCTGAATGACTCTTAGCCCCTGCGAAGGCTGCAGACAGCCATTTAGGTCCCCTTGGTTGCAGTATGAGCTGCATGCCACTCCTCACCATGAGGACAATTCCCACAGATGCCAAAGTCCAGCACCTTCCCCTCGTACCCTGCCTGTCCCACATCTCCTCCCTGCAGATGTTCATCATCACACAGGGATGCAGCATTGTGTTCAACCAACGCCAGCCACTCCTGAAACACATTTTCCTCGTGGCTTAAACTGCAGGTTGGCACAAAGACAAAAACAAGTGGAAATTGTTGGTGCTCATATTGTGCTAAAGGAGGTGGGGGAAAAGCCTAAAAGGAATTTCAGTTCTTCAGGGCCATTAACGTTCAAAGACAAGAGCAGCGTTTGCAATCAAGCCTCCATCTGGGCTGTACCCAGGATTCCCATCTCAAAGCCATTGAACCTTGCCACGTTTTATCTTACAGCCCTCAAAGGCAGTAGCATGTCGGGTATGATCCATTTTTTAAGCATACAAAGCAAAGGAATCTATCTTCCATATGTTTGTCATATGTTTAGTTCAAGTCCCATTGCCAGCTCTTAGCACAGCTGATACGCAATGTATTTGTGGGGCTTGACCTTGGAAGAGTTTAATCTCAACTGTGCATTTCTGCCTGCTTAATTTGTGCATGGCCTCTACAAGTGTTTGTACACACTGAGCAATTATGCTTCCAAACTTCTATTTCACAAATAATTACCTGATATACCATCACGAAAGTTGTTCTGTATGACACAGCTACAAAGTACTGTACATCCCCCTGCCTTTTTTACTTTTTAAACCAGCACATATGCACAGTGAGGGCTACAGAAACTGTCTACAAATAAGAAATACCAAGACTGAAAAGTTGCAAAATGAATAAAACGAGATTAAAATGCACACACCACTTTCACACACAGTGACACAGATTTTGTCACCACTGTGTTTGAACTTCCCCCAATTTAAAAGTTTCTTCTTTACGTGTAAAAGAAATACATCTCTTTATATATTTGGATTATAAATAGTATATGGAAACAAATCACACTAACATTCCTAGATTATTGTATTTGTTAAACTGAGTTCTGACTATAAGTATCCTTTCTAGATCTCAACTTCTTGCCTTTTTAAAAATTATAAATAAAGAAATAAAATTACTTAACTGATTAATAATGGTATATTCCAAAAACACATAAACAAAACACCAGGCACGTGGTATTCAATAGGAAATTTTCCTATTGAAATTCATTTTTCACCCTAGAAAAAAACAAAGAAGAAACCTGTGCTGCTTCCCAGCCAGCCCTGGTGGCTACATCCCAACGGGCCTTCAGAAGAAATCTCAGTATGAGTGCCATTTCCAAGCTGTCTATATCACACAAGCAAGACAAAACAAAACACTTCAAACAAGAAATCTGTGTGCCCTCAACCAGTGAGAACAGGAGAGAACGAGAAGAAAAATTCAGCTACATCCTTGTGGGAAACTCATTGCAATCTGACTGCATCAGGCTCCAGAACCCTGCTCTGGCTCTGCAGCCAACTACTGCTAAGCCACGTCCCCTCTGGGCTCTCACACGGCTGGAGCACGCTGCAGTTGTTAATCAGGCATTTTCTCTTTCATTTGCACGTGCTCAAAGCTGCCATGGTGCCAACCTCAGCACTAGGGCTGCATGCACAATGTTCCACTACGCCTTTCTACACTGCTTACTGCAACAAATCATCGTTATCCAGCACGAAGGTGGACACACTGCCTTGTACTACAAGTGCCCTGTGCAAGCTATTAATGATTAAAAGCAATTTCCCACCTTTATGTTCACGTCTCCATTGCCCATGCACTTTCAAAAACAGTATCTAATAGAAACGACACAGCTTTCAAAAGTTTCTGCTTTACCCCTGGGCAAAAACAATAAACACCTTGATGGAGCTTTTATCAATCAATTTTCATTTAGTTTCTTTCCATTAAAAAGCCTTAAGATGCCATACTTAACACCAGGAACAACAGCAGTGCACTTCAAGGCAAAACAACAGTATTACTCAAAAGAATGTGATGGGTATGTTCTGCAGTTTGTGGAAGGAGATCACATTGATCAGCCTTATTGCAAATCACAGCGTATCATGGGATTCATTTGTTGCTTTTTTTTTTTCAAATACAAAGCAGAGAACATTACTCTGGCTTGAAAGGATTTTATTTCGTATTAAATTGGTGAGATAGCTGATACTATTTCATATACATTTACCAGACAGGAAAAGCCATACATACAGGACAGCATACAACCTCACAAAATTGTTTTAATTTCCCTTGAGAGTAGCTATGAAGGCACAGATACCCCATTCCTAACTAAACTAATCACTAAATTAATAGTCAACAGAAATCTAAATGCTGATCCTGCATTGATTTAACGGCCTGATCCAGTCTGAGCAAGTGGTGTAAGCACAGAGAACTTCCTACGAAATACCTCTGATTTTACACCCATCTGTTTGAAACCTGAAACTTGGGCTCAAAAGCTAAGAAGAGGAGAATGGCCACTTACTGATGTGCGCAGAGATGTGAAAGCTTGATGCAACAGTGTTAGCATATTGATTTCCCCTCCCACACCCCCCAGGAATTTGCAAGGAAAGAAATAGAAATTCAACGTTTGATCCCTAATCTGAACAAACTTTGGGGTTTGCTTACAGTTTGGTGGAGAAAAACAAAGAAAGGGAGATAAGAACACACAGATCTCTGTTTGTAGCAGACAGTTACAAATGGGCTGCGCTGACCACAAAGAAGACAAAGAGGCTCTTTAAAGTTAAAAAAGAAAACAAATACAGGCTGAAATTATTTCCTTAGAGTGAAACATCTTGCAGTGAAATTACTAGATACTGAGGACATCCAGTAACTATCATCACGGGACAAGAAGCCTCTACAAGTGGGCTGTTCAAACACACAAGCAATCTTACTAGATATTCTTAATCAAATGTAAGTTCTCATTTTAATGATAGATTGTGCAGGTACCAGCGTGACCAGCACCTAACATGGATCTCACCCAGATTCTGTACTGGTAAACTAAATGGCGTTAGATAAGGTTCTCAAATGGCGTTAGATAAGGTCTGAGATAACCGACACTGGCAGAAAGGATGATGGGGAAGTTTGGATTTACAATCACAGGAGTTGCCAGCATCAGCGGTTGACTGATTTTACCTAGTGCTGAGTTTGGAACAGGAGTAATTCCAGGGGAAACCAGTTTCCATGGTTCTCTTTTTATGAGCAAAAGCAGACTATTTTATACACAACCTCCAGGGCTTTTCAAAACGAAATAAGTGCAGAGTTAGCACATTTTAAACTCACCTTGTCACTCAAAATCTTGACCATACTTTGGGCTGAGCATCTTGAGCCATGGGGGCTGAATTCCCAAATCCCAGGACTGGCAGTTGGGCACTCCTAAGATCCTGCCCCAAAAAATTATCCTGGGATGCAAGAACACCGTGGGATCCCAATATTTCCCTTATGGTACTTCAAGAAATAGAATGAAAACCTCACCCTAAGTTTGATAGGGACATGGACAAAAATTCAGGGGCTGAAAATGACTGCTTTAAAATCGACTTGCGAACGTCCATTGCATGTGAGGGTCTTCTCTGGCCTTGCTGCTCCAGGGAAGTTTTCTGTAGTATCACCTTTTCTCCTTCAGCCCCAAGCCATGGTGAAGAAATTTCTCCTGGTTCTCAAAGAGGACAGGGACCAGGGAGCTCAGAAGCTTAAGATCAAGGACTCTTAAGGAGGGGAGCTCACAGTTGCTCCTATGTTCCCACTTCACTTTTGATGTGCTGCACACTCCCAAGTTCTCCTCAGTGCCTTTGCTCTCATCACAAAAGGACACAGGGAAAAGTTTGCATTTCCAAAAACTTTGTTTCTGCTTCTATGACCTTCTGCTACATCAATTCCACAGCCACACAAGCCAGTATCACCTGCTAGGCACCAGCACTACCCTTCCTGCACCTCCTCTCCCAGGCTGCGTCCCACCCATGTCTGCTCTGGATGTTGTGTTCATCAGTTTCATCTGTAAGCAGATGTAACTCTCTAACAGTGAGAAGCTGTCCTTTGTCACTGTTCACTTACCAGAACAATTCAGAGCTCTGGTAACTGCCTCAGCCTCCTGGTTGTTCTTGCTGTGGTATTTCCTTCTCGTGGTCATTCATTATTTATAGCGCAGTAGCACATAGAGGTTATGTGTGCTAGGTAATGTAAAATGGATAGAACCAATAGCAAATCTTATTCCCAGAAAGATCCCGTCTTCATAGTCCACTTCTGCATTTCAACACACATTACCTTGACCAGATAGGATTTTTTATTATTATTTTATTTTGCTATGGCCATTTATTCTCCCATCTCTTCTTTTATCATCCCTGCTAATTGCTGATAATCCTCTTAATGATTTGTTTGAATAGAAATTAGAATACAAAATATTTGATATTATATTCCTTGAAAAGAGTTGACCAGCACAGTACCAGAATAAGTATGAAATTGGTACATGACCACACCATTCCTTCAGTATCTGACGGGGAGCTACAGGAAAGAAGGGAATAGACTTTTTAGTAGAGTCTGTGGTAATAGAACAAGGGGAAATGGTTTCAAGCTTAAAGTGGTAGAATTAGGTTAGATATAAGGAAAAACTCTTTTGCAATGAGGTTGTAAGGCACTGGCACAGGTTGCCCAGAGATTTGGTTGATGCCTCGACCCCGGAGTCATTCCAGGCCAGGCTGGACCAGGCCCTGGACAACCTGGTGGAGCTGTGGCGTCCCTGATCATTGCAGGGGAATTGCACCAGATGGCCTTTAAAGGTCCCTTCCATCTCTATGATGCTATGATTTGTGAGCTTTCTCCCATCACAAGATCTCATACCAGTATGGAAGTGGATTCTAAGCTCAGCCACTGCCCATGGGAAGCAGGGCAGGAGCTATTTCCTGACATGAACACAGAACAATCCAACATTTCCCCGCTCAGTATTTAAACCCTAGTTATGCTATGTGGAGTGCCAGCAGAATTCCCCTGGAGCACAGCTCACTTGGCTCCCCACAGGAGTCCCTCACACATGGACACAGACCACGTCACGGCTCTTGGGAAGCTCCAGAGCAGGTTAAGCTGCATACAGACATGGGCATAGCTCTCATCTGAGAGCTAAGTGCTTCCACAATAAACATCATAAATAACAGGGAAAGCAATTGCGTGCCAGCTCCTTTCAGTACTGACACAGGTGTGAAATTGTGCTCGCACCTGAGTTTTCTGTGAACAGTTAACATTTCCATTGGACTATTAATATGAAAAAATGTAAAAATAAATAAAAATAAATCAGACAACTCTTCTAGCATAACTGCACTTTCCAGCAGTGCTTCCAAAGCTGGAAACACGGGTCAACACTGGAAATATTTCACATGGCACCTAACCAGTGTGGAAATAAATGCCAAGCATGATCTAGTGTCATCCAGATTAGCTCCTGCTGGTGCCTGGATTCAAATTAATGGGTTGCCCTCCCAGCAAATGTCACAGGGAAACCTTGCCAGGAAACAACTTACCAAAAAAATAAAGTAATAATGATTCTATTTCCTATTGAATGAGGGATTCCATTTCAGTCAGAAGGTTCCTCCCCATAGCCTCTGAATGAGGACAGCTTGGGAAATACTTTTGGGAAACGAGATCAAATGCACAAAAACAAGCAGCAGCTTACGCACACACGAGGAACCATCACAGCACTTGAGAGCATCAGGGCAATTCCCAGCCCCCAAGCCCATTGCTTTTCTTAAACTTAAACGTTTCTGGTTCTATTTACAATGTTAAAAAGGTATTATGTACCTTTCAGAAACCAGAACTGTCAACACTAAGCAGCTTCAAAAAGCTTTACAGTTGCTCCTTCTCCGAAAGAAGTTTAAACTCTGACAAACAATAGGCTAGGATAAGAGAATACTTCACGTTGCCTCTAATAACAATGGTAGAAGTTCTTCCATCTTCAAAGATGGAAATCACATTTTAAGAACCTTAATCTACAGTAGTCTAATTAAGTTTCCTTTCTTGGATCCAAGGGGTTGAACTGGTATAGAATTAAGTCTTTTTGCAGGGGTCTTCCTCAGTCAGTTCAACTCCTCTCATAAATGTCAGCGATCTGCAAAATGGGACAAGGACACAGAGGTAGGATGGGTATGGCTGCTTTGTTTGAGCATTAAAGCACCACACTCAAATTGAGACTAATGCTATTTCCCTCACCATAGCAAAATTTTGGTTTAAGCATTATGAGGTAACACCTGTGACTCACTGCTGTGGGTTGAGACATGGATATCAAAGGACATTCTGCACTAAACCCACCATACCTTCTCCCAGGGATATCCAGAGCTCCCTGCTGGTTATGGGCTGCTCTCCAGCTGTACCACTTCCAGTAAGGGACCTGACACCTCAACCCACCCCTGCTGCTCACCTCCACATCCCATGCCATGAACTGCCATTTCTTTACACCAGACAGAGCCCTTCTGGCTCTAGTGACAATACACCAGTTTAGACTAACCTCCTGAGCTGCCAAGTCTTTGCTACCCTGCATTCCTGGTTGGAATGAACAAGGGAGGATCACACGGCCTGAAAACACAGCAGCCTTGGGCAGGGACACAGTCATCACTTTTCTCATCACAGTCAGAGACGGTAGAAAACACGTGCACAGTTTTGTAAGCAAAGGTAATGGGAAATTGGCTTCCTGAAAGATGGGAATGTTACATTTACTATTGAACTTTATATGAGATGCAAAAAGAAATGAATCAATTTTAGGAATTAAAAATCCTTTCCTCTGTTCTTATAGTATCACAACCAAGAAAAAAAATAGTTAAAATCCAGTTTACTTATCTTTTCTGCTGCTCGTTTACTCCTGTATGCCAGATGGCTTAGAATGTGCAAACTGTCCCAGGAGATGGCACACAACCCTGCAGACCCTCAGTGTCCAGACCTCCTCTGGAGACTGCTCCAAGTCCTGTGCACATGAACAACACTCTTATTTCAGATTATAATCAGCTTCATTTTCTCATTCTGCAAATTAAAAAAGTACTGCCACACACAGGCTGCAGACAAAGAACACACATCCCACACATAGCTCTTCTATTTCTTCATAAACAGGGTCAGAAAACTCAGTTATCTACTTCTTTCCCATGAAGAGCTCTCTGTAAATCCACACTCCGCCTACCAAGCCTCATGATTTCTTCCCTTTAAATGTTTACTACTTACAAATTGTTTCTAAATTGTTTCCCCTTCCTCATTCACCTGATTCTCACAACCACAAGTCAGTAAGTGACATTCAATCTTCAGCAACTCTCTGATTTCTGAAGCATCACGTTGCAAAGGAAGAGCACAGGAAAGGTTAGATCTCCTCATCTCTCTCCCCTCAGAGCAGAACCTGTACATGTATTTACCTTGCAGGATCAGGCCCTTCAGGGCTCTGAGGACACCCATCCTGCAGAAGCTGAGCTGGACCAGCATCTCCCATTGAGCACAAACATGCACATGTACTGTGTAAGAGCCACCAAGGTTTGTATAGCCCTGCGTGTGCATCCAACAGTTTCCTCTTTACATGGGGCAAGACTTCCCCACAAGCACCTGGAGCACTTTTCTGCATTTCTGAATCTGCCTGCTTGAGTTTATGAGCCTGAAGCCACTCCACGAACAAGCAGAAGTTACTAAACAAATTCGTGCTCCCTTAAAGTGTTAAATAAAGGGGATTTTCAAAGGGATGAAGAAGAAATAAGCACCCAGAGCTGAGGCGTCTTTAATGCCA
Source organism: Tragopan temminckii (assembly GCA_028571105.1). Taxonomy (NCBI): domain Eukaryota; kingdom Metazoa; phylum Chordata; class Aves; order Galliformes; family Phasianidae; genus Tragopan; species Tragopan temminckii. The sequence goes on along the minus strand of JAOWBP010004554.1, from coordinate 3,125,604 downwards.
CCATGATGCTTAATTTCCTGTGGCAAATTAACAGATACCAAAAGTCTTCCTTGAAGCTGCTTTCCAGGATTTCTCTGCAAGAGGAATCCCCCTCCTTGCCTACCCACCTGTCATTCATGTTAAACTAATAGCAAAAGCATCAAACAGCATCAGGGCTACTGCACTGCTTTACTGACTTCCTGGAAAGCAGCTGAATTATCAGCTGAGGATGCTCAGTGACACAGAAGAAGAGCACGTGTATAACTGCCACAGCTGCAAGGATGTGCTCAGGTTTCCCTGCAATTACCTTGAAGGTCTGCAACTGCCAAAAGCAAGAAGAAAAGTACACAAGACAAGGAAAACAAGTAACCAACCAACAACAGCAAGAAGCAGAACGCAGAAACAGAGCTGCTGAGAGCAACTTTACGCTATTTTGTAGGTGCAAGTCTGTAAATCATACTCGAGAATGGATCAGTTCTAAACTCAGATGCCAGCTGCATCAATCCACAAGTACCAATGCCCAATGAAGTCAAGATGACCACAGCAAAACAACACTTTTGTCAGGTAAAAATTCGCCTTCCTTTACTTTATCCGCATTTAACCTCCCAAAGGCTTCAGCCCAGCACAAGGCCCACAGAATTAAATTCATTATTATTCATTATTCAAACACCATCCCTTTGTTTTCTGGAATAGCTTTGTAGCCTAGAGTCAAATGAGCTAAAGTAAAATTATGTGACTTGGCATTGAAAATATATTACCTCAGCTGCCAGAACGGATTTAGCAGAATGTGTGCGCAGTTCGTCACTTCTTCCACAACCGCCTTCGTGCACACAAAGGGGTATGACAGCCCCTGAGTTATGAGGGGCCATTCTGGGGGCTGTGATGGATTAGATTGTTTTATGCACTGACTTAAGATCTCATTTCCTGCAACATTCACAAGTGCTTTCTCCACGGCTGAATAGAAACCTGTTCTGTCCTATGTACATTGCCCTCCCTTGTTAGCCAGCAAAGCGTAGACGTGGGGAATTCACACCAGACGGAGCTCCCGCTTGCTCAGGGATTCAGGCAAAGTCCACAGACAGGCTGAGACATTCAAGAAGTGACAAGCAGGTTCTCCCCATGCTTTTTATTTAGTCCCAATCAACTGACTCTAAAACGAGGGGAACAGTTGCTTGAGGTGAGAACAGAGTGGCAAGCAAATTCTAATCACATCTCTGACAGCTCTCACCCTGCAAATCTGAAACACAGAGCTGCTGTTGCCAGAGAGACGCTGGGACAGGAGCTCCAGCCGAGCTGAGCTCCTCTCTGCAGGTGCTGCGGTGTGACAAGGTGCTGACACCAGCACCAGGAGTGCTCCCAAGGCCCAGCTGCCATAGATGCCGCTCAGCTGTGCTCCTGTTGGGCCAACACGGGGCATCCTCATCCCACTGCCCCAGCACGGTGAGGATTCATCTCATCTGTTTAGGCAGCAATACTTTCAAACTGTAATAACCCGACACACTGCCACAATACTTCCAACTCTTAGAAACTCATCAGCTACGTGACAATTAATGCAGATGGGAAAACACAACCGTGCAGCAGTTCTTGCATCATGTAGTGACGGCCAATCAAATGCCATCAGCGCATGCTAACACAAACACGGGCTAATCAGCTGCATTTTCCCCTGTTCTCTTTGCTTGAGCTGTATCATAATAGAATCTATGAACTGCAAGTTTCATGGTAATTAATCTTTGAACTACTTGTTAACTTAACATGTGAGTTGAATATCAAGTCGAATGTGCTTGCAATCACTGCCTTCAGTAAAGGTGTGTAGAAAAAAAATACAAGACAGAATGAAAGAAAAGATGTAACACAAAACACAGAACCTCTCTCAGCCTAAATAGGTGGTAAAGTAGAAGTAACAAAGTTAGCAGTAAAAATAATCTCTTGAAAAGTTCTGGCCCTTATTTTTCCCTGTGCGGTGCTATCTAGAGCCTTCCTTCAGTAACACCAGGCAGCCGCCAAAATCAGAGCTTTGCCTTGGGGAATTCACCAGCTTTACACCGCAAACTTGGCATGGGTAATAGACAAAACATTTATTTTATTTTTAAAGTGTTGGCTTTGGGCAGGGAGGGGGTTATTTTTTGCCTGGTCTTTGGCATAGCTGAGGAAAAGGGGAGAACATGAGCACACGTGCACATTTCTTTCTCCTTTGTGCATTTGTTTTTAGTATTAAGTTGGAAACAACAATATTAACAAATATTAACACAGAAAGGTGTCTGGAAATTATATTGCACTTGCAAAGAGATGCCCATGGAAACCAGGCTGATTTATAAAGAGGAATCTGGGAGCCTCGAAGGGACCTCAATATTTCAATGAGCAGTGCTGGAGACCAGAACACCGAGCCAATGTTTACTATCAACAATACGTCTTTCAGATGTTACCAGTCCATCACTTCACTGTACGTGTCCTATAAAACAGATTCTGAAACATGTTTGTAATTTGCATCAACAAGAGCTCCATTCTGTACATGTTTAATAGGCCAAAAGACACCAATTAATCCAAAGTCTAATTTTAGGCAACCTGTTTCCCACTCTCTCTTCCTGCCTTTCCTCCACGCTTTTTTAACTGCTTAGCTCAGGGCTCATTGGATTCAATGGAAATTTTTCTATAGAGTCCAATGAATCCTAGATCCAACCATAAGACAAAAGCTAATCAGCTTATTTCTAGTTAGCATGCACTTAATACTGAACACATGTGCAACAGATTTACTGAAAGGCTTAAATGCCTCCTTGAACTAGGGCCTAAATGAAAAAAATCCTAAAATACTGCATATCTACCAAAATACTTAATTTTTTCAATAAGCTACTGAACATACATTTGGTAATTCTGGAAAGAATGTCATGAACCTGTTATTTGGTTTTATATTTAAACGTCTATCAGTATGCCCTTATGATACAAGAGGATAGAAGGATGTAAACCAAATCATTGCACTTGTCTTAGCAATGGAATACAAAGCTCTCAAGTTAGGAATATGAGATGGAACTGGTGGGACAGTCAGCTGTTCTGTTGGCTATGGTGGTGAAATCATCATGCACTGGTATGGTTACAATCGCGTATCAGAGACACAGCTGTGAAGCTGCAGAAGTAACACAGAAGCAAAACGGCAATAAGGATTCACATAGAGTTGGTTGAGTTTTTCCCCCAACCGATATTCCCATACCTCAATTTGCTTTTCCTTTTTATTTTTCCTTAATTCCCTTCTCTTCTATCGAGTCCGACAAAAATACCCAACAGTCCCTGCACACACAAACAAAACTCATCCTTCTAGCAGTTCAAACTAGATGGTCTTTAAGGTCCTGTCCAACCAAAGCCATTCTATGACTTCCAGGGGCAGCTCAGTGCTTTGCTGTGCGGTGTGCTCTGGCCATGACTTGGTGTGGGCGAGGAGCTCTGTGGGATGGTGACCCATGGACACGGTGCTGCTGCAGGACACGCCGCGGTGCCAACACAAATTGTTTCCTCTGTAAGAGGATAACATTTAGGGTTTTTTGTTCTCTCCCATCAGGGAAATGATGAGCTGAGCTAAAGCCTCCCGACTTCTCACATGGCTTTATATATATTATGTGCGTTATACAAACATTGGTGTACTGCCATGAATGTTATTTATAATATCCTATATTACTATAATTATATTACTACAGCATCTTATTAAACGCAAAGAGATATGTCTAGTTGCAGTGTAGTTATTAGATGTTCAATTTCAATTGATTGTCAAGAACATAGTCATTAAGATTAAACATCTGTTTAATAGGTATATCTTATTACATAGTTGTACTTAAGTCCACAGGCAAAATCTGATTTAACATGAGACATAGTTTAAATAAACTAATTATGCAAGCATGATCTAAAAACCAAGCCAAACATGGACCTTTGAAAATGACACATGAATTTAATCAAAGCCAGGGCCTCAAAGTGAGCAGAACTTAACCACTGGACTGAGTCATGCATATGTTTTGATTTCACAGCTGAAACCAGTAAAGCCAGCACCCTCTGGGGGCTTCCTGACTCAACGGTGCCTCCCCCACCCACGGATTACAAAGCAGCAAGTTGTCTCTTTGTTTCAAATTACAGGAAACATCACTGTGCTTTGTTTGGGAAAGTGCAAGCCATCACCTCTCAGCAGCAGAGATGTCTCCGGGGTCGGTGGGATGCCAAGGACCAGTCCGTAAGGACTTACTCTATGAACTGCAGGTGCATCGGAGCCCTCATGCCACACATACCAGCTGTACTTGAGGACCCACTGCAGACCCCATCCCGTGCAATCCAGATGCAGTTCTGTTATTTGCACAGAACATCAGTTCTGGTGTTCCCCACGAGTTTAAGAGGGTGAGCACACATATCAAACAAAGGTACGGCTGTGAACATGTGCTCTTGCTGCTCAGAGAACTCATCCACGTTGTACAGCCCATGATGGAAGGTACAAAGCAGATCCAGCAGCGTAACAAACTGAAATTCCTTGCTTGAGTAAGGAAAGTCAGGTCTGCTTTGTCTTCTGCTTTATTTAGGACTTGAAGTGAATAAATCACATACTTGGATCCAGGAAGACTGAAAGGTGTTTCTACAAACTCAAAGCAGACCTCAAACAAAACTCACCAATATTTTCCCCATTTTATTAACAGCCACACCGCCAGCAGGCTCGGCAAGAGCCTCTGGGGAAATAACCCTACGTGCCTTACTGACGGTGGGAGGGCAGCCCAGCTCAGTACACCCCGCTCCTCAGTACTTTCAATGCTGGGCGATTTTCTCAAGAACTTCAGCTTATTGCAGCATGAGAAATAGAGCTGGTCGGGAAACCAGATATCAGCTCCATTCAACTATCTGAGTTTGGGAATTTTTTCCATCTGGAGTCAGAAATCAGCTCTATGTCACGGAATTGAAATTCAGCTTCAATATTGAAATATGTCATTTCCAGAATGAGTTACGCTCTCTCAGATGCCTACACACCTTCCCAGAGGACTGCAGTGAGTGAAACAGCCTTGGTCACTACAGCCCAGGCCTGACAAAATTTTCATTGGCCCCAGCATTGCCCGCCATTGCCAAGCCAAGGTGAAGTAGCTTCTCAGTGATTCTGCTGTCACTCCTCAGTGCTGAGAAGGGTAGCATTCATTTTCCAATCTGTTGCAGCCACTTGGCATTTAAAGACCTCAGAACCCAATGTGTGAAACCCATGAGTCACTGGCAATGCGTCAGACTGAAGAGGAGCTAGGGGTCCCAAGTGCCATTTCCCCCCCAGTTCCAGTGCCCTGCATCGGGATCACAGAGTCATAAAGATTAGAAAAGACCTATCAGATCACCAAGTCCAACCCCAACCCACCCCCCACCATGCCCATTGCCCACATCCCTCAGTGCCACATCTCCATAGCTCTTGAACACCTCCAGGGATGGCGACCCCATCACTCCATGGGCAGCTGTGCCACTGCATCTTTTTTGGAGAAGAAATCCCCAAATGCTCTCTCCTCCACCCTCCACCAGGCCAGGGACTCAGGCAACTGCTACAACTGGATTGAACCTGACTCTGTCAATAAATACTAAAAAAAACAATACAAAGCAAAATAGCGATAGCAAATTCATAAAGTGAGCTGATTTCTAACAAAACTTGTTTCACGGGGGAAGTTCTTCAAATTAAATAGTTCCTATTAAAATTAAGTATATTTAAAGTTGCTGAGTTCCAACAGATCAAAAAAATGTTTCCTTGAGATTCTTTTTTTCCAATTGACTCCAAACAGCTTTATCCCTTCAAAGAACATAAATCTAGAAGTACAGCAATGCAGAAAACCTCAAAAAGAAAAGCATGGGTGCACCCTGTTGATACAAAGTCCAAGGAAATGTCAAATTGTTGCTCTCATGGTTTCTAATTGCCTAGAGATGGCAGTGCTGGCAATTGATGCTACGGAATGCTACTTCTTTTCCCACATCTCAGTAATTGTTCTAATGACCTCCTTGCAACACATTGGTGGAAATGTCAGGAGATTTCATGACAGATATAAAATTCATGTGATTGCCAGTAAAACAGTATAAAGACTCCAAAGAATATCCCACAAATATTTCCCCACATTTTTTAATATAGTCACATCAGGACTACTTGCAAGCTTTTGTATTGGTTACACAAATTGGGTGCCCACATCCCGTCAGAAGACAAAGATTTCCAGGGCTTCCAAAAATCAACAGGCACCTATCCACCTTTAGAAAGCAAATAATAGGCTCACATTTGCCAAAAGCGTGCTTTTTAGATTGAAAGATATAATAAACTTTAAAGGCAAACCTACCACCTGAACTATTATGGCTGTGTTTACAAAAAAGGTTACCACTGATCTCTTCCACCCATTTAACTCATTAAAGCTCATAAAAGACCTCTCTTCTCACTGTATTCCAACCTGCTACACTAACACGGTGAGTGGGAATGTTGCAGTAAGATGTACCAATTCCATCCCATCGTGAGCAGGTTCCCTCAGTGATGCAAGAGGATATCCGTGCATTTCTTAGCTGCAAGTGAAATAAGCCATTTATAACAGGCACATTACACAAATCAATCCCTACATTGATGCTTATGTGGTTATGTATACGATCAAACTACCTCGTGCTCAAGTTTGACACTGTGTATTACTTAATATTTTCTAACTGTTTTAGGTGGGTTTTTTGTTTTTTTTTTTTCTTCAATGTTGACTCTCCTCATTCAAGTACAATGCCCTCAAACACAGCCTGTCGACATCCTCAAACTGGTTCAGGTTTCCCCCTCCCCTAAGAATTCATATCAATCCTCCTCACTTCTTTTTAAGCTCTCTCTTCATTAAAAAATGAAATCCCTGGCCACATCAGGCATCCACTGCTTCCCACAGAAGAAAAGCTCCCACTGCTGCTCCACAGCACAGCTGGGCATGGGAATGAATCCCTTGCACTTCCCTGTTGCAGCTTCAGCTCTGGGGAGCTTTAGCATAGCTGTACAGAACACCAAAACACTCCGAATGCCTCCTGGCTGATCCCAGGAGCACCCAGGGAGCTCAGTAATGCACTTCTACTGATCCCCCTGGAAGCACTCAGAGGGCAGAGCTATGCAAGCATATGAACAAATGAGCACCAAACCCAGGTCTGGGCAGACATACAGAAGCAGCCTTTGCAGATTTAAGCCTCAGTCCCTCAGACAGATGCATTCAGGCACCAGTTTTCCTGGGCAGAGAATCACCAGAGTCAATTCTACGTATACTGATCTACAGAAATCCTAGACTAATATAAGAAAGAGAAAAATAGAAACACAAAACAGTGGTCCAACATTTCACAAAGAGTTCTATGTATTATTTTTATTATTTTACCTTTTTTTCCAGTACATACAGGATTAGCAGTGAAATCTGTATTTGAAGCGCTTCAAATCCCATCCTGGGCCATTTCAGACCTGTTCCTTCCATTCTCTGGGCCAACTGCTATCTTGTGCCGGCACTGTTTCCAAATCTGAAGAGTCTCTGACCTCCAGGAGAGCTCTCCATCCTTGCATCTGGATCTGATTGCTCAGGACCTGGCTCACCTTGGGTAAAGACGCTCGGGTCTCGGATTAGCATCCAACATTCCTCAGCAACCCAAAGAATCTGCCATGATTCACGCGCTCCCAGCGAAAACCATAAGAACTGAAAATTATTTGCAACCGATTCATTAAAAAAACATCCATCATGATAATTGATTGGTTAGTTAATTATGACTGTAACGTGGATGTCATTCGTATTTCCATAGGAATTCTTTGGTAGCTTCCGAATCTGTTCATTAAAGCCTGACAAGCTCACAGTATGTACACAGCGCAGCTCCTGACAGTGAGACTTCACCTCTAGCTGAGAAAGTGCACCCAAGGAGCTGTGCTCTGCAAGCAGGTAATCAGCCTGTGGTACCATGGTAGGGTCACTTCAGCAGCACCACCTCAGCCTCCTGCAGAGCTTCTTCTGACTAACACTGTTTGTGCTATGGATGCGATCCAAGCAACAGAGGAGCCACAAGTTCCTCACCCATCCTAAACCCAACCCATCCAAATCAAGTAGATATCACTTGCACACCAGCTATCTTTTTGGAGACAA
>JAOWBP010004554.1:3073238-3117368 GCA_028571105.1 Tragopan temminckii | reverse complement strand
ATAGCTACCATTTAGTCCCATTTCAATCGTTCACAAACAGCTTCTGTCTTTATCCTAAATAAGTCACAGAGTTTAAACAATGCTATTTAACCTCCTGTGCCCTCTCCCCATATTTCTACCAGTGCCAAACACACGTTAACTCATTCCTACAAACCACACGCTGCCCAACCAATGCTGCCTAAGGAAAGCATTCATGAGTGTTTATGGGGCAGCTGAAGTGTAATGATTTAGTAGATGTTTATAAATGTTTATACTGTACAGATTAACATTCCCCAGGGGGCCTGTAATGAAGAGAGCGCTCCAACTGGAATCAAACCAGCCAGCCTGAGCTGAATGAGCATGAATGAATGCTGCTGGCCTACCCTCACTAGTTGTTTACTTAGTTTGAACGGATTTCCTCTATCCATGCTCCTTCAGCATTTTGTTTGGAAGGGGCAAAAGAAGAGGATAGTCTTACAAGGAGCACAGTTTGGAAACAAGCTAGAAAATCCAGCCTGACACTTGAATCATGATAATTACTCACAAATTGCACTAGACAAAAGAACAAAGAGCCCAACCTGTCTGCTTTGGAAGTCAAGGCTGAAATTCCCATTGACTTCAAAGGAAATTAGGTCTCAATCTTAGAATACAGTTTTCAAACATCAAGGTTCTCAATGCCTTCTTTACTTCTGTCTTTAATAGTCAGATTAGTTACCTTCGGTGTATTCAGTCCTCTGAGCTGGAAGACAGGGATAGGGAGCAGAATAAGCTCCCACACAGTTCAGGAGAAAACAGCAACCTGCTTCTTCACCGGAACAAGCCCATGAACTGGATGGGATCCACCCAAGAGCGCTCAGGGAGCTGGCAGAAATGATTCCTAAGCTGCTTTATGTCATTTATCAGCAGCTCTGGTCAATCTGGGAGGTCCCAGACAACTGGAGACTTGCTAATGTCGTGGCCATCTACAAGATGGGTTAGAAGTATAATCCAGGGAACTAGAAGCCTGTCAGCCCGACCCCAGTATACAGGAGGGTCACGGAGCAGATTGCCTTGACTGTGATTATAGGGCATATGTGGGACAATCAGGGGATTAGAGCTAGCCAACATGGATTCATGAAAGTCAGATCCCACTTGACTAACCTCATCTCCTTCTATGACCAGGTCATCAGCCTGGTGGAAGAGGAAAAGGCTGTGGATGTAATCTACCTAGACCTCAGCAAAACTTTTGACTGTCTCCCACAGTATTCTTTTGGAGAAGCTGGTAGCCTTTGGTTTGGACAGGGTTCACTCTTTGCTGGGTGAAAAACTGGCTGGTAGGCTGGGCCCAAAGAGTTGTGGTGAACTTAGTTAAATCCAGCTGGCAACTGGTCTCTAGGGATATTCCTCTGGGGTCATTATTGAGTTCTGTCTTACGGGGAGCAGCTGAGAGGACTGGGATTGCTCAGTCTGCAGAAGAGGAGGCTCAGGGGAGACCTCATCACTCCCTACAACTTCCTGAGGTTGGCCTCTTCTCCCAGGTAACTGCGATAGGACAAGAGGTGAAAGCCTTACAGTGTGCTATGCGAGGTTCAGATGGAGATTATGAAAAACTTCCTCTCAGAAAGTGTAGTGAGGTACTGGCATAAGCTGCCCAGGGAGTCACCATCTCTGAAGGTGTTCAAGAACTGTGGAGATGTGACACTGAGGGACATGCTCAGTGGGCATGGTGGGGATGGGTTGATGGCTGGACCTGGTGATCTTAGAGGTTTCTTCTGACCTTAATGATTCTATGATTCCTTTGGGGCACAGTGCCAATCAGTCAATCAATAAATCACCCTGTGAAATCAGAAGTAAGGAAACAAAGCCCTCCAGATGTCTGCTGTAGTCAGGACAATAAGGTTTTTATAAACAACACACAAAATATGAATCGTATCAAAGGAGCCAGGAAAGGGTGCAAAGAAAATAGAAGCATGGTAGGATCACAGCCAGCATGGGGCCTGAGAAGTGGCCAGAAACACCAAGGTGAAGGTGAAGTGTATCATCTAGAGAGGGATACCACTGCCAGCAGATTTCTGCACCCTGAGTGCTCACATTCTTCCTACAAAGGGCCATGCTCCTTTGCTGATGCAAGGAGATTCATTGCTTTCCCCCAAATTATACTAATTCTGATTCTGATAGCTACATGTTTGCATTTTGTAAACTCTCAAACCTCAGCACTGAGGGCAATGGCATTGAAAATGTCTACTGTGGTTCTCCAGCCTCTCTAATGGATCAGATAGATATAGGTCTCTCAACACAAAAACACTTGTTTCAACAGGTTTCTGAGATGTTTTTAAAGGTTCAGAAATAAACTTGCTCTGAATCTTGGATGGAGACACTGGACAAAGGCAATTTTGTCTGCAGTGGTTTATTTGCCCATCTCACAAAGCTGTCTGTGCTAGTTACAGCATTTGGCAAACACTCCTGGTCCAAGTTCTACACAGTAACCCCACTTGGGTCGTTAGGTGAGTGGAAAACACAGATATTTGAAATCTTCTAGAGCACTGTAACCATCAGGTAATTAGCTGTAGCAGTCTTACAAAGTAGGAAAGGCTCATGAGAGCTCTGAAATGAAAGCACAAAATGCCTCCTGGAACTAATTTTGGAGCGGCTGAAGTATTTAATCCTGCAAATTATTGCCAGTGAGGAAACATCAAGGTACTGCTGGATCATAATAGTGGCAAACCAGCAGGAATGGTTCACCCTAAGCTGCCTCCTGCTGATGGCTAAGCAATCAGACATGCTTTACATCACTCACAAAGCACAGGGTGCAGGGGCAGCTATGTTTTGTCCCCTGTGACTTGCAAAGTAGCCTGGAATTGTCCTTCTTTTTGTCTGCACAGGATCCTTCATTGGCAAAGCCAGGGCAGATCTACATTGCAAATAGCAAAGAATAAGGAAGAAAAGAAAAAACACTGGGGCATGGACAGCACCCTAGGACTGCTTGATTATCAACTCTGGTTCCACAGATGCTCTCCATCCTTCAGAGAACAAGAAAGGGTTTGTAGAGGTGGACAAACACCTCTTTCATTTGAAGAGATGCCTTTGGAATTCTTGATCTGCTAATGAGTCCACATTAATGAGGTTGAGGAGACTGGATTTATTCTTTCATCCTTCTCCACGTGTGAAATGGGAAAAGTAAATATTAACCTTGCAGGGGCTGTTTTTAGGAAGAGGAAATGGCAGACATGGGACTAGAAACAAACTTCCTAAGTTCTTAAACCCAATCTGTTTTCAGATGCAGCTCTTCAGACCTGAAATCCTCCTGTTTATTTTGATCAGACACCACACCACGTGAAGGAACTAGGGAAGTCCATATTTATTCCCACTGGGAAGCCACTCAAGAGTCATGTTGCTGTTCTAGTTTAAAAAAAAAAATCATTTAATTTCTAGCCCAAATGTATTCGTAGCCAATTAATACCCATTTGTTCTTGTGCCAAAATATTCTTTTATCTTTAACGAGTAGTTTGTCTAGCTCTGTGAAAGCTATATACTTGATTGCTACAGAACCTAGGAATTTCCTCTTCCACAAGCTGTAGGAAAAAGTGTTGATGCAAGAACATGCTGTAATATTTCATGCAAATTTTGCAGGAGCCCATCCAGATGTGTGCAAGAATCTGTGTACAAATTTCAAAACCATTTTCACTACCATCTTTCCCAGCTAGATGGCTTCTCCCATCTTTAAAAAAAAAAAAAAGAAAAAAAAAAAAAAAAGAGAAGCAGCAAGCCACAGTTTAACCTTTCCTTGAGAACTGCTTTCCAAATGGTATAAGCTGCAATGTATCATCCTCTCCAACACCCACCAGATACTAAGAAGCACTCCATCTACAAAGATAAGAATTAAGATCCTGCATATTTGATTAAACAACAAGCACTTCAGAACTCAGATTTTCTTTCTTTTCAGGCACAGATTTCCTTTTGCACATGAACCATTTATACATTTATAAAACCAAGTGAATGAAAGTTAGGCAATGTCAGAACAAAAGTTGACCATAAAACCATATACATCTGCATTATGATTCACTCTTTAAGGATAACATCATATCTTATTTTCCCCCAGATTCTACCTCAGGATGGACAGTGCTCACTTAATAAGCAGATATTCAATATCTTGTTATAGCATCATTATTCAGCATGTGGCTTGAGGTCTTATTTACTGCAGAGTATTCAAAACCTACTTGGAAGACACAGCTGCTAATTTCTTATGAGTTCTTCTAGAGCTCTTATCAGTGTGGCAAATGAGTGCTTCAGAAACATTAACTTCTGAATTTACCCCCTAAGATGAGAGGATATTACAATTCCTGTTTAACAGATGAGAAACTGAAACACAAAGAGATTCAGGTCAAAACATTCCACTAGCACTGGGTACCCAAACTGAGATGTCTGTGAATTGATTTCTTAGAACACTTAACGTACTACATCACGTGTCATGAGAAATACTGCTAACGTGTTCTCCAAACGGAATACAGAAAAGAAAAATAAGAGCCAATTGTGAAGAGTTTAGTTTAAATGAACTTCTCTCACACCACATGAGTTTTACACTGTTCAGAGGCCTTACCCATGAAACTGTCCATTTTCTTTGCACTACTCTTCCTACACAGCTCCTGTACCAAAACCAGGCAGAGCCCTTTAGACACCAACCTCCTTCTCTACCCAGCCGTGACTCATGTCCTGCTCAGCTCCACCTTCTGCATGGAATGAGAGCAGAGTCCTGCACTAAATATAGCACCTGGTCATGTAATTAAAGACTATGAGAAATGCACGTACAAAAGGAAACCAAATAAGCACTACACAGGAACCTTAATTTCATGATTTCCCAATATTCTTTCCTAAATAATAAGTTTTTCTAGGAGAACACTGTCTCCTAAACATACATACTAAAATACATATATGCACACCATACGTATAATACATATGATATAAACATTATTATATAAATGAAATAATGTAAGTTTATATATTCTCTTGTTCCTGATTTATATCAGCTGATATTTTCCAAAAACTGAAAAAGGTTTGAGAAATAAAATACCTGCCCTATCATGGAATACTAAACCCAAAGTATTAACGTTTTCAAGCTGAAATCAGAGTTGATCACAACCTGCCTACGTGCTCCAGTTCAGCGTTTTGCCCATGTCTTTTCCTTCTCAGGGATAGAAGTGCTTAGCTGAATCAGGCCCACAGTACTTTTGTAAATTTCTGTGCTGAAGCAATACATAGACGCAACACTCCAAATTTCCAGTGTGCAGGAAATTCATTTATTTCATAACTCTATTCTGTCCTGAACTGGGAGAACACCTATTCCTTCCATGCCTCCAACTTTCAAATTTCCCTTGAAATTTTACTGATGCTGGGTTTAAGTTACTGTAAATAAATTAACCAGAGCTGATACCAACATGAGAAATTTCAGTGTGTCTTTACAGTTTCACAGTTACAAGGAAGTAAAGAAGCCTGGAAAGTTTCAAGCAACCTGAGTTATAGGTACAGCTACATCTCTGGCCATTTTTAAAATACCACTGAACTAGAATATAAAACACATAATAACAAACTGAGTAAAACTTGTGCTGTGGGTTATTTTCAATGCAGTGACACCAAAGCAGCCTTCAGCAGAACTATCCTTTTTTTCCCCAGCCACTTTTACTGCCTTCCATTCAGGCACAGCAAAGCCCTGTTCTCCTGCACACTTCACACACTTGTGAAAAAGGACCCAAACCCCTTCTTTTTGAAGGAACCAAGATGAAGCTGCAACCACAGGAAGCACCTGCATGCAATGACTGCAGCGTGCAGAGCTGTGCTGCTCCAAGTACAGGGAACTGCACTTATGGGCAGACCCAGTGCACTTTCAGGAGGTGAAACCCGGATTTGGGCTCACCCGGCGTTATCTGTGACCAAAAAATGGGAAGTTGGGCCATTTTGCTGGTTGATAGTTTGTTCTTTTGTGTTTGTTTATCAAGGGGATGAGCAGAGTGTAGCACCAACTTGATGCAGATGACTTGAAAGGTTACTCGGGGGCTTGCTGTGAACCTGGGACTCTCCTCATTTACTGAGAGAATGGGAAGAGAAGCATATGGTCAAAAATCCATACATTTGGATCTTCTATTTTGAAGGGAGATGAGAAACTGGAATTAAGCATTCAGCTGAGGGCAGCTCTTTCCATTACAGTCGGGCAGCAAAAACCGCTCAGTCCCAACGTTGCTGCCAGCAACCAGCGAGGAATTCCCCTGTCATGAGGCCCATGACTCACGCCTGCCCCTGCTGCTTCTCTCCCTCAGATGTAGAGGCCATGTTTGTGGTCTGGGATGTGTCAAGGGAAAGGCACTGGCAGAGCAGCCGTGTTGCTTAAGCCTTCACTCACTGCCCAGAGTGACAGCATGCAGGTGGCACCAGCTCCACCATCCATCCCTGTGCAGACAGATAACGATCCTTAATCTCTCTTTCACTCATGCCTGTGCCCCTACTGAATAACCAGAGTAACTGCCAGCTCCCAGGTGGCCCCCAAAGCTTCCCGTGGGGCTGTCAGCATCAGTTTCAGCAGTGCAAAGTGAGGCTCCGCATGCAGCAATGCTAAAACTGGCATCGAGGGCTCTCATCAGCTGTACTCAAATTAATAACAGAGCTGCTGCCACAGCAGTGTGAGCAGTTTGCAACATTTGTATTTGAGCTCTGGATATTTATTGCTTTGTTTTTCACAGGCCCTTTTAATGCCTCCAGGAGTAATTTATGGGGACAGAATAGCATGAAAAGAGCAGATCCCACTTATTTAAATCTCTGGAAGATGAAAATCGCATGAGAATAGCAGATTTCACATTGCTTCCTCTCCACAAATGGCTTTCTAAGGCAGTAAAAGCAATGGAAAAGGAAACATAAACACCAGACAAACACCAACGTATTCAGGTGTGTTTGGGCTTATCCAAACGCTGCACGGAAATACTCAGATTTACTTGGGTTTGGATGCTAACCCATTCCACAAAAACTTCAGAGATTTTAGTAATCATTAACCTAACTAGATAGATACACACCATAATTTCTTTTTTAATTAATTTTTACTGCAGTAGAGGATTACTTTATAAAAACACAGTCCTTAGCATTAATCTTGGTACTTTTCAGATTGATGAATAATATGTGTGACTGTGGTAGCTTTTATTTTTTGGCAGTTCTTATTGCTCCTGCTCCAGAGCATGAAGCAGACTCATCTGCACACCCAGGATGGTCCAAGTTTCCAGCAACTGACACGCTGGTTATTTATTTTATAAAATAAGCAAATCAGTGAAGCATGACTAATGAACTTTTTGATCCAGGGAACACTCATCTATGCAGTCTCATTCAGAATCGTATCCTTTTGGGGCTAGGAGAAATACCAGTGACCTGGGATGTTTCACCAAGTTTCCCTCCTAATGCCAGGTAGTGTTGCTTTGGAGATATCTGTCACATGAAAAGCTTTACATTATTTGAAGTGCAATGTGACATTTCTGAAATAAGTACATTTTGTCTATGTAAGGCGGATTAAAGAGGCTTCTTTGCTTTGTCTTTTCCCATTAATTAATATTCTGACTCCTTGATTTCCAGATAAAGTCACAGACCATAAGATAGAATGTTTTTCTACTTCAGCTCTACTATATTTCATGCTTTGCTTCATGAGACCCAATTTATTACAGTGATGGATGAATCATAAGAGTATATTTTAAACAACCATGAGTGTACCTGCTTGGCTGCTCATTTTTCACAAAGTCATTCCAGGAAGCATTTAGAAGTCAGAAGACTGCCCCAGAATTTGTTTGAATAATCCAGACGTTATGATTCTGCAAGACAGGATAGAAAGTCAACTTGAGAGCTTTCTTGGGCTTCTAGTCCCCTCAAAATGCTATCAAGGCCTCTGATGGTTTAACACACTGCCTTCACACAGTGTTATGAAGGGAGAGGTAGCTCAAATGATTTCTCCTCAAGCCTCAAACTAGATTTCCATCCAGTGAAAAGGTGTACACATGCTAAGCTTCATTTACTGTCACCTCAGTGTAACCGGGGGAAATTGTCTGCAACACACAATGCTGCAAACGTGCAAGTCTTTGCAAAATCATAGCCATCACAGCTCTGAGCTTTGGAAAGCTGTGAGATTATTCATAATTTCAGCAGCCTGACTCAGCAGAAGGAACATGGAACCATTTCAAGTCACATTTCAAGCTGCTTATAGTTATTGGGAAAAAAAGTTGCGTCCCCTGAATGAAACATAGCTTTCTCTGTTCCTCTATCTTGTGTTTAAAGAGAATTAAACCTTCCCAAAACTTGCTGGGAAAAGGGGGTCAGGGGGATACAGAAGGACAATTCATCTCTAAATTACATTGCTCTTCAGAGTAAACCACAGAGAGCTGTAATGGGACAAGTAATTTTTTTTTTACATGGCATAATTAATTAGAATCCATAAAACCCAATTAAACAGCACTTTTGAGACTATCAAGTGGTGTATGTTTGAAACTGCAAATATGACAGCATAAGTACAATTTTATAGCTGGGCACACTCCTCAGGATTATTTTCGGTGCTCTGCTGAAATGGGAAATGGCACCACTTTGGCCCCTGCTAATAAATCGCCTGCAAACAGGCTATATTAATAATCTTTATGGGGGCAGGATGGAAGCCAGATGGGACAGGGAGGGGAGTGTGGAGGTGGCATAATATATCGGCCTGGAAAACATAATCCAGGCCAAAGCAGACATTTAATCTCTGTGTGCACCTGAGAGGGCTGCTAATATAAAGGGAGAGGTGGTGGGCTGAGAAGGGAATCCCCGAGAGACCACAGAGGATATTTTCAAGGTAAAAACCAAGGTGATCCCCAGCCAGTAGGCACTTGCCATCTGCATGGGAGAAAACAAAGGAAAGAGCAGGTTTAGCAGCCTCCAGCAAGGCAGGGCCTTGTCCCCTTTGAGTGGAAATGACAAATGGTGCTGGGGCACCCACCTCACCCTGCCTCCCGGTCATACGCAGCCCTTCCTCTCTGCCCTAGGAAAGGAGACGCATGTGCACGCATGCCGTGGGTTCCATGCATGTGCACAAGACTGATAAACAGTCCATCACAAGTTAAAGCTCACTTTGCCCTTGTTTATTTACATGAGGCCCCACTCATGTTTAACTTGGCAGCCAAGAGGTCTGCTCCTTATGCCAAGCGCTAATTCCTTGACTGCCCTGACAGGCCCTGGCTTGCACACCTGAAAGTCATTAACGCTCAGACCCATTTTGTTTTCACATTTTGAGGCAGTGACCCGCAGCCACGTACAGCTTCAACAGACACTCTATCATCTCCCCTGTCATCAGCTTTGCGCTCAGCGGCCCGGGCACTGCCAGACCACAATAAGCAATGGACTAACGGGAAAGGCCTCAATCTGAGAGGACCAAGGCCTCTGCGGAGCTCCCTCCCCTCCAGCACACAGAGGGCCAGGGACTCTTTGCGGAGGCCTTCTTTCTTCTTGAGTTACGAGTTTGTTTGGTTTGGGAATATTTTATCCTTCAGCAAATAGTGATGCAGTGCGATAAGTAAGCTGCCTGTGACAGCTGAGCTTCGGTGGCAGAACTGGACAGATTGAATTCTAACAGCCCCACAGTATGCTTCATGCAAGCGGTTCCCAAAAAGCATAACTTTATCTTATCAGTCAACTCAGAAGATTCCTCCAGAGTCACCTACCAACACAGGATGAATAATGAATCAGGAAATGGAGAAATACAGACTTTCAGATGAGATTGGGAAGCAGAAGTGCAGAGGAAAGCTGGTCTGGATAGGAAGCACGGCAGTGAAGATGTGCACCACCTATGGGAAGAAGCAGACACTTCACAACAGAGAGGAGATAGCATATTTCCTCTATATATTTCTGCAGAAATTCTGTTGCACCACATATTATGCTCTCTGAAGGTTTGTCACAACATTATTATATGTGGAGATGCTATTCATCTAGTTTCTCAGAGTCCTTTTAGAAAATAACAAAATCTCTTACATATCTTCATTTCATAAGGCCATTTCACCTGCACTGTGATCTGTAAGCTTTCTCCACTACATAAATTATTTTAAGCTCCCAGTCTCCCTAGCAGCTCCAAATGCTGCCATTTCTATTCTCTCCATGTTTAATTTTCTCTCTCTAAAATTGATAAGGATGGAGTCTCTGACAAGCTAATAGTCAGTCCTAGACCACAAACAGGTTTTAGACTAAGTTCTCATGACCTTGAAAAGGAAGGAATGGGAAGTCTAAACCCTGGAGAGCTTTAGATTTCCACAGGGGATAACAGCATTACATATTTTCTATGGCAATCTCAAGGCTGTGCACTTTGAAGTTATCACTTACTATACATTTATCTTAAAAAACAAAATAAAACCAAAGGTCTGAACAACGAAAACCCATTTTTGGATTCTTCTGGAGGCTTTTTTATAGCCCTTCTGAGCCCTGCACTGTTAGACATGTGGTAACTTACAGTCAGAATACAACCATGAAACTAATAAAATGTTTATAAATGCTTTCAGACAGTACAAAAGCAGCATTTTCTCTGAAACATATTAAGTGCATGCTGATATTGACATTTTTTCAGAAGTCTATGTAGTTCACATGTGGCTTCTCTATCAAGTCCCTCATTGCTGGGATTTTCAATGTTCTTCCTTCTCACTGCACCCCTGTAAGATTAGCCAGCATAATACTTCCCATTGGTACACATTACTTTAATAGCCAGAAATGAAAATGGACCTTAAAGTGTAAAAGCTGGGATGATTTAATATAAAATCTTGCTCCAGGAGCTCATAGCACAGGCTTTCTCCCAAGAGATTTTCTTTCTCTTAATTAGAAAAATAAAAGGGTGCCCTGCACAGTGTAAGACATACTGAGACAGAAGACCTTCCTCTCCAGTTCAAGCAACATATATGGTAAGAAGAGTCTGGCTGGGCATTTTGGAACTGGGCACTCAGTATATGTTTATGTGGGCAAATATAAGGTCATATACGATGGAAAAAAGGGTGAAAAAATTACTTTTATCTTAAATTCTGGTCTAGATGTTTCATGTAGAGGGCTCATATTAAGGAGGTTGGAAGCTGGGACTGTAGCAGACTGGTGGTTGAGCTAGTTAGGGGGCATGAAGAATATCGGCAACCATCTCAAATGGATGACAAATGTAGTTTGTATAGACATGTGTCATTCCTGTACTGCAGCCAAGTGAAACTACAAACACTATTAAAAGTATAAGGAGGCTTTAATTTACATTCTTGTTAAGGTATCTTTATGTTGCCAGAATATTGCAAGTGGGCTTAGCATAAATGAGAACCTGGCCTTAATATTCTCAGACAGAAAACTGCAACACACAGACACACTGACTTGGATTCTTATGCTCCCTTCTGCTAACCTGATGTAGGTGCATCGACTAAAACAGGGAGAGAGAACACTGCTCCTCATGCTCCTCTGCTGCACAGCAGCTTCAATGAGCACAAACAATCAAAAGATTCATTTCACATCTCAGCTATACCAGCCCTGTACAGCACCACAGCTAACACTACCACAACACGTAGCTAGAGTGACCAGCTGGACCACAGTGCCCCTGCCATCACCAGCAATCACAGAGCTAAAGTCAGAAGTTCAACTCCAGCACCCGCCTCACCACGAGTCATCCAGGAACTTCCACTGCCTTTCAGCAAGCTTCAGACTTTTAGCACAGAAGACCAAAAGCCATGAATACCACACCGGCGTTCTGTCCTTCACTAGACAGAAGCACAACAAAAAGCAAATTGCAATGATCCCTGCCTATGTGACCGGGGGCAATACACACCAGCCAGGAGCCCAAGAAGTTTCTCACTACCACCAGAAGCATCTGTGTACCCCATCCAACAGCCCATTTCCAGCTGAGGCCAATTCCTGATGCTTCAGAGGAAGACGGAAGAACAAACAAACCCAGAGGCCACGTTATGCATGAAAGGAGGAGAAAAAAAAACCTTTCATGGCCCTGAGGAAGCCCTGGAGCAAAGAGATGAGACGTGGGGTTCAGAGCAGGCTGTGAGGAGACCATTCCATCAGAAATGAAAAAACATCATATAAAAGACAAATGAGAGAAAAGGTAACTCTAAACAAATATAAGAAAAAAGGATAAAATTCTAAGGCCTCTGGAATCAATAAAAGAAAAAAAAACTCATCAACCTTATTCAGACCAAGATTTTTAATTCGACATAGCTACATTTATTTCTAAATAGGAGATCTGTATCTCAGGAAATGTTGTCTTAGGATGTGTTAATTTTCATAGGCAAATGAAAGGTGCTAATCTGTCCCTGTCACTGTGTAATGCTGAACAGTTAAATGCAGACTGAGCTTGGAAACAGTATATGGCAAACATCCTTAAAAATTCATTCAAAATATATTGAAAGAATAATCTTTTCCAAATCTGTCAACAAGATCCTAGCCACTGTTCCTGGCAGGAAAACTAACTTAATTTGGTAAACCAGTTACTTTTGCTCTCACAAACATTTTAAAAGAAATGAGGTCACAGGAAGAAAAACGGGGATGTTAAGAAGAGCTTTGATAGCTCCTAAACAGCACACTGCCGTATTATGGGGGCTGTTTCCAAGGCACTGCTTGGGCTCTAAATGCACAAGTGAACCTGGGCTGGGAGGGAGGTTAGGCTCCAAGCAAGGGCTGAGGCACTGCAAATTCAATTCACCGAGTGGTTTTGCTGTGAATGCTTTTCCAGGTCTCACACCATTACATAGGATGTAACATCATTATGATGTCAACTCTTGGACCAGGGAGCAAGCTGATTTAAGTTTTACGAGGGAAAGGATGAATACTTTCAAAGGAATGGTGAGTCGAATAATGCAGAACTGGTAGGATCACAGTTCAGGGAACTCATGGTTATGCTTTGAACTATTTTTAGCAAGGTACTGCGAGTTCAGGGATAGCGAGGGCTCAAGTGAAGCACAGCCTCTCAAAACACTGACAAATTTCTATCAATTTTGCAGAAAGGGAATCAAAACCTCTCTTGCCTTTCACTGAAGGTGACTGCCGTAGCAAGGCTGCTGCCCGCATATGGCCAACTGTGTGTACAGGCAGGGGAAACAGCACGTGTGTAAGAAGCCTTCCTTCCCTGCACTCCATCCAAGGATGAAGGACAAACACTGACCTTATGCTTGAAGCCACACAAGCCCATCATCTCTGCTTCCTTGGGGATGCAGCAGGACTCATGCTTTCTCCAGCCGCGGCGCAGCTCCTCATCACGCGGCACTGCCTTCCCATGGGCACTGTGACATTGTTCTGCCCACCCAAGGAGGCTCTTCGTCAACTTGACTTCACTCCCAGTGCTTTTAATCTGTAGTGGAAAAGTAACAAACAAAACCATGTCAAATTCAGATATTTAAAAACAAACAACAAAAAACACATAAGCAGTAAGTTTGCCATCCAGGTTTCAAAGCTGTTGCTATTCCTGCAGTCACTGCATGTTAATAAAATTCTCCCCCCAATTTTGGGGGGAGATGCTTACTTCTGCCAGCCCTTGTTAGATTATTATTTTTTTCCTTCTTTAAATGCATACTTAAGAGTATTGCAGATCACCAGGAGTGCACAAGGAATGGGTTGCTTTATAAGCTTTACTACAATTATGGAAAATGTTGGAAATACATACTGTACATTTCCTGTATGTTGGGACTGCTACAAGCAGAGAAAACCCACATTGAAGGGGATTTCTATGCAAGCTATGCACCAAATGAAGATTGTATTACAAGCTTAGATTACTGATTTAAACCTCTTCTTTTCTCCCCACCCATTTCTATGATAGCTTTTAAACTTGAATAGCCATATAAGTTCAAATGTTCTTTTATAGGGCAAAATAAACAGCTTTTATGGTTCAGAAACTGCATGCTTAGACATCAACACTTCACCACTAATTCACGCAGGTTCAAACTAAAGAAATAGCTCATTTTCTTCTCTACAGTTGCTGAGAAATTTTTTTTCCAAAAAATTCAAGATGCACTTTAAATTAGATGTTATGACAATTGTGGATGCAGACAATGTTTCTCTTGACAAAGTGCATCTAGCGTGCTGCCTTCCACATCCCAGCTGCCACGAAATCAGAGGAAAATCACTGGTAAAAACCTCAGAGGTGTTGGATGTTGGTACAAGACATTAGAACATGTTATTCATATCACTGACAAGCCTTTTTTAGTAGATTTTTTTTAAACAAAGGATACCTTTAATATACTAAAAGGGTTTTACGAGCGCTAATGCAATTTCTACCGGTTTCACCTTCTTCTAAATCATCGAAGTAGTGGAAAGAGCATTCAGCTCAGCCTTTTTGGTACAACCCTTTCCAATGGAGCAGCAGCAGATGTCCATCCCAGCTGCTACACAGACCCTGCAGAGGAACAGCACCGTCGAGCTCTGTACCTTACATGATGCACTTCCATCCAAGTAAGCATCTGAAGGACTTTATGGGTAACCCTGGCTGTTCTTCCCCATAAAAGGGAAAAGCAGTGGGCCAGCTATGCAAATTCCATATTCACATAGAAGCAACAGGAGGGTATAAAACCCAAGCAAGAAACAACTTTAATGGGCTGGTACAATCTGAATGCACTGAAAGTTACTTTCAAACCCAGAGAGAGCAAGAGCTGTATTCTGCTGTGCTGGGGAGACTCTCTGCCCTGTAAGATCTAAATGAAAATAGCCATGTCCCAATATCTTTCTCCTAAAACCTATATGAGTATACATTTTATTTATTCATCTATACATCTGTGTATTCCATCCCTGTCACCGCGTTTTATGTACAGCCCTTTAAGTTCAGTAACAGCAATTTTTTCCCTCCCATTTATCAGCCACATTAGTCAGCATTTAAGTGGTTAAAGCAGTGGCTTTGTTTCCAAGCAAAGATAATCCTGTTCCTGAGGACACTAGTAATGGTAGTATAGGACAACAAAATCAGCAGCACAAGGATATAAACAACTCCCAATTATCCCAAACCAAAAATTTTGAACATCTTGTTACATTTTTTCCTTAGGCCTTAAAATTACTGAGTTGTTATGGTTGGATGCTTTGTGGTGAATAAATCTAGAATAATTCCCTGGAAAGAGTGAATTGCCGCTGAAGTGCTGTTAGTGCAAAAGACCACAGGACCACGTTTGCCCTCGCTTTCCCATCCAAAGGGGAAAACCATGCAATGTTCTCATCATGTGGGGATGGGGAAGAAATGGGGAGGAGCGGCGATGATTTGATTTCGAGGAAGTGGGAAGCAGTTGCACATCCTGCATGGAACACAGGCAACAGAGAGAGCACAGCATGAGAACACACAAAGCTGGCATTTCTTACAAACTTATGTCAAAATGCTAAATCCTGTAGGCCTCCAGGTATGGAACAAACAAACAGCCATTAAAGAAATCTGCATAAAGTCTGAGGGGATCAGTGGGTGCCCTTTCCCACACCGTGCACACCGAGGTACTAATCAAGGCTAAGAGCTCTCACAGAGATAGGAATACAAGATTTGGTGCCAAGAAACAGAGATGGGACAGGACACAAGATTCAGATCTGCAGCCAGATCAAAGTAACCATGTTTAGAGCCAAATCCAGGCGCAGGCACTGAATATACCTCCAAAACATGGATGTTTTTGGATCTAGAGTTAAGATTCTGTCATCCATCTAATCTTGAAATGGGTGGATCAAAGATGTTCAGTCTGAGGCTCTGCATAGTGCTAACAGATACTTTTGAATAGAAATGATTCAGTACAATGCTTCAAGCAAGGAATAAATTTGTTGGTGGACAAGTTGTGAACTGAAAGAGATGTGAAACTGACTAAAGAAATTACTACGTTCTTACAGATTGC
This sequence comes from Tragopan temminckii, assembly GCA_028571105.1. NCBI lineage: Eukaryota > Metazoa > Chordata > Aves > Galliformes > Phasianidae > Tragopan > Tragopan temminckii. The sequence continues at coordinate 3,101,562 of JAOWBP010004554.1, read as the reverse complement.
TTTGGTGTGTTACCTTGCAAGGCTGGCTTTATTTATAAAAGCAGGGAAAAAGAGGTACAATGTGGTTGAGGAATTGGCCCAGAACATTGGTAGCAATGCCAGAAGAGACTGGAAATTAAGAAGGATGTCCAGTGGTTTGAGTGCTGGCTCGGAAATCAGAAGCAATCATATGTTTGCTTCTCCATCCCAGATTTCCTGCATGACCTTGGCCAAGTCCTTTACTGTTTTGGTGTCTCAGCTTCCAACTCATCAAATAATAAGCCTGGTTAAAAATAAAAATAAAAAAATTGTGGGGAGGGTAGAGCTCACAAAAAAAGAACTCACTCACCTTTTTGCAGCCTCAAGACTTGCAAGAGGCCTGATATACTGAATAAGGAGAATGGATAGCCTCCTGAATTATTCAAAATAGAAACAAAGAAATACAATTATAGAAATGAACTGCTTGCAAAACACTTAAGGCTATAGGGACAAGCCTGTTGATAGATTTTCTGACAGTGCTGTGCTTTAAGGTAGCCACACTCCAGATCAAGCTATGGGAAAGAGAACAGACCTGAAAAAAGTTGCTCTGTTCAGGCTGGCACTGGAGTTTGCTCTGTAGATGGCACAAATGCAAATGCTAAACTTCTTTTCTACATTGTTTATGCAAGTGTAAAGCGGTAATAACTGTAGGCCACCAAGGAATCAATCCTGGCATATACTTGTACGAAATGTGGCCACAGCAACCTTATCATTTATTCCAGCATATGCATTTTCTTGGCCACCGTTTTTCAGCCTCATCTAGTCAACTACACTAACATTTTTGGCCAGTATAAACTTTTGACCTGATGTCTGTGCAGATCTGAAAGGAATTTCCCCTTCCACACACATGATCTTCCATTAAACAGAGCCAGTTCCACGATTCCTGGAAGAATTAAGAAGTACAGATTTCCGGTAACTCTGGATCTTTGCAGTTAACGTTGTGGTCTCCAGTCGGGACACAAGAGAATTCTTTCACACCTCGTGCAGGCTGGTTGTTTAGGGATGGCCTTATACACCCAGTGAATAAAGGTGGAGTCCTGAATTATTCAAACTGGAAGTCTCAGACGGTGTTCACTCCTCTGTTCCAGATGACCAAGTGCTATGCAGATTTGGGAGTGAAAAAATATGCAGTCATCTTACAAAAAGAATCGCACTACAGACAGATTACTGTTCTGGAGGGAAGAAGAAAAAAAAAAAAGGATAAGAGTGAGATCTTATCTACAGTCCTTTCAGGCTTATCAGTCATGAAGAACTGCAGTTAAAGAGGGCCAAACATTTCTACCACTGAGCTAATTTGGCTCATAGCACTTGCTGCTGAAGGATTTTTTGGAGGGCACTACTACCTTTAACGGAACAGCACTCATGGACAGCTCTTCTAGTATAAAAAGGAAGCAACTTTTTAAATGCCTGCATAACTAGAAGTTGAATTTCCACTGAAAGCCAACTGACTGCTAGCAATAAAGGTCAAGCTTCATAAATACATTTTGGCAATAAAAGCAGTAAAAATAATGAAACCAATCAGTCAGATCAGTAGAACAAGGAAAACATTCAGCATCAGAGACATAAAAAACTTAAACTATGACCCTAAAATACTGTACGACTTCAAGAAGGCTTAGTTGAAACCCTTCCTCCTCCTAACCAGCCCTTCAAGCTGTAATTTTTCAAAGCTTCCATTTCTCTGCTATCTAAGCCTGATGTCTCTGAAAAACACAGCCACTTAGTACACCCACACTTGGAAGCTTACCTGCTCGGTCAGTGCCCTATGTCTCTGCTTGGAGGTGACAGAGCTGTTGCATTCTCAGTTGAGATGCTAAAACAAACATGTAGAACAAGGACTACATCCTAAATCTCTCTCATTCACGGATTAAGGAATTTCTCCTTGTGTTGCAGGAGTGCAGCTCCCTTTCAGATGCACCAACTACAAAGCCCCACTACAGAGTGTCCTGGTAAGCTGCAGAACACAGAAGGCCCTTAAATATCTTATGCTGAGAGCCCTCTGTGGTAGAAGGCAAAAAAAATCTCCCCTTCCTGGAGCTGAGTCTGCTCCCTGCCCAGCATTACCCAAACCCAAGCGCTCAGGGTGGGTGATTTCTCAGTTAACCCCGCTATGGAGATCAGCCTTTGAGGCTTGCTGCATTACAGCCTGCACATCCTTTGATGTGCTACCTCTAAGTGTCCATATCGTGTGAAAAATCAGAATGAAGTGCCTTTGGGAATACAGCCAAAGGCCTTTTGTACTTCAGTCTTTGGAGGAGATATTCGTCCTAGAGTCCATCTGGGACTTTTGGATTAAAGCAACTCGCCGTAGCTTTCTAAAGCACACATTGGGTCCTCTTGAAATTGCTGCACACATTCTGGGAGAATAGTTTTAGGTATAAAACTCACTGCTTCCTTGCAGTTAAGTCATTTGGCAACAGCAAGAAATGCCATGTATCTATCAAATTGCGTGCACACACGGTGTTTTCATTTTCCTTGAGACTTTCGTTTGGACACCACTGCAAGCACTGTAACAGTCTCAAGTGTTGCTAATCTCTTTAGCTGCAGACACAAAGATACACCAGAGAAGGGCCTCACAAATTACATGCATCTTTATGCAAAAGCAAATGCAGCCAAAGTTAGCTGTTTCCACGTGTAGTGTAGAAATTACTGTGCAGATTACACATCTTATTAATTCTACACCAGTGAACTTTTCTCCCAGCTTATAACAAAGTGTCTCATTATTAGTCAGGTTTTCCAGCATCTTTTGATAGAAATGGTGTTTTTATTGCTGCATAAAAAATACAAGGCCAGTTAAGTGTTCAGTATTTTCTTATAAAATATTTAGGTTTATAAACTGTTTCAAACAGGCTTGTGTTTATATAATATTCACAGACGTCTGTAATGTCTCTCATGAAAGCTAATGTATGAGCTCTTAGCCACTGCAAAAGGGTTTCAAAGATGCTCTGCCCATCAAAGTGGTGCAAAGAGTAACTCTGGTAACAGATTGTTTTGAGCTTAATATTTATACCTTCCACTGCTGTCTAGGTTGAAATTTGCTTACTTTATGAGTGAAGGTCTCAATGCATTTAAAATTTAAATACCTGACTAGGACACCCTTACTCAGCAAAACATAAACACATCTAATTTCATGTACATGCTTACATTCTTTAAGTCCCAGAGCTCAAATCATATGTCCACATCACTTCTTTTAACAGGAAAGGAAGCAGTCAAGAACACAGATGTTTTTGAGGCAGAAGTTAACAAGGGTAAGATGCTCTCATGACTTATTTTCTAAGTATTGCCCAAGCATCTACCACTACTAAGACTTTCTGACTTTTCCTTCTTGATTCTGTAACAGGAAACTGCCTTGTAGAGATTTTACTACTTCTCTTTCTCACTGTTTTCCATTATATTAAGTGAACTAAAACAAAAGCCACTCAGACAACTTCACATTTGGTTCCACATCCAATCAAACCCAAAGCAGAGGTATGGTTCTGCTTCTCCCATCATCAACAGCATATGAACAATAGAGTCATGTTTTTACCTTGTGTCATTTTGATGTTGAACAACAGAAAGAATCAACGTTTGATATCATTTTGAGTGCATTCTTCGTAACAGAATTATGTCAGAGGCTCTCCTTACATTTCTCCTTCAGTTAAGCTACAAGCAGCACAGCTAATGCAGGGAGACTAAGTCTCAACCACACAAACTCAATGCCAATAGCTGAATAGCACTGTCTAAAGAAAGTTATGGCATTCCCCTCAAACCTATCTCCACCACACATTGTCAACATCGATCAAAAGGCTTGAAGATCTCAGACCACTTTTAACTTGGCTCCATCCAACGCCTTCAGAAAAGCCCTGCCAATCAGTCACTTTGTGACTTCTGCAGACAGAGCATTTGCAACATTTCATATTTTAAGGAACTAAATGGTTGGTGAAGCATACCAGGTCATCAGCACCTCACAATGACAAGCCTTCTGCATCCTTACACAAGCCTGACAGACTAGAAAACAGCAATGCAAGATACTGCAGCAGCACATCCCTACCGTTAAAGGGTAATTTCCATATCTACTTCTATCATTCCATGTCTCTCCATTTTAAGTTCCAGCATGCAACATACAATGGTTCTATCTGTGATTTTAGGTCAGGGCAGACACTTATCACACTGCAGGAGCACGTACACGGTTTGAGCCAGGTGAAGATTGACACAGGCTGGATGGCAAATCCAGATCTGAGCAAGCCACTGCTGAGACCCTCAAGCAGGCACGAGCAATGAGCTGTTAGCAGGTACAATGGGGCCAGGTGAGTGCTAGTCATGAAACAAATGGCTCTGAAATCCTAACAGTGAGATCCAAAAGAAGTTCCAGGCATATCTGGGAGCACATACATACCAAACTGCCATACTTCAGATTGGTGCTTCAGCCTTACCGGTAAGTACATTAGCATTTTATAACAGTGATCTGTACACTGAGGTGCATAGCAGCCATCTCCCCTATTACTTTCCTCATCCTCACACTGGAAACACTGGGTCTTTGACCATTCCAGTGTAATCACAGATTAACATGGAGGGAATCAGCAAAGCGCTACAAGGATGCTTGAATCTCAAATCTCACAGCCAACAGACTGAGTAAGTTGATACCCAGTGTGGCACCAGGCTACATTTCTGGACAGCCGTAACCCTAAATAAAAACATGTGAAAGCAAAGGGGCACAGGCAGATGCAGGATTCATTGTGATTTTTTTTTCACCCTTAAGTTCACAGATGGTTCCAATCTCAGAGGTTTCTCTATTTATTTATGGTGACTGATACACAGTTTGTACTTGATTTTAAAGCAAGTTACAAGGAGGAGTAACTTAATGTGCTGCTTCCCATGAAACATATGGCAGAGCTGGTATACGTCAGCACGAAGCACACGTAACATGGCATTTGCCTTATGCTAGGAGAAAACCTGCACTCAACATGAAATGAAGTCAGGATAGACTTTTAAAAAGGAACAAGATGATCTCGTATCACACTTTCTTTCCTAAACATTTCACAAATGTGATTCCAGACTCACAGTGGTAGCCTTTTTTTTTTTTTTAAACAACACTTCCTTTCAAGAGTGCTAGGAAGTGTTTGGCACCTTCTGTTGTCTACACCACAATCTCAGAGGTGATCTGGGAATTTTCTGGTTTAACCATATTGCTGATGGTAGCCCAACACACAGCTACTGAACTGACACCAGTGCTCTCCCTCAAGGCTCTTCTCCTGAAAGCAAAACAGGTCCTTGCTTTGTTCCTCTCTGCAATTCCTTGGACCCATGGTCATGAAAGGGAAGTTCCATAGTACCAAAGAGGTCTACAGGAATCCTGAGACAAAAGCTGTTATGCTGAAAAAAAGCCTTTCAGATGTCTGATTTTTACTTTTTTTTGTACCTGCTGTTTGTTTTGCTTTTTACCTTGTTTCAACTATTGATGATGCAAACTGGTTTTCCCCCATCACCAGACAGATTTGTCACCTTATGGGTCTGTGTCTACAAGAAAAATGCATCTAGTATAGTAAATACAGAGACATGCCCTTGAATTTCCAACTGGATTTGCAGAATGAAAGACAGCACAAGCTCAGCAGATGGTCTTTCTACGGAACTTACCAAAGGGGTATTTCCTTCAAATATCCTTCTCGAGTTCCTTCTCCACCCAGACCTAATTGGCCTTATTCATAGGTTTGCAAGCAAAGACTGGTGAAAATGACCATGTCCTTCTGATATTCTTATATTTTAACATACAGGAAATTCATCTCCTGTATACAGACCCAGTGGGCAGAAAGATGCACACTACTTTTGTATCTAAATGCCACCTGGTACACAGAGCAATATATGGCCACAGAAATACCTGCAGAGACAAACAGCTCTTTGTAAAGGTTCTCTGTATAATACTAGTGGCACTGAATGTGACTTTCAAAGAAATCTTTGCATAGTAAATTAATTCTCCTCAAAGTGTGCATTTATAGAAAGAAAGAAAAAAAACCACTAAAACTAAAGAACAAGAAATTACATTTTCAGGACAAGGGCACTCTGATAAATTAAAATACATTCATCCTTTTAAATAAATTTAAATAATTACATGCTGAGGAACACCTTGAAAAGATCTCCCTCCCCGCTCCTTTTAATTTACTGTAATGAGGGACAGTAGTTAACAGTGCCAGTAACAGACTGTCGTGGTAACTCCTCACAGCCACTACAACCCAGCTCTAATCAGAAAAAGAGCATCAAGGATTGGTCAGTGCAATCACTATAAGATTGAAATTATTTTAAAAAATGAAAAGATTTAAAAGGATCTTTGTTTCCTTGATTAACTCCTTGCCATATATAATAATTCATTCCTCTTCTACGTGTACTTATTGTTCACTCTAGATTACTCTCCTAGATTATCTTGCCAGCTCCTATGAGCACAGGGAAACGTTTACATGGCACTAATAAGGCACACTCTAAAGGCAGGGTTACCCTGAAAAGCACTCAGAACAAGATGCAAGATAAGTGGACCCACCAAATGAATAGGAGGCACAATGGCGAGACAATTATGATGAATATAAATAAGCTTGGAGAGAAGAAACATAATTTCACTGAAACATGCAATTTTACTGAAGCCAAAATCACTCCTGGAGACAAATCACTCTTTGGAGAGATTTTTTGAAGTTGGGTCACTTTTGATCAAAGACAGCAACATCCCAGATATTGTGACAGATCCTCCCTGCCTTTTGCAAAGGCAAGTCTTGAACATGGGAACTGCCATGACCTGACCACCTCATGGTGCACAGGTGGCAAGAGCCTTCTTTGGGAAAGAGAATGCTGTGAGCCCATACCCTCTCTTGCTTTTGCTAGAAGCCACAGTGCAATGCCACGCAGAAACACCAAGCCAATATTGACTTTGTTGTCAGCACTGCTCTTGGTGCTTAAGCCATGATAACCTGGCAAATTACCCAAATTAGTCAGGAAAAGATCCCCACCACAAGCCTGCAAGTGCCCTGGGTAACACCTGTGTGATACTGCACAGTCTTCTGCGGACAGCATAAACCTGTCCACTTTACCCTGATAAAAGATCATTTGAACCCACACATTTCTGTCAGGTTGAAATCAAGACAGACAAAAAAGAATCCAGCCCTCACTATTCCCAGCTGGTCACCCAAACACTGCCGGTAAATTGCATCAGCTGTGATCTACGGGATGAAAAACATCCAGCAAACTACAGCAGTTTTGTTTTGAGGTTTTTACTGTGGGTTGTTGCTTTATTTTTTTTCTCCTTCTTTCAGTTATTATTTTTTTTCTTGTTAGAAAATATTAATTGTTCCTCTCTGCTGTTAATTGGCTTACAGTTCCACTCCCATTGTCAAGCTGTTGGTCAGCTGGCGGGCGCACCGTGCTTTCCCAATAGATGTATTTCACAGCTGGAATCTACAGTCTGGAAGGTCCTTCCCATTTCCAGCCCTGCACTTCTTCCAAGCAGAAGGGAGGGGAGGAAGAGACAGATGCCTTTCCACAGAGATGTAGCAACCCTAGCAGGTTCTCAGTACGTCAATAACAATCTAATCAGGCTGCATTATATTGAAGGGAAAATGAGATTTCTGACTTTGCCAGAACACTTCACACATCCGCTTGCTCTTACAGACACATACAACGCACTCCAGTTTCCAGATGCAGATAAGGATAACCACACAGTGGGGAAAACAATCCAAGAACTAGTCTCGCCAATCCCAGCTGGACATCAGCCTCTTTCCATCTCCTCTCCTTGCTCTGGATTAATGATCACCGCCTGCAAATTTAATGAAATTTTGTAGAAAACTCATTTGTGTTTGTGGCACAGGCAATGCCCTGCTGCTCTGAGGATACAGAGGAAAGAAAGATAACTCAACGAGCAGTCCCACTTTACCTCTCCCCCAGCCCTCCAATCACAGGGAAATCTGGCAGAGCTGAGAGCAAGAACTAGACCTGGGAAGGACCTGGTGGCACCTCATGGGAAAGGGCAGCCATGAGGACCCCTCCTCCCAACGGGGCTCACAGCAATATCACACAGCTCACCCAAAGGCAGTGAAAGCATAACACAGCAGCGTGTTCTTCTGCTCAGTGTAGTTCCTCCCAGAGCTCCCTTCTTAGGCAGGGCTGGTTAAAACCAACTTCATACCCAGGAAGCATCGACTCCAGGTGATAAGACCTAACCTAAATTAACAACCTGGCCTGTGGCTTGGTGAGCAATGACCCACTCCTTAGTTTGCTCCTTTTTCTGCAAGCTCTAAGGCAAGGATTCAAACCCAGTAGCATCTGTCCTGAACAAAAATAAATAAATAAAAAAGAATGATTAAATAATACAATAGAATTCTGATTCCAGATTCAGTGAGTGCCTGGAAGAAGGGGAAAAAGATTTTCTTTCTTTCCTGGCTGACTACCTAAAGTTAAAAAAAAAAAAAAAATACTAGCTCCAGTGAATGAAAAAGTACCTTTGAGTCTAAACGCCTCAGAGTCAGGTCATCCAAACTCTCGGTTGCCTTGATCTCTTTTCCAGCCAATGAGCTTCTCCTAAGCTCTGACTGATGGTGTCATATATTTAAAAATGTGTTTATTCTGACAATTTGCTATGCTTTTATGTAAGACAACAGGCAAGCAACTCATCCCCAAACCTCAAGGAAACAGCACAAGTCCTGGCTGCTTGTCTACTTGGCTCCCTGGGGACTGTTGATTCTTGGACAAGCTGTTATTCCATCGTTAAAATATGTACTTACCCTGAAAAAGAAAATGCACGCACAAACATACAAGTAGGTATTATTGGTAGAGTTGGTAGATCTGTGACTCCGATCTTGTGACTAAGGTGTCAGCTGCTTCTGTAGAAATGGACGTGGTAGTGGAAAAACTAAAACAAAGAAGAGTGAGCACAGAGCTGCCCACAGCTGGACTGAGCTGAACTTCCACTGCTAACGCTAGGCTTCCCTCATCGCTCCGGTGTCACTGAGGTTATGGAAACCAGAGAGGCAAACAAATGTGAATTTCTAAACACATCAAGAGCTAAAGGAAGGGGAAAAAGGGTGTGGGGGAGCATACTTGGAGAATATCCGCTCTGTGGATAGTGGTGCATTTCTCAGGGTACCCAAGAGAAGGGGAGATATGCCTGTACAAGAGAGGTCATCTGGTATCAGATCACATCACCCCTTTCCTCTTTCCCTTGGCTGCCTTTTCATATTCCCTTTGGAGCACATTTCCCTTTGGTTGTGGGAAACACATAATCCACCATCCCTCTTAAACAACATGTCACAGTGGCACAGCCTGAAATAGAAACCAGATTTCTGCCTTTGAGTCCCCTGCTCTACCCTCCAAAAATCAGAACTAGGACAGGACTTGGCAGCCAGGCACAGCCCCACCGTATACTGTGTGCATTACTCCAAACACCACTGGTGAGCCTCCATGGTCCCCTTCACTGCCTTCCCATAAGAAAGGTTTTCACATGAATGCCTGCATGGCTGCTGTGGAAATGCGCTCCCAACTCTGCATACACATCTGCGTGCTCAGGGGTCAGCAGCTCTGAAAATGATGCCCAGACAGCAACATGATGAATGAAGCACTGGAACTAGATTAAAATAGACTTTCAAATGCAGTTCAATTTAAATAAATCCCTCTATTTTTGTTGCCATTGACTAGCTTAAACTACATTTAGCCTCTGCCATTTGTCTTTTTTTTTTTTTTTTTTTAAACAATGAATTTGTCGTTAACAGAAATAGCCTTTAAAAGAGTAACACAGGCACATGAGCTCACCGTCTCCTTGTCTGCATCCCTCCACTGCATGCTGCCTCACTCCCACAGGTTGCCACAGTGAGAGTCCCCCACTGACACCCAGACCATAAATCCCTAGGGATGCCCAGCTTCTGCCCCATGCTGCTTTCATGCAGCCCCTTCACACCCACCCCCATTCACCTCCCCAAGTCCCAACGAGCAGACACACAGCTATGACATCTGGATCAGGCTCCCTGTTCTACCACCCTTCTGCAGCTTGATGTCCAGCTGATGGACCAGAGCACAGAGGGAGCTCAGAGGAAGGCATAACCCCTGTGGTGATGGTATGCACCTGAGCTCATCTACCAGCCCCGGCCAGGAGCCAGGCAGGCTCCTCTCCACCACACAACAAAAAAAAACCACAGCATTCATCTGTATGGACAATGAAGCACTTTCTCAGACTTCCGCAGCCTCATGAGGCCGACCTGCAGGGATGGCAGGTAGCACTGAGTTTCTGATGTTCTCAGAAATGTAATCAGTGAACAGATAGCTATATTGTGAAGGGCAAAAAGACTAAGATGTCAACATATAAAACCTTTTCCAGCTATCAAATAAAAGCAGAATACATTGGCCACACAACAAAACTGCTAGCAAAGAGAAAACCCAGAAATCCAGCCCCTGCTTATCACTCAAGGCGACTGCCTGCTCCAGCATGAGTCTAAAAAACCTGGGAAAACCATTTACTCGCAAAAAAAAAAAAAAAAAATAGTCAAAATTCACTGTTGTGAAGTATCTTCATCCTTGTTTTTGTTTTCTTTTTTTCAATAACAGTCCTCTGCAAATCCCATGCCAAGATGAACAGAGAGAGGCCAGCCCTTTGCCCTGGCCCCTCAGAACAATTTGCTGGTGCTCTGTGGATTCCCTGCAGGCTAATTTACTTTAAAGAACATACAGACATTTTCTCTATGTTTGGAAACTGAAAAATAAATGAATATTCCACTGCTGGGTGCCTGGAGCCAACACAGAGAGAAGCAAGGCTGCCATGGGACAGCACTGCAGTCAGTGACACCATCAGCTCCTCTCGCTGCTCCTATTGCTGCTGCCAGTCTTCATGCCACTTCACCTACCAAGACACAGCTGCTGATTAGGTAACATTTTGCCCACTTTTTCTTCTTGCTTATTCACGCTTTGATGTAAATCATTATGGGCTCACTCTGCAGCCAAACAGCCCTATAAATCCCAGGGGCAGCATGCTGCTGGCAGCACGTCCTCTGCTTGAGCTGTGCACAATCACAGGCTAAGTCCCCACTTCCCTGCCAAACGGTTCCTGCCAAACCTCCTACCTGAGACACCCCTGCATTTCCCACCCATGTGATTTTCCTCAAACCCCTCCAGCTGGGGCAGATGCAGGCAGTGCTGGAAGGACTCAGCAGCCTGGATGCTATCTGCAGGCTGGGAGTAACCTCAAGGACTGCACAGATCCATTGATCTCCTCCCTTGCAACCTGGCGGAAGGTTAACATTTTCAAAAAAATGATTCTCTTTAACCTCTGGGAAGAAGGAGAAGTCTCAGAGATTTGAGTGCTGATCATCTTAACGCTGCATTTGCAGGTGGAGGAACTCATTTGGGATTCTGATCAGAGAAGCACGGTTCAGAGAAATGTGTCGGAAAATGTCAAAGACCAACACTGAAGATGGTTCTGTTTCTCAACAAGCTGCACTGCTAAAAAGGCCAGGGAGCAGAGGCCAGGAGAGAGGGAAAGGGTGTATGGTAACATGGAGGTAGGCTGAGAAAGCCTTAGCCAGCAAGATGAGCATCCCGAGTCACTCTGCTGGGGAGGTGAGGCTGCTGTGCCAAGGAAAGGATGACAAAGTCAGTCAGATGCCTGGAGTCACTCCACAGCATTTAAAAAAAAAAAAACAAAACTTATGCTTTGTTTGCCAACAAAGGATTAGTACAAACCCAGCCACGACCAGAGTTCAAGACCACACTGATGTGAACCTCATGGCTGCTTCTGTTCATGAGTACAAGCAATGGGTCAGCACAGTCCATGCTGCAGCCCTGGGTGTGCAGAGCAGCCACGAGGCACAGTGACCCCTTTGCACCTCTGCAAGGGTCAAGGGCAGTGGCTCGCTCCATCCCCGCACCAGCCGAGATGTGCAGAAGCTGTGAATTCTCCAAGAGGAATATTTTTGGATGAGACAGAATCTTATTTTGCTGACTCATGGACATGAGTCTCATAAGGCAGCAGTGAATTTGTTGAACTCTGAGTTTGCTTTGCCCAGACCTCCAAAGCTGTTTTTGGGATCTAAGCTACATACCAAAGCCTTAGAAAATATGTCATAGTTAGCTTCCTAGCAAATCTTAGCCTTTTTTTTTTTTTTTTTTAAATAACAAACTAAAAGTTGAATACAAAATTTAACGAGCACAATGACTTTCCATCACCATCAGAGCAATAATAGAGCACAACACTGCACAGCCCTCTGAGAACTGGGGCAAGACTGGGGCAAACAGGAAGAAAACACATCTCTATTTCATCTTGCAGTTTTTGCAAGTGTGTTGCTTCAGCACTGACCTTGGCCCAGCTATGTTTTTGGGGAGAAATAAGATCTTTCAGGTGGTCAATCAGAATAGCTGCAAAAAGCACATAAGTTTCCAGGTGCTCTCTAACACTGGTCTATCTTGCACCGTCACCAAGACAAGTCTATTTAAACCCCTTGAGTTGGAGGAGTCCATGGGCTCTGCTGGGATTCTGTAAATAGAAGTAACGCTTATGAAAGGGGTGATAAGGCTATCCTGGATATTCTAATTGTTCTGGATATCCTAACTGAACATTTCCCAGCTCTTCTGGATTAATCCAAGATCAGTGATTAACAGTTTTGTAGTTGAGAATGGGTTTTGGATTATGTGCTGTAAGCAGAATAAGGTCAGCAAAAAATCACTGAGGAGTTGTGTGGGATCCTGTGTATGCTGGTTTGTGGACACCTCACACGAATTTGGTATCACCAGAAAAGCAAGCAAGCAGCCACTGTGCTCCAGCAGCTGAGCCCTGCATGCAGCCCAGCAGTGGTCCTCAGCAGTGTAGACTGCAGAAAGCCCAGAAACCAGCTGACTCCACGGTGCTCTTTGGAACAGCAATTCCTTTGGAACAGCAATGGCAAAATCAGCCAGCCAGATAGGAATCAGTAGCTGGTCCCGGTGCCTGAACTGCAAACAACCCCGAAGGCTGCTTTAAAAAGAGAAACAAAATCACAAGATTTGTCAGCAGATTTTCATTACAAGGAAGCTGAGGTCAATCGTATTCCTAAATTAATTTTCTAGTACATGTTGGTTAAACTTGAGGTGATTGTCCCTCCCCCACCCCTCCCCCTCCTTTTTAATAAGTACAATTTACTAGAGTTGCGTAAAAATGAGTAATAACGTTAGTTTTACTTAGATCCAATATGAAATGAGTCATTTCTTTCCAGCACATGACCAGGCTGTTATTGCTCTCCCAGATACACGGCAGAAAGACATTACATTTGCCTACAAACAGTTACTGGAAATCCCCTTAAGTGACAGTCAGTCCACCTGAGAAGGCCCCTTTGGAAGCCACCCTTCCCTGCCATGCCCCATCCCCACAGCTGTGACAGGCCCTGGGAAGCAGCACATGCTTTGTCCCATGCTTTGTCTGCCTCTGGCTGGCAAGGAAGTCTTTTTTGGCAATGGGACCCAGAGGATTAAACCCATGCATTTATGGATGTCAGGCTCCATACCCCACTCACAACAGCTCCCTTTCCTCCAGGTCCATATAACCTGTACTCAGGCACTTTTCCTGGTTTTTGTGCCCCTCTTATCTCTCTAATCCTCTACACCTCAAACTTTAGAAAGGTGGGGTGCAGTGTTTGTGTAAATAGCATGATTATACCAAAAATGCTGTTCTCTATTCCCCAGCTCCACTCTGCACTTGTCTGGCCCTCAGTCCACAGCATCCTGATTTCATAATTAACGCTCAGTTTAAGAAAAGCTGAGCAACTAAGCCAAGGAAGTTATTGTCTCCTCAAATAGCCAGACTGATATTTAAAACAAAAAAATTGCAGCACTTCTTTAAAAGTATAATTCCTAAAACATAAGTCAAATACGGGTTAATTCAGAACTATTTCTCTCTTTCCTGGGCAAAACACCAGCACAGCAAGGCGCCAGGCATTTCATAGCAAAGCAATAGGATGCAGCCTGGGCTCAGCAGGGTTTGGGAGCTACCACCTGTATGGGAGCACAGCACTCATCTGCTCCTGGACCCCCAGGCACTGCCCTGCACACAGGCAAGGTGTGATGGGTCGGCACCATCTCGCTGGGCAGTGGTAGCAATGTGTCCACAGAATCCATTAAGATGCACTGAAATTACAGCGATCGCTGAACTTCAGTTTTCCTCTGCCTGAACTCATCTCTGACATTATCTGGCAAACTCTAAAATACACCGAAGGAGAAAGCAGAGGTAGGATTAATGAGAAAACACAAAACAGTAATTAACCTATTTACTTTAACACAGTCTGACAGGAGCAGGTTACTGTGTCCAAAAACTGACATGAGGGAGAAGCTCCCACACTGCTTTCATGTCTTTTACAGCTCTGCTGGCCTACATCACATCTCAGGTCACTGAGCTTGCTTTAAAAGCCCAGGTGAATGCTCCCTGGCATTCTTACTGACTGTTCCACTCCCTGTCAGCAAGCTCAAATACCCCTGCCACAGTCCGACCTAGGCTTGCCCTTTGCTGCCATCCAGAAACTAGCCCAGAACATCCCAACATCTTTTTCCCTATCGAGGAAATCTCTTTATTAAACCAACTGACACAGCAGAAAGGGACAAAATCCCTTTTGCACTCCCAAGCCTATTTTCAAGGTCAGGGATGGAAAGAGAAGGTGTTTCCTTCACGTTGGAGTATCAGTTTGTTCTTTGGCATCCTACGACTGCATTTGCCATAACTCCAAATCCACGTGTCACTTTCAGACCTCTCGGAGCAGTAACTGTTGTACTGATCCATGCACTTTCTGTGCAGGGACAGCAGCTCTGGACATGAACGTCCAACAGCACTGGTAGTTTAGTGAGCACCTGACTTTGTCTCAATAAGGATACCTCAGTATCCTACCGTGAACAGAGATTTAAATCTTCTTCCCACAAAAGCCCTATATCTCACTTTGTGTCAGAAGCAGGCACAAGGGGACCTCCTTCCACATTTTTTGGGTTGGTCCACAATTTGGGTAGAAATCATCAGTTTACGCAGGACTGTTATATTCCTCTGGATTTCCACGAACGTGACTGACACCGATCACTGGCCAAAATTCACAAAACCTGACCTCCTGCCTTCATGTCTGCAAAGCTCATCTCCACAGCACTTCTAAACGTGACCACAAATAAGTGATCTGAAGCTCCTACTCAGATCCCAAGCAGAGGAACCTCTTGTGTATATTGTTCAAAGTATGGACTAGCAATATCGAAAGCCCATTTTTCCTTTGTCTTTAGACTTGAACTGTACATCACCTTCCTTCACACTTCCCAGTCTGAGCCAGCTTTTAATCCATTGCCTTCCAGCTCCTGAGTCCTCAGGGTACACTGAGGTCACATTTCCTATATTTTCTTTGTAATCATAAAGCCTACAGAGCAGGGGGGGGAGGAGGGGGGGGGAAGGGATTTATTTTAAGATCTTCCATAACTCAAGAGCTGGAGCTGTAAGAAAGGACTATGCACTGCGGCACTGATGATCAAGCCATGAGTTGGCAAGACTGGGCTTTCATTCAACTGAACCACAAATTCACTTGAAACTGTGACTTGCTTTTCTTCCTTTGTTTCAGATCAGTCCAGCATCTTTTCTAACAGAAAATGACCCTGATCATTTCTGCTCTAAATCATCAACAAAGAAGGGAAAGGAAGAAAAGTGAAGGTATCACACTCCACATCTCCATCCCACAGCTTATTCCAGAGGGCACAACTCAATCGTAACTTCTCTCACTTTCCCATGACCTCTTGCAAAATAATCCCTCCTCACGCCCAAGATATAAAGCAAAGCAGTTTTTTTCACCCTTAAAGTGCACACCGCCTGTGATGGAAAGATAAAAATCATCCAACAATGCACACAATTTCAGCTTATCGTAAGAAAAATGATACATCAACCACTCGTGGCAAGGGCCAGGCAGTAAGTGCAGCCTGCCCAAGGTTACAGGAGATGTATGTTAAGAACTCTAACCTCAGCCCTATGCTTACTCAGTACCCAAGTGGGCAAGCAGACCATTGCTCTAACACGGTCCAGCTGTGCAGGAGCATTCATCCAGGGGAGCTGCCTTCCCCAGTCTCAGGAAGCACTTGTAGGGCATGGCTGCAGCTACCCCCCACACCAGCATCCAGATGATACATTCACATCAGAAAGCCTAACACGTGTCCTGAAGCAGTGTGACTATGCTATTAGCTCAGGTTTGGGGCTGCTCTTACTGAAGCCTGCGCAGAAGTCAAGCATACCTGTTTGGGAGCATAGTTCCTCCTCTGTTTTCAGCCCCACAGACACAGCACACGGAGCTATGAGCTACAGCAGACACAGCTGTATCCTCACACCCTCAGCCCCCGTAGGTGCAGGCCCAGCATCCTTTCCCAGCTGCCCTGCATCACTCACCTTTCCCTCATGAGGCAGAGCTACAGATCAGCAGCATTGCTGCAGGTGCCCTTATGCAACCACAGCAACACCTGAGCCCAGTCCGGATGCAGGTTTATGGTGTTTTTGGTTGCAGGGCCCAAAGTGGACAAAGCACATCATGATCTTCTATTGAGGACCACTGGCAGCCATCAGATTCACAGTTACGGGTGGAGAGAGGAGGAATATGTTACATTTCTTTTCTTTAGACTACATTTAAGGACTCCTGCATTTGACTACAGAAAATACAAATGTGGTTTTTTTAACTGATCACCCTAGTTGTGATTTAAAAAGAAATAATACAGAGCCAGGAAAACCCAGATTTATGGAGTTGTAGACTGTTTCTTAATAGCACATAGGAGAAAACCTGCCTGTATGCACAGGCTTTGCCAGCCCTCACATCTTTCATCTGTGCTGGTTTTACATATTTCTTCAAAATATCTCTAGATAAGCCAGAGCACAACCACAGCCCTACTCTGTACAACCAGACCTGGTCTGCTCAGAAACAAACACTGAGGCCACGAGGCAGGAGAAGCACTGGGCTAGTCCCTCCTCAGGAAACCCCAGACATATTTCCAAACAGCAAATTACACACGTACAAAGACTTGGCACATGGGTCAGGCCGGCTCTGTTCCTGTAGGCTTACCTTCCACATAGCCTTAATCCGTTCATTTTCATCATTAGCTGTTTGACTGCCTAATCATGCCTTTACAAAAGTGCAGCCTTCTCCTGATAAGATCACCCTTGGGAACCAAAACACTTCAAATGCAATGGTTGGCACTAAACAAGGACGGTTATTGTTGTGGTTCTCGCCCCTACTTAAGCTCGATTGGGTGTTGATTAGAGGGGCAGTCCAGAGACAACTGCTGGAAGCAGAGAGAATACAGAGGTTTCTTGTCCAAGGCAGAAGAGGGGGAGGGAGGCAGGCTGGTGCTCCTCAGCCAGCCTCTGCTAATCGAAGCGAGTCATCCTCATCAATATCACTTTACTTTGGCAGCTCTTCAAGAAAAGTCAAAAAGAGAAAGAAGAATCACACTCCTCTTGTGCAAAGTGCGTTAATCACTATGCGTATCACACACCAACGAGAAAATCCAGGGAGTGCACTGTACCATGATGAGCTGCATCACCTTTTGTGCTTCAAAGAAAAAACTCGTGCATCCAGGAGATGGTAGAGGATGGCACATCCCCTCTGGCCCACAGGATACATTCTTTGCCACTCCATCTGCCACCCCCAGCTGCAAAATCCTCATCAACACCACGAGGTGATCTCAGAGCGAAGCCCACTGCTAGCACATAGAAGGAAACCACTTTGGCTTGCTGCCACTCCACAAGCCTCACTGTCTCCCTCTCCCCACTCTCTTCTTCTCCTTTCTCTACAACATGTTTAAAGCATCTGAACATCCAGGTACTGACATATCCCAGGGCGAGCTTTCCTTCCCCATCCTGCTCAGATGGCTCTTGTCATCGATTCTCTCCAGCCAACGTTCAACTCCCTGCTTTCTACCAGGGCTTCCCTCCCTCCTTTCTTTCCCTCCTGCTCACGGCCCTGGAGCTCACATTATTTCCTTTCTTGGAGCCTACAGTCTGGAGCCAGCGAGGTTTGTCTGCTTCCCTGGGTTCAGCTAATAAATTGGGATCAGGGGGTCACACAGCAGGGGACTTGGAAGCCTGAGAGCCTCTGACACCATTTTTATTAGTTTCTACTATACATACCATTTCAGGAGCTGGGATGCCATCCCAGTGGGGCCCTACCCATTGCTTAGTAACTAAGATTTTGTAATCTAAGTTTTGACAAGGTCATTTTTTACCTTGGGAGAGGGCGGGGGAGAGAGAACCCCCACATACATTAATTACACAAACACTGTGGGGACAATGCAAATAGGAACCCATTTCCCCTTTGCATCAGGGCCAAAGAGTGAAAAATCTTTTTACTATAGGGCTATTTCCAACTGAACAGACCAGGATACTTTAAACACACCAGTACATCCCTGCCCTGTGCTTGCAGTTCAGATGAGTGCCTTTGAGCCTGTTCGCTGTCCATTCTTAATGAAACATGCTGGAAATAAAAGCAACCAAACCTGGGGGTACACCAAGCCTGGGTTATGTGAAATGCCCATCCACCTCTGCTGGCATCACAAGGGTGACTCTGATTTAGTTAAAATTAAAGAACAAAACATCCACCAGCTTCAGCATCATAGTGCTGATTGACCCTGTGTTTAGTTAATCACTGCTGGCACATAAGGTACAAATTACCTTTTGGCATGCCCTTGTCCCAGCAGACGGAGGTGTGAAGGGCCCAAACACCTTCTGGCCTTGGGGTCACCCAGAATCACTATTTCCTGATATAATGTTTCTTAGACTAATAAGAAGGACATTTAGAAAGCATGGGAAACACAACTACTGAGACAAGTCAGCTCTGGGACAATCTGATAAGAGCAGGTACAGATCCAGCCACAGTGAGAAACACTGCCCTCCTGCTGTGCCCTGCCACTGCTTTATGGAGATGGTGCTGCTCTGAGGAAGCGACCTGCCCAGACGAAGCAAAGCAAAAGTCATCTGGGCCCAAAGCCTCAGAAGATAGGGCAGAGAAGAGCAGTTTGCCAAGCTGGACCTTCCCTCTTGCACTCGGTGCTGCTATGCTGTGCTCATTAACCCTTGCTTGATTTCAGTCCCGTCCCCCACTGCTCTCACTCAAGAAGATCCTTTGGTCACTGCTACCTTTGCCTTCCACCCTCTCCCTGAGCCGGAGCCATGTGAGGTGTAGGTCTCTGATGTGGTTAAAGTAGGACTGAGACTGAGTAATGCTTTGAGGCCCTTTGGTATGTGTTTTGCTGGCTGTCACCTCATCGGGCTCCAGCATGTGCTTTGAGGTTAAGTTCCAGTGTTTGTGTTTTGGGCCTTTATTGTGGTTGCTTGATTTGTTCATGATGGCCTTGGCTCTGCCACCCCACAAGCAAATGCAAAATTCACAAAGTGGTGACTCAGTCATTTTATCCACTGGCAGCAGCAGCTGGCAGAGGCTCAAAACAGATCAGAGAACAGGGCAACAAGTGTCTCCAAGATGGATTTCAGACAAACAAGGAAAAATGAAAAACCTGAAAAAGCATGGAGAGAAAAAGCCTGAAATTAAATAAAGAGGCAGAAAAACAGCTGGAATGTCAAATATAGAGAGATCAAAAGTAAAGCAGCTCTGTGATAAACAAGGAACTGTACTGTGGCTCTGAACAGCAAGACTCGAAATATGGCAACTTACTGGCCCATACGGCTTTTTCCATTGGTTAAAGGCAGCCTGCATGTCAAAAGAAGTTGGTTTTGCTGCCAGCACTGGAAGCTCAGAGCAGAACCTACAGATCAAGCTGTTTTCTTCCTGCTTCAGGCATCAGCCCTAAAAATAAAATGACCCTGGAGGACTCAAAAGCTGGCTTGCTCTTTTGGCTGATAGGATATGAAGTAGGATAGCAAGGCTCATGCTTGCTCTTCTACAGTTATATGGTCACTGTGGGTTTTCAAACAGCAAAAATATGTCCCCAGACATGAAGGGGGGACTTCATTCTGACCTGATTTTACATCATGGTAACATCTTCATCCTAGGAGGTGAAAAGAAAAAAAAAAGATTCTTCCAACATGTCTTCTCTTGTCTGACCACACAGCTCAGAAGGCACTTACTCACTGGACATGCAGAACTGCGAATATTATCAATAAGGAATTACAGCACCCAACCACTCATCTGAACTGAAGCTGTGTGTTTTCCAAGAAAAGCAAGACATTATGAATTATGACCTAACTAAAAAAGACATTTCTACATTAACCACATTTCAGGCTGAACACGAGGAAAGTTTCACATACCGATAAGGTACTCAATAATAAACTATCAAGTTCTCAGAAGAGGAAAGATGGTCTTGTGGTTAAGCTCAGCACTAGAGTCACAATGCTGGGATCCTGCCCTTGGTATGACCCATGGTCACCCTGTGAAACCTCAAGCAAGTCTTGCATGAGTTGTGTAGTACTTGTGAAATCACTACAGCATGTAGTACTTTTCTGTTTTTGTTTTTAAACATGGTGCACAGCAATTTACATTCAGAGAGCTTCATAACTCATTGCTGTCTCTTTGATCTCCAGCCCCAACTTTTCTAGCAAAATAGCAATTAGAGCACAAGTGCTGAGCAGGCTCTTTATTGCTGTCCATGCCCTATCAGACTCAGAAAATGATTGTGACTCAGTCACCTAAGCTGCATTCTGTCTATTCGTGTGTAAACTGGGAGTCATTACAATTGCTTTCTAAGCATTAATTGATTATTCCTCGTAGCACTACTTTAGAGTTCCTAGAACAGAGGGGAAGAAAACCAACAAAAGGAGCAGACAGCAACAAAACTGTGAACTGCTAATAATTTTTTACTTACTTCCCTTCTTCCTCTGAGCACTGAGATGCCCAAAGTATTTTTCTGCTCACATCCCGACTTTGCATTGCACACCATGGTTTGGTCTCATTTAGACACAATAAGCAAGGGTGACTGGCAAAGATCCAAGCAGGCATTCTCCACTCTTTGTAAGACACCCTCAAAGTGTCCCACCTGAAACCCAGAATTTTCTAATGGCAGAGGAAAGTTACTTGGGAAAAATACACAAGTGAGAAATCAGACATTTTAGTCAGCAGGCAGCTAGCTGAGCACTCATTTCTCTCCTCAGAGAATGTTCTAATGGAAAATCTGACCGATCTGTCAGACAGTGTTCCAAGGCAGTGATACTGAGTCATAAAGCAAAGCTGTAGCTACCATACAGCCTGATCCAGTGCCCCTGAAGTCAATAGGAAGGCTGTGGAACAGGCCCATACAAATTAAATAATGTTTGCAGCATGGCAGTTATTAGCTCAGACCCAGTGGAGGAGCTGGCAATGAAAAGCTGCTGCTGCTTTCGTGAGGACTCTTCTCTCACTGTTATCAATGTCAGTTCTGTCCAAGGATGTTCTGCAAATTGAGACAGGCATCAAACTGCGGAGCGCTCTCTGGACTCTGTTCTTGGAAGAAAGTGGAAAATACAGTTTCACAGCTGTAGGTTGAGCATGAGAAGTGTGGTAGGTGACAGTCGCCACTCTGTTAGAGCGTGACTGGTTGACAACGTATGGGCTTGGTTTTCTGTTATCTTGTGTGTATTCAGTGCTGGCAAAACAGAAGAAAATGCTAGTCTATTTAAATCCTGGGATGAGGAGATGCAGCCAACAATGAAAAAGAAAAAATATTCTCCCTCAGCTGAAGAAGGGATCAAAATGTATATGAAGAGCAAGTAAGAACAGAAATCAGACACAGAAGTATAAGTCAGGACATAAGAAAAAGGAATCTCCAGAAGGGCCACCAAACAAGACTAATTGATCTCATGATGTAAAGCACATCCCTTGAAGCCAACAACCTCTTTCAACAGGGAGTATGGACCAAAACATGGTAATGCACAATAATATGCCAATTCAGGAGCACAAAGACAGAACTGTATGGTATATGACAAAAGAAAAGCCTCAGTGAAGCCCCTAATCTCAATCTCAGCTCTCAGCTAATATACAAGACAGGAACAGCACAGGCAGTGGTAGCTTCTTGTGCTGCAGTACTCAGTTCTCATCTGGAAGGATCCCTGGGAGGGGAGGAGAGCACCCAGCCATCATCTGCAAACACTGGCATCAGCAAACACAGTCCCTGATAGATTTCCTTTGGAGACTATTGTCAAGAAGGTACTGAATGCAAAGGGAGGATGGGAAGAAGATATTATTTAATCAGCTATACTTTACTATACTACACCAATGCCCAAAGCCTGAGTAATAAACAAGAGGAAATGAAATTAGGCATTAATGAGCACTAATTTAACATAGTTGCTATTACTGAGTCTCAAAGAATGATTTGCATGACTGAATGTTCCAATCAGCGCTTGTAACCTACTGAGATAGAGCCCACATCTTGGAAGAAAGTGAGTGGAAAAGATGGCAATACCTGTAACCAAGTCACCACCCTAGAAAAAAGCCATCCCAAACGTTTTCTACCTGACGACCCTAATAAAGCAACAGGATGGAATATTAGTTGACATCCTCTACAATCATGTCAGAAAGAAGAGTGGCATATAGAACTTGTTGCTTATGAAGAGTAGGATGAAAAGTTAACCTACTAGCCTCAAGGTTGGGGGCAAGTCACCAGCCTGGGAAACTTACATTTGACAAAGAGAGGAACCAAGCACATCACAGACTTAGGGGGAACAGCATTATAGTTAATTATCAAGCCAATCAGACTTGCTAGAGGCAAACCTAAACAAATAGTGATGCACACTGGGGTCCTTGAAAAGTTTCCAGCTTTGTGAAACGGTTATGGGCAATTCAGGGGAGGGAAGAATCTCACTGTCCAAATATAGCTGGTGAATGGGAATTGTTGATGAACTTTTTATTACAAGCCCCAGACACTACAGTCCAATGGCCAAGAGAAGAGAGTACTGGTCAAATAATTAATCCACACTAACAAACTGCAGAAACCTAATGCAAGCAAGGGAAATTGTATAGCCATTAGGGCAAAGCAGTAAGTAGAGTAAATCAAAAGTTCCCATGGAATTTGTACTTAGAACTAACATTGAGATGCAAAAGATCAGAGGAAGATGTTTTTCAAGACAACACACCTAATTCCTATTTCATGTTGCAAATCTTGCTCTTCTCCAAAAGATGCTTGTAATGCAAGGCTCATACAAGCTATAGGGACATCGTCATTCATATCAGACCTTCCAGAAAGCAAAAGCCTGTTTCTAATGACATACACACTGCTCTTCATTGAAAATCATGGAGAACAAGAAGTGTAATCATCACTCATCGACCTTCTAACATGCATGGCATGTGATGACCTTGACCTTATTTTTAACCTCTTCCATGCCATGCCCTGATGGGACCAGCGCTGCAGGCTATGCCAGTTAAAGCTTCAGTGATTATTTCTAAGTGACAGATGGAGTGTCAAAGAAAACAGCATCTGTCCAAAGGGCCCCAGTAGGTGATGCTTCACAGAGTATCTCATGAACATCTGCAGTAATTAAATGCTTAAGCTGAACAAAATTTAATTTTGCAGGCTGTGTTGAATCAGCTATAGTTCACTGCACAGGAGCCCTTGATCTGTTCTGTGCTCCAAGAAAATAAAATTGCTTGTCCCTTAGCCGTCTTCACCCTGAACTTCAGAACTGTGGCAGCTTGTTTGTTCTAAAAATCAGCTCTTGGTGCCGAAGTACCTAATTTGGCATCTAATGAAGTTGTTTCCATGTCTGAAAGGAGACTACAGTCAGAATTTTAAAAGTCTGCATTTTCACTCAATTCTGTTATTGAAGGAGGAGAGTATTTTGCCAGAGCAGAAATCTTTATTTTTTTTTTGGTTTTGTTTTGTTTTTCCCCAAAACCAGAGTAATGGTATCTTAATAAACATGGGACCTCTATGGTTCTCTGCTGAGTTGAAAACCGTCAAGAGATGTTGTCACATAAGAGATGTTAATGATGGGAAAGAGCATGAGGAAAGTGAGAAGAAAGGCCGGAAACTTATCAAACTTAGAGCCATTTAAATTTGATGGTTGTCAACCTTAAATGCCACAGCACAAGGATGAAATACATTCTTTTCCCTCCCACAAATGGGAGGTGATGTTCAGTTCCCCAACAAGACCAGCTCAGTGACTGATAAGAGCAAACTTACAGATTTCCAATTTCTTAAACAAACACTTGACTAACTGTCCTCCTCCTTACAAGTCAGTCCCAAAGATGCAGTAGAGACCATTTAATTAGCAGGCACTTACACATTCCTGAGGTAGGATTACCATTTACTCCTTCCTACCTGAAGCATTCCCATCAGCTTCAATTGATATGCCCTGTCATGTAGCTCACCTGATCCTCTCATTTTAAAAATACAAGAAAAATCTAATCTGGGAGTAAGGTGAAGAAAGATGTTAGCAATCTGAAGAACCTGCAACCATTACAAGCTGAAAAAATAGCAGTAACGTCAAGCCTAGCCATCAGGAGGCAGAGTGGTCTGTAGAGAGGAGATAGCACTGCTTAAAACAGATGATGGCTGTCAGACTGATGCATCAAGCCTCACTGGACCAGATACTCACCACAGTTTCCTGGCTACAGAAAACAACATTGATACATTCTTTGCAAGACAGAGAGGGACAAGGAAACTACAACTCTCGTGCTGAATGGCATGAAAACATTATTATGGAGGGACAATTTTCTCAGCATCCCTAGTATGTGGTAACCCTGATTACTCTGAACAGGGAACAAGTCATAAGACAGATGCTCAGCCTTTGGCACTTCTTACTCAGAGAGCAAGGTGCTAATATGGAGGTTACCTTACAATACTGGATTATGGTAACACATTATGTTGCAATGCTGATAGTTTTTTTTTCATAGGTTTTCACTTTCATTGCTTAATTCTCCTCAGTTTCTATTCTTTTCCTAGATATAGCTAATCTATCATATTTCTCAAGCAGCTATCACTTCATTTTTCTACTAGCAGTAATGGATTTCTTACCCACCAGTTTCCCCAGTTAACTGCCACCATTGATCCTTTCCCTCTCGTTATGTTCAGGAACTCAAAAGAAGATGCACTGAGATTTTATTTCAGGCTGCTGACCCAGAAACAGCTCATATTAGGAAATTTCTTATTCAATGGCTTTTGTTTTTCCATCTACAGATCAGAAGTCTGCAGGTTACACCAGAAGAAGGTATTTCAGTATTCTCTGTTTGATACAGTTGAGGGTGAGTAGGAAAACAGCTGATCTCATTCTAAATCATGAATTACGTTTAATTCTCTCTAGTAGTGTTTGTTCTTTATTCATTAAACCTAAATTGTTTGGATTTGGTGAGTATCAAGCAGGGCATGCTCAGAGCAATAAGCATCAGCATAACTGGAGAACAGGCACAACACACAGCAAAGCACCCAGTAAATATGTTCTCCTAGATATGGACTCTACCTTCCTGCAACCCTCCACACCATGGACATCTCAAGGTTACCTTACCTCTCAAATTCAAAAGTTTTTGATTCTGAACATAGTTTGTATAGCTCCATACTTATTATCAGGATAGACTTCTACATGTGACGAACCTCACACACAGTACTATGGGAGGCCTGAACACATCAAAGTAAATCCTACTTCAAATACAGTTTTGGACAGCCAGAAAAGACTCAGGAGAGAAGACAGGAAAAAAAAAAAGAAAAGGCAGTGAGAAGGAAGGGAAACTCAAAACATGTCTGAGATGCACATGGGGGATGGGGAAAGAGAAGATGAAATAAAGGCCATGTCAAATGACTCTGCTTTCCCCTCTATTTCTTTTGGAGTGATTAGGTTACTACAGTTCAACAGGACTCAGTTTGCTTATTACTTTGGGCATTAAGAACTTAATGCAGAAGTAATGAAGTTAAACCTGTGGCATAGATAATGGTCATTAACAGCCTTCCTTCCCTGTCATAAACCTGACCCTTGTTAACTCCCATTTTATCTTACTATGCAGATGATTTTGAGTAGGGCAGGAAGTATTCTCTGTTCTGTCCGATTTGGGGGGGGAAAAAAAAAAAAAAAAAGTCAACTAGTCAGTACACACTGATATTTCCCAAATTTAAGCATCTCACCCCAAAATTTGGGTTGTTGAGGGAAGTGTAGGAGGGAAAGAAAAGAACTGGATCTCTTGACAGAAAAATCTCCTAAGATGAGGGTGCTAAGAAAGATGTAAAGATTAAGAAGTGTTAGCCAGAAACAAAGCATATGTACTGCTTAACCCCTTTCATTTCTGTCTTTCACATCAAGGATAATGGAGCTCTTTCCCCATACATTAATTAGGCTCTCTCAGAGTTTATTGACTGAGGGCAAAAATGCCTCTGCAAACACATCCACAATAGCTACTGTGGCATTTCTGTGCTGCTGCTCTTACATAGGGAATTGTATCTCTCAGCTCTGCTAAGCAAATCTCCCCTGGATTAGAGATATTTGAACAAAAAAATTACACCCAAATATCTTAATCTTCAGTAGTTAGCAGAAATTCTAATTTTGTTTCACCAAAGACCTGAAAGGAGCATAATCCTAGCCAAAATGAACCTATTTTTCATGACTGTAGAGGGAAAACTGTCTCATGATAACCCACATCTAAAAAGATATTCTAGTTCATTGGCTTGTAGAAGCAAGATGACGATTACTAACTTCCTGATATGTTTGCATTATATAAAAAAAAGGACCTTTTTTTTTTCCCTGGGAATTATATGCTGGCATGAAGACTAAAGTGAATGTTGACGATCTAGAAGTAGAGAAGGAATAGCAACATTGGCCTTAAAGATAAATTAATCATTTTTGAGGTTTCACTGACAAGTGAATCCAAATACACAAAAGAGACAGTAACTGAACCCTCAAGCCAATTGCAAAACTGTATTACCTTCAAAGGAAGGATGATCTGGCCCTCAAAGTGAAAATCCTTCATAATAACATCAGTCATCACAAGAGTTACACCTATATTTGAGTAACAGAGAGCGGATTAGTCATTGCCTGATGAGCAAACAAAAAATGAAGTTTTGGATTATAGTCCCAGAGAATTATCTGTTTTCCTGTAAATTCACTAAAAGGGAGGAAAACCACAAACTAGAATCTCAGCTTGGGGTAATTTTGTGTTTCATGCTGAAAAGGGGTCCATGTAGGACATTGCTGAATAGACAGATAAAGCACTCACATTTGAAGGTGTAGATGCCAATATGACTGCTTGAATCATCTCCCAATCTCCTGTTCAGCTTCTCATCTACTTTATTTACACAGACATATGTGATTTTGTTGCCAGCTGGTGATTTGGCAATAAAATGTAATCTGAGCCTAATGTGCCTAGAAGATTTGTTTGGAAAAAAATAAACTCCAGATAAAAAAATAAAAAACCAAACTAAGTAGTACTTGTTTATAGAAACATTACGGTACCTTTGATCCTTTCTTCTGTTCTGCTTCAATATGCTTGAGTAAAAAGAAAATACGCTGTAAATTTCAGAGAGCAGCATGGGGGCTCCTATGTTTGTGTTGCAAAGACAGACTGAAGCCTTTAATCAAGACAAACTCCTGTAGGGCAAATTTCCCAATCCAGCATTAGTGTGGTGGTGTTGCTAGGTGGATCCCCATCCAGCCAATCTACGGTTCCTGTAACTTGTCTGACCCATTTCTGTGGCAGGGCAGCCTGCAGAAGTGTTTGGGTACAAGAGGAGTGGGGAGACAAGAAAATGGCACACAGCTGCTAGCATCAGGAATGAAGACGCAGACTAACAAACACAAAAATATATAGGAAAATAATGCCAGACACTACATAAGTAGAACTGAGACAAACTAGATATACATAAAGGCATTACAAAGCAGAGTTATAAACATTATGGTAACTATAGCATCCATATGAAGAATGTTTCACACATCCAGGACTCGGAATAAAACCACTTACAGTAAGTCCCCTGACCTTTTCTATAAATGCACATCAGACAAATACGTACATGCTTTACCTTAAAATCTGATATTTACTATATCTCACATCAAAGCCTAACTGCACGTGGACAGATCCTTATAGAATTTAGCATGTAATTAGCACAGGGCAGGAAGAAACGGTATTCTAGCTGCCTGTCTCATAGAAGTCCCAGGCAGGTAATGATACCTGCAAACAGCAGATACTTTTGTATGTTAAATTGCTGCCATCATTACAGTTAAAAATCAGATGTGAAAATGTACTCTTAAGGTCTTTCAGGACACCTCCTTCAAAACCAAGGATTTTCCATTAGGATTCAAAGTTAATTTGAGTTTTCCCCCTCTTGTGAGGCACCATCTGAGTACTGCGTCCAGGTGTGGAGCCCCCAGTACAAGAAAGACAGGGAGCTGTTGGAGAGGGTCCAGAGGAGAGCCATAAAGATGATCAGGGGACTGGAGCAGCTCCCCTAC
>JAOWBP010004554.1:3030599-3073138 GCA_028571105.1 Tragopan temminckii | reverse complement strand
GGGGGGGGGGGGGGGGCAGAGGAGAAGAAAGGGAAAGTGAGTATCTCTCATTTCTTCAAGCTTTCAACATATCTTTATTCTTTCAGATGGGGATGCCACCGAAGAAGTCCAGGATTACGTGACACAAAAATCTCTAAAGAATGATGTGAAGAAAAAAAAGCCTAAAGAAGATACAGTCTTAAACAGACAAGTCTTCTGGTCCAAGAAGTGGGACTCTGCCACTACAAAATGGGTTCTGACTTGCCAGTTTTTTGTTTGTTTGGCTTTGCTGTCATCCCAAAGAGGCACCACCTCTTGGGCAGAGAGCAGGACCCTCTGGGCAGCATTGGTCAAGAAAGAGAGAAAGAGGATCTTATGCAGGAGTATTTTAGGCGTGCTTTATTAAAGCAGACGCCATTTTATCTGCCTCTGCTTAACCTTGCTCAGAGCCCCCCAAAAGGCAATAGAGCCCCTACAGTGAGGTCTGTTTATTTTCTGCTCAGTTGGAAAGCAAAGGTCCTATTACCATTAAGGGGAGTTACAAGTATTCATCAAAGAAAGAAATGACCCAGAAAGGCAGTTAAGTTAGTTTTATTCCCGCTGCATAAGTCAACCTCCTTTCTATATATAAAATGATGGGGTTAGGAAAGGATATTCATCAGGCAAGCTGCTGATTTGATTGGCTGCACTTCCCCACGTACTTTATAATTTGTAGTTATAAATAACTGTTTTTAATAATCAATTGGTATTTAAATAACATACAATAACTGTCTTATTAAATCCCACTTTTTAGAATGAATAAGCAGTTAGACATTAAAGACATGGGTACCAAATAGCCACAGGATTTCAGACCATTTTCTTTTTTATATACAGGCCATAAATATCACTATGGAATTACATGGTTAGCCAAGGCCCTGGATGAAGCCAGCAGAAGACCCTGCTCTCTGATCCTGCCTTTAAGCGATCATATACTTTTCTGGTATGATGACTTTTTGAACAATAACCACATGTTATTTTCTTTGGCCACCCCTCGCATTTCTAAAGGGGCGGCCTTGAACTGCAGAGCTGAAGTAAAGCAATGTGTCCTCAAACCAGAGCCCCGAAAGCAGGGAGCATCTAATAGCAGGTTTGAGATTATTGGTCTCAATCAGCTGGGCCCGCAGCATTTCCAACAGTTAGGTTCATATACTGCATCAGGAAGGAAAAAAAATGTTAAAATCCCAAAGGATTAAAGACTGCACTCAATCAGACATACAGAAAAGCCATTGGCCTTGTCTATTTCCAGTGGACACACACATAAACAAGCACAGCCCTCTCCTTGATTTTGCCTTGGTCAAGGACAGGGAAAGCAAACTCATTTGGGGTGAGAGAGGATGGAGAAGAAGAGGACAGTTCAATGTGGTGGCACCTAGCCCTGGGTCGGCCATTGGTGAGGTTCACTCCACAGGAGAGAAATCATCTTCAGGGCAGGACAAAGCCAGCTTTGTCCCGTGGTTTCCCCAAATCTCTGTCATCCTATGCAGAGCTGGACTACATGTGACCCTCATTCCTTGGGTGGCAGCTCCCAGCATCAGGCTGGTAAAGTAATTTCTGGATTTCAGGCTGTATCTCGGACTATCCCAGGCACCAAACACAAACCATCTCCAGTCCTCCAAACCCCTCTGCATGTCATGGGGCCACTGAGGAGGGAGTAGTACCATGGGCCCAGATGGGACCTGGACTGGGGCAGAAATCCAGCACATCTGCAAGGAACCAAGCCAGCCAGAGATTGTAACCACTGCCTGGTTAGAATCCTACTATCCTACTATCCTACTCCTGTTCCCAAAAGTCACTCTCTCTCTGTGATTCACTCGGGGCACTGACCATGTTGCTGGTCCCTCAGGACACTCTTTTCTCCCACAGCAGCCTGCAGGGCTCAGCATCTGCTGTTGCGGCCAGTACCCGAACCTCAGTTTCAAGGTGCAGCTGGCTCTGACTGGGAAGTGAGGCAATTTTTGGTGGCTCCTGGGGGCAGGTGTGGACATGGTGGCAGATGCCCACACAGTGCATCATATGCATGCTGGATTTGTTCCTGTTTCAGATCTTCACCTCCTGCCACCAGCAGCCTTGTCCTCCTTCCTCTTTTATTCCCCTTCACTTTTCTTCCTCCCTCCGGAGGACAAGAGCAACTCACAGGTAAAGTTTACTGGCATCCTTGCTCCAGCAACTTTTCCCACCACACTTTTTTCCCCAGTTATTATTTTTTTTCGGCACCCCCTTGCCCCCTCCTCCTTATTTTATTTTAGGCGCCTCTGAGAGTTCAACTGTCGCCCAAGGCTTCAAACTAATTTTCTCTTCAGAAATGATTGCAGAAAGCCGCATGCATAATAAATCCCGTTATTGCTCTTGTTATTAAAATAGGTTGTTAGGGATGTGGACTTGGAGGCCTTTTTGTCTGATGACAGCAGTTCTTCTTAGCTAGGCGCTTATGGCTTATTGACTGAGGCTGCCAGGTTCAAAAAAAATAATAAGAAGAAAAGAAAATCAAAAAACGAAGGAGCTGTAGCTGATGGCTGATGTTTAATAGTGAGAAAGTTGGGATGATTTGAGGCGGTTCTTTTAATCATATCCATGGGCCGTGTTTGCAAAAAACAGTGCATCTCCAGCAGCTCCAAGGCTGCACTGAGGGCCCACAGAGAGCATCTGTGCAGAGCTCTGTCTGGGAGCAGTGATTAATTAATATTTCTCGTGACTGGGTCTGTGCACCCTCATCGTGCTGGGCATCCTGCAAGCCCTGGTGAGAGACAGAGCTGTGACCATGGGATTGCCGTCAGAAGAGATGAGAAGTTCCAGTCCACAAGGTGAAATGAGCAGAACACATGTGGAGGTGAAGTGACATGCTCAAGGGCATCCCAAAACCTAGAGTCAGGGCTGCTAAGTGAAGAAAATTCTCTTAAGTTCCTGTTTGGCATGCTGGCCATCAGCCCATGTTTCCTCACCTTATTCTAACAAACCACATGCTTCATCTAGCAATCTGAAAGCTTTTGTGAACCAGAGCAGAGCCTCTTTAAAATGAAATGGAGTTAAGGCAACAAGAGTCCTGTGAGAATGCATTCTTAAAACAATAAACGTTTTCAGAGCAGGTTTGATAAAAGAAAGTACACTGTCTAATCATTAAATGGAAACATTTTCTGGTTACCACATGAAAATATGCTTCATAGAGTCACTGCTATCCTGTGAAATGAAAATCTAATCATAGATGAGGCTGCACTTACCAAGTTTTCTATGCACGGAAACTATGAAGTATATGAAAATATATATTCCTATCCACTGAAACCAAACATGTCACAATCATAAAGGAACCAGGACCAGAACTGGCAGGAATCTCAAAGGGAAAGAGAGGACACTGCTTCACTGCCAATACAGGCTCTGAAAACCCCCAATTTAATATATACAAGTATGAACTTGTTTAAAGATGCTTTGCCCAGGTCCACTACAGCTTTTACACTGTAGCTCCCGTAGAGGAACCTCTGGAAGCTTTGCTGTTGAACTGTAAAATTATGGTACTCCAGACCTCGATTTATCTTTCAAGCACTGAGAGATATCCCAATGACCACACAACAATGAACTCAACGCCTGCAGCATGCCCTCTAGCTGGTTAGTTAGCACTGTAAGCAAAGGTGGGCATACAGAAGGTGGTAGCTCACATCAGACTTATCCCTGAGCACTAGACAGGGCATAACTAGGTCCTTTGGGTCAGGAATGTTGAATGATATTCCAATATCAAGGCACCAGGGAAATACCATCTCATTTCTGGTGCCAATGAGCTGAAGTTTTGCCTTGAATAGAGCTGGGACTCAACTTACTGTGTTCAAGAACCGTGTCATTGCCTGAATTAGCATAAAAACTCTTAAGACAACTGAATATAAACAGAAGAAGAGAAGAGCTAAATATAGGAAACAATATTACTCGAAGGAGAAATCTGGTAATTCAAAAGTTTTCAGACTAGATAACAGCAAAGATTTCTGTAGAGAATGGTCCATCAGAGAAAACACAGGACCAATTACATATTTAACAGGTTGAAAGCCCCAGTTTGTGATTCTTTATTAATTAATTTAAGGTATCTGTTTGAGTGTGGAAGCTGACACTAGGTGTGAGTAAGTGAAGTTGGACATTAAGCAATACTGGAAGTGCCCAAATTGAAAAGAGCATACCTGGCTTCAGTAAGAAGACAGAAATTCAGTCTCAGCTTCCTCGTTCATGTTCCATTTCTAGGTTGATTTTAAAGAATGCAATTCACGCCCCAGCAATACAGAAGCAATTACAGAAATGGAAAATGACCAAGTCATTCTCAGGTATTCATAGAAAATTGGCATCTCCTGAATATTGAATTGTACTAGGTTCTAGCTTTCTATAAATACAGAAAATCAATAATTATCAGTGAAATGCTTTGCTAACGTCTGAATGCTGGCAAGACTGAAATAAGAAATGCCATTTATGCACTACTGCCTGAACAAGAGAAATAGTCTTTCCTGTCCTTATGGTGAAGATACCATGTAGCCTTAGAATGAGGACTAATAGTAGGCTGCTCCATTTCACGCTCAGGGAAGGAGTGTATGAACAAATGTTGGCTACAGCTGACCTGTTGCTCTCCATCTGATGACCACTCTGGTGTTCCCAGCCTTTCTGATTTGAGGCCTGCAGAGTTCCTTCACTGTACATCTTCATGGGGCAATGGTATGTTAAAAACAGCTGCTCTTGGGAACCATCAAGAGATTCTGTGGATAGTGAAAACATTTATTTCTAGCCATCCAAAGACCTTGGGGCACTTTCCAAAGGAGATAACATCATCAGTCTTATTGTATAGGCAAGGACAAGTGAAGAAAATGGCTGAAGCTTTTAGGAGAGTAGGATAAGAACTAGAGTAGAGTAGAGGTTCTCCCTTGCCAAAAGTCAGCATCTTAGGGCTTTCTTCACTGCAGCACACTTCAGAGTTCAGGAGAATAAAGGCAGAAGGGAATAAATAAGCTAGAAAACATATCATCATCATTACAAACATAAAAAGCTACAAATCTGTCACACTGCAGAAACTCTCACTTCATTGTTACTGTGATTTATTGGGGAGCTAATTTTAAACAAGTTTTCTTTTCCAAAACCACAACACAAAAACAAACTGAACAAGCAAGCCAGAGGACAGAAGCTAGTTGCTACCGGACAATTTAAGCAATAATCTCATTTGCTTTGTAGTATAAAAAGCAATAAAGGGCTGTTTACTGAGTGAATAAACACTGAATGAATCACAAAAAGCTCTTTATTGCGATTATACTCCAAGGCAGAGGAGATTATTGTTATTACACAAGAAGGCACAATGTGAAAATTTAACTCAATGCGCCAGATTTTCAGAGTGTTTCAGTCGCACAATTGTGTTCAGAGAGTACATTGTGTCTAATCTTAGCACACTGTTTTGACAATTCCGTA
Organism: Tragopan temminckii; assembly: GCA_028571105.1. Taxonomy (NCBI): domain Eukaryota; kingdom Metazoa; phylum Chordata; class Aves; order Galliformes; family Phasianidae; genus Tragopan; species Tragopan temminckii. Next base: position 3,067,702 of record JAOWBP010004554.1, on the reverse strand, counting down.
TGCAAATCAGGTGGTGGGGTACAAATGCATTTAATTAACTATTTAGAGCCAATTTATGCAAGTCTGGTGGCTGGACACGTGTTTTGCACAAGCAATGGCATGCTGAACTGGTTCAAGAATCAGCTGCCCTGTGTGATGCGTTGAGACCTCCAGGAGCACCACACTGCTCTGTTCACAGGGATGGCCGTTAAGCTCTTGATGCATCCTCACATATCCTTGTGGATTAATACTTCAAGAGCTACTTTTCTCCTATCAGCTGACCCATAGGACATCATTTCCTTCAAATAATTATCTACATTTGGCTGTTGAGAATAAGAAGTGGCCTTTCACCATTGCATTGTCTCCCAGCGCAGCCTTCTGCCTCAGCGAAGGCAGCAATGTCTGCACTGAAAAACAGCAGAAGATGCTCCCAGCTAGCGAAGCTTTCCCTGCTAGGACTGCTGCAGATTGAAATCCTGCCTATCTTATGCTCAGAGCTAGGTTATTAACACATGATCAACAGCCTGTCATTGTTGAATGAGAAAAGCAGGTTAAGCCCTGAAGATTATGATGGCCAAAGACTTCATCTTTTTCATGTAGTTGAGTTGCTGCTGAGAAACATCTCCAGTGCATCCTGACTGGCATTTGAACATGAAATCCAGCCAGATAATACAGGAATTGGTGGTATTTCTATCTTGGCTTCCACTTTTAAGGTACTTTGGTGCGATGTTTACAACTCCCATAAGCATTCATGAGAATGGAAGAATACTTGGGTGAGGCAAGGGCCTATTATGTATTCACCATACAACAAAACGAGAGAGAGAGAGAGAGAGAAAACCTACAGCAGAACTAATATAATTTGTTAAATAGGAGACACAGTTAGAAAGGAGGGTTTGAACTCCCTTTAAAAATATGAAAAAGAATTTCACTACGGATTTTTTGTTCGCTTTAAATTGCTTTTGGGTTTTCCATTTTTCCTCTCATTCAGCCACACAAGGAGGGAACAGAAACATATTATGTGATACTGGCAATTGGTCTCATCAGACAATAATAACCAAATCCAGCTACTTGGATGCAGTGAAAAATCCTTTTTTTTTTTTTTTTTTTTCCTAAAATTGTAGGCCTGCTTCATGTATTTGGTTTGACTTCTGAACTACACAGTAATCAAGCAAGGAACTAAACTCACAACAGTAATTTGAAGCAAATAGTTCAAATTAGATCTGGTGTTTGTCCAGTTTCTGGCACAATTAAGTAGATCCTAGGGATTTGGGTTTCTTTTTTTTTTTTTTTTTGGTGTGTGTGTGTGTGTGTGTGTGTGTAACTTAAACAGCCTCCTGACTACACTCTTTGTGAGGCTGACATTAATTTCAGTGCTTACAGCACAAGGAACAGACAAGGCAGAACAGTGTTAAGTGCAGATATTTGAAAATCAAGCATTTTTGGATCTATTTAAGCCAAACCTCCCATGTAGAAAGGAGGAACCAACTTGGACCCCTCAGGTAAAGAAAGAGGAGGAGTACAGGACCTTTTGTCATCAGCATTTTCTCCCCTCACTGATCCTATAACCAACAGAAGGAGACAGCAAGAGCTGTAATCGTCAATGAGAGCAAATGATGGTTGAAGTAAAGTAACAAAAGGAAAAAGAAAATATAGAATATTATGGGAAGTGTGCATGGAAAAAAGACCCCACAGACCTTTTAAAAAAATTAATTCCCTGAGCTCAAAGCAATGGATTTATTTTTTAAATTGTTAAATAAACATGAGACAGGAATGCAGGGGGCTGCCATGGATGAGAAGAGAAAGTATTTTGTTGCTGATAGTTCTGAATCTCCTTTGAAGGTTTATTTTGTGAAGGCCAAAGCTTTCAAGATCCCAAATTCAATACCTTTGGGCTGCTGGCCTCTGTAAACACTTCCATGGACTACCAGTGGGGAAAGAGGAGCTCTGGCCCTAGAGAACAAAGCCTTCATGTTCAAGACACGGTTTTGGAGAGTAAGATGTGGTTTTGGCTGTTCTGCACAAACCACTTACACCTGGTTTACTTCAGCAGTCCTGGGCAGGAACTGGTAAAAGACCTGGAGTGTTAGGACCAAACGTACCAGATGTTCCTACACACACGTGCCCTATCACAGCAAAACTCCCAGCAATAGCCCTGTCTCCTTTTTTCATTCCCTTGACCACACTTCAACAAGCTAAGCAAAACATTATTTTTGAAGTATAACTCTTTTTTTCTTCCAGCTCTGACTCTCATTACCCTTTCGGCCAAGTCCCACTTAGGCTTAATTCCCCTCAGCAGAAAGGCTCTTGCATTAATATTTGCTATGTTTGCTTACTCACTAGACATATAAGTGTATTTTTACATTCAGACAAAGCATTCTCTTCTGACAAAGGTGAAGGATTAGTGCTGGCTCCCGTTTTCCAACAATGATGTGTAAGGACTTGCTACTGAGTGCTCCCACCAGGATATATGGGCATGTAGAGAAAACCTAGAGTGGATGCATGGATCCAATGGATCCATTCAAGGTTTTATGATAAAGCATCCTGGGACAAGATTCCAGGAATACCCAGGAAGGCCAGGCTGGATGGGACTTTGAGCAACCTGGTGTAGAGGAGGGTGTCCCTGCCTATAGCAGGGGGTTGGAACTAGATAATCTTAAAGGTTCTTTCCAACCCAAACCATTCTATGATAATACAGGGAATGACTTAGAAATCCTCAAGCTGTTAGATGCAATGAATAAATCTCTATTAGTAGGTACTGACTGCTTTGTTCTGAAGACACAAGAAGTAGTAAGACCTCGAAAACTGACTCAAGTTTTCTTCTGAAACAAGACAAATGACAAACACGGGAAAGCAGATGCAAAAACCTCCATGAAAAGGTCAAACATGCTTGTCAAAGCCAGGCTAGCAGGAATACTTTCAAGCTGCCTCTTTCCCAAATGAGCAGAGAAGTCACCTCACTCTTCACAGTGAAGTAACCTGAACTGTTATAGCTGCACACAGAAACAACTGAATATGACCAATGGAACCATGGCACCAACCTCCACATCATCTTAAAATCTGATTAATCTAAGTTATCTGCATCCAGTTGCAATTACTTTTCAAGGGAGAAATAAACTAAAGTAAGATAGTGCTATCATATCCTGATCTTCAGTTTTTTCTGACTTGTCTACCTAAACCACAAGCATTTCAGTGCACACCAAGCCCCTCAGGTTAGGTGTGAGCAACACCTGTGTAGATGCCACAGTAATACAAGTAATACCTGACAGTGTTTAAATGCTGACATCTGGAGTTCACTTGGTGAGAATTTTATGAACTAAAAAAAGAATCAAACACTTTATATGCAATTTTACATGTCACAGCTTTGTTTTTCATTCCCAAATATCATCCCTTTCCCGCAATTAGTCAGCCTTCTGTTGCATAAAATGACTGTCATCTTGTGATTGCCTTTTGTAAGCTGAAAACCAGGTACAATAGTAAAAAAAAACCCAAAAACTGAAAAACAAAAGCAAAACCCCCCACCACCTAATGGAGCAAATGCTGGTTACATACACACAGCTTTGTTTAACTTCAGAAGTGAGAGGGAATAGGTTTAAAACAGACCTCTCTGGAGCAAAACACTAATGTAGAAAAATATTAGACATCGCTTTGTGATTTCAATAGTAAAACCTTACATCTCTACACGTTTATCACAAGTGATTCCAAAGGCTTTCGCGGCAGAAGCAGAAATGATTCTTCTCAGTTCTGAACGGCAGCCAGCCCAGGGTGCATGGCACAGCTATTTACCAGTGATTTACAGCACAAGGTTAAGAGGAGCAGTCAATGCAAATGAACTTGCTGGATGATTTTGGATGGCCAGCATGCCATTAGCTTTCATTGGACCACGCCAACATCTCAGGCTTTTGTGAAAACAGACGTGACTTTTTAAATAAAAGCAAATTTTTAAAGCTCAAAGGACTCGTCCAGGTAGAGCTGAGGGGGAGGAACTGAATGTTGCTCATGAGGCGCTCTGCAGATGAAATTTCACTAACAAAAGAAAGAAGGTTTTAAAAAAAAAAAAATAACCTGCCTGGGTGGAACCTGGCAGAAATACCTAGACAGGGGACTTTCCCTGTTACCCTGCACTAACTTGTCCCATTAATCCTTTTAATTTCATGTATTCATTTTTACACAGATTAGCTTGTTCGCTGCATGCCAGTACAAATCGTGTTTTGCTCCCTCTTCTCTCATCTTGCTCCCGTCTCTGACAGGACCTCGCTGCTGCAGCAGTAACTTATGTGGTCTGTCAGCTGGGCCACTGGGATGCAAATCTCTCTCTGTCCCCTTGGGGTGCCATCGATACTTTATAAAGAGTTTGCATCTCTCTTTATCCAGGGATATGATGGACTAACTGCATTTTCCTTCCTCTCTAGTGGTCTCAGAGGGCAATAAATAAATAGATAATCTCTAAAAATGTCCAGTAAATAATGGCTGAAGGAGATTCAACTCATAATTTATCAAGCTTTTCTTAAAACTAAAATTTGTTTTTAAAAAAATGTACATTTCAATACCATTTCCCTGTTTTTTCCTGAAGCCATGTCACAAAATAAGCTAGTGATACATAACTGAGACATATCTGCACTGAGTATCCACAGCTCCAGGTGTCTAGAAGGCTGCTTCAAGCACACATGATGCTCTGAAAGATAAACTATATACCATATTTGAGCCAGAACTACACTTGAAAGTGGTAAGTCCCTTCTGCTGTGGGAGATGCTTGAAGCTGCCACCTGAGGGTCAAGTTCTAATAAGTATATGAAGATTCATCAGTGCTTCAAATCCAGTTATTTAAATTTATCCCAAGCCATGCTGCTTTTTTGGCATTGCTCAGTTAGTGCTTCACGTTAGGTACATGTTTCAGTGTGAGTAAAGTGAAGCACATACTTTACTGTTTTTCTCAAAATGGTAACGTTCTCAGTACTTAAGAGGTCAGTTTTGGTGTGTCAGGAGATGAGAAAGCATCTTCTTCCTCAGAGCCATGAGAACGGAATGAACCAGGACTGGTGTGTTTGAACACATGGATCTCACAGTGTTCAACAGAAGCACTTGTACCAATCTCTGGAAATCACAGTACCCAGAACTTCCGATTTTTTTTTGTGATCAGGGCTCTTGTTCATTCACATCTCCACATCTAACACAGAGCAAGAGGGGAATACGACAAAGCAAGCAGAGGAGCTGCTCTTCTACTTCATGTTACGGAAGTGAAAATACTTTCTTCTGGAATTTGTTTTTTTCATGATTAAGCTGTAAGCAAGTGCTTTGCAGCCCTAGCACAGCAGTGCCCTCCCTGCTGCTCTTGGCAGAAGTCTCACCCACAGACCACTCACTGGGCACCAATGCGGAGCTATGGTCCTCCCAGCTCACTCCTCCACTATCTGCCTTCTTTACTCCTGCTGTATGCCTGCCAAGAGGCATCACTTCCCAGACTTGGCACTGGGCCCTGCCAGCCCCTACACCGACCCATTCCAGTCTGGCTGCCAATGCTCTATATCCCCTGCTTTCCCTGAACACATCCTTGGGTAGATGCTCCATGAGACACTGCTATCTCTATGAAGACATCCACTGTCTTGTTCCACATTTTTGTCAATCTCCTCCAGCTTCACTCCTCCACCACCCTTCAAAACAGAAAGTCTTATAAGTAGGAAAGGGTTGTTTGGCAAGTTAAACTTGACTTTAAACAGAGGGCTATGAAGAAAAACGGAATATAAAGCACAAGCATTTAGCACTGCATTTAGATCACTCTCTAATTGCCTTGTCTTTGCAATTCAGCAAGCCCTGCTCTGCACATCAGATTGTGCACAGGATAGTTTGGAGATAAATGCTAAGCTTGAAAACTGGGGTTTCATGCTCTTAGACGGCAGATTCCCCACTGCATGCCCCCAGGGCTGAAGGCTGTCCCATTTCCTCAGATTACATCGTAAGCACACCTTTCCTCCCCCATCTGCAATCTCCTAGTTTTGCACAGCTTGTTGTCAGCACCAAACCCACTCTAAGCTACACACAACGCATTTCACAGCCCAATTAGGTGGGAGACCCATCTAATTCAGTGCTGCATTTCATGAGTACAGTGGCCACGGGTTTGTGCTTCATACTTCAAGGTTTCAGTGCTGTGTCCCAGCAGGGATTCCTCTCCCAGTTTTCCAGCTGTTAGGGAGAGCAATTACCAGCAGGTCAGCAGTTCCGCCATGCTCCCACCTTAACTGGTGTTGGACTGGTTTCTGGCACTTCAGTCTCATGAGCCTAGCTAGAGCCTGGACCACGAACATTTGCAGCACATCTTTTTCACTTGCTCCAGATCCTCTTTCTGAGATGGCTTTCTATACATAATCTCTTTTATTTACACGTAAGTGCACATCACACACGTCATCTTAAGCCTTTTGATTAGCCTCTTCTTAATTACCTTTTCCACAGCACCCACTCACCAGCAAAGTAGGGAAAAAAAAGGAAGATGCAAATATATAACATCGGGCTCAATGTCTGCCCTGTGTAATTCATACCTCTAGACAGTTCTCCAGGCTGCATATCCTTCGGCGGGCAAAATGCTTTCTTCTCAGTCTCACTTCAGATACTCTGATTCTAAAAAAAGAAATCTCACTTTTCTTTTAATTAACAGTAGTTTCCTCATCCACCTTTTCATTTGTATAATAAGGTGAAGATCTTCAGTTCTGGAAGGGTTTAATGCAACCTCCCCAGGATCCCCAAAAACCACACTTTGAAAAAAAATAATCTCAAGGACTTGAGATATTGAAAGACAGGTTTGACAACTGTTAGATGATAGAGCCAATCCTGCTTGAGTTGGGGAGAATTAGTTGATATATTAAGGTCTATTCCACCCCTATCCTTTTATGAGTCTATTATTATATATAATTAAAGATGAGCAGAAACCATATTTCTTCAGTGGCATTTCCCAGCTTTTAAGCATTTGCAGTCTTCAGAATGTTCTTTTAAGATTGTTTTTTCTTTTTTGCACATATGGGTATGCTTCATGCACTAAAGAGAAAATAAAGTCATTTGAATACTGTCCTACAAGCATTCCTGCTATGACGGAAGCGCTCGTCCTGGATGCTATTGGTCACTGCTTGGAAAAAAAGGAGCCTCACTAAGCCTGTTGATGCCCAGTAACCTCATAGTCCAGCAGCCATACCCCACTGTAAGCACATCATACCGCCTTTGGCAGGGAAGCAGTTAACAAAACATTTTTGTTCATGTGAAAATATAAAGCAGCTGCTTAGTTTTACACTTGGCAGAAGAAGGCAGCCCCCTCTGCACTCCTTGTCTTCTGCTGCTCTTGGATCATTGCAAAGTTAACCAGCTGTTGCATTCTGCATGCCAGTTACACCAGTTCGGAAAAGCAAGAACAGGGGTAGTTTTATGGCCATACAAAAGGAATGAGAATAATACACTGCTGAACCAGAAAGGACAATATTTATACAGTAAACATTTTTGGAAACATAATGATCCCTTTGTCATCAAAATTTTGGAGTGGTTAATAGTGCACACAAGAAGTGCACCAAATCCACATGCTCAATAGCAGCTAATATGTTCCCAAAGCATCTATTCACTGCAGATCTGGCCATCTGCAAAGCCCTTCCTGCAGAAGACCTCACAAAATAGGGCAGTCAAATGCATATACGCTTCTGAAAATATCATTGTGTGCATGAAATGCCTCATTTTTTACATCTGTTGAATTACAACTTGGATGATTTTTTCCCGCAAATTTTAAAACGTCAGATTAAACCAAACATTAAGGATTTATGGCAAAAAAAGTCATAGTAGCTCTGTGCACACTTAGCAGGTACTGGGGAATGAATTACAATTTGGTCTTGATGTATGGTGGACACGCTTGCAAACATAAAGAATTCACACACTTGGGATTTTCACTTAGAAGTGACACTTCCTGTACACAGAAGCTTATGCTAAAATTTAGTCCATATAAACTGGCCTCCTCTATTTCATAATTTTAAGTGAGTTTCCAATAAGCAGAATCTAGGAATTAAAAATAACAAACACCATAGCAAGCATTGCTGTTTGACCTCCTGGTGAATTAGTCCAGCCTCCAAGTCTCCTTGGACAGCACTGACACAAACTCAAATCAACAGAAGAACAACACTTGTTTCTTTCCTTCTTCTTTGTGCCACGGTACTCTCATCTTTCCACCTATTGCTGTCTGTGATAAGCTGGCCCTAAAACCCAAGTTCATTTCCCATCCCCTTTGACACCAACTGCAATACCGACTCAGAGATCCGCTTCCTCTCTTCCAACTTTTGGACTTTCTTTGAAACCGAAGTTCTAGGAGTAGATTTCCTGTTTGATTTCTTGGATCTGCAACTCCTAGCAATGTGTGCCAGTAGCACAAGTCCTCGGTGGCCACATCATGAATTTCAGAAATTGAGTTTTTTTAATGCAAAATAAAAATCTTAGAATGTGAAACTCGGCCAAACGTAAAAAGAACAGTAAATGCCATTTGAGCAAATGATACCTGAAAGAAGAGGTTAAAGATTTTCATTTATCTCAACAGATGTTTCTATTTTAAAAACTTACCTAAAAAAATCACATAGCAATATTAGCTGTAAATAATATAATGATATTCAGTCAATACAGAAATTCAGAAAATTACTACTTCAGCATTTGACCGTTATTTCCTATCTAAAAAACACTGTTCACGTTCCAAATGATAAAATCACCTTCAAATAAGAAACAAAGCTTTCTGTATGGAAATAGTGAAAAGTCCCACTTCAGATTTCTTCCAGAAATCCAGATTTCTTCCAGAATTCTTCCAAATCTGAGAATTCATCAAGGCCAGAGGATTCTGGCTAGATTTCACTGAGGATGCAATGTGTAATATCACAGAGTCCTTCACCAGCAACAAAGATCTTCATTAGAGAAAAGTCTTTTCTTCACGCATAAATCCAGGAGTGAGTGCAGCGAACATAATGACGTTGCTGCATGGCTGCCTACCCTGGTTATTTTTTTTAATCTCCTATAAATGCAGAGTTTGGAAAACTCACTTGTTCTTCCAAGCAGCTTTCCCAGCACCTTTCTTCCTCGTGCAGCCCAGGACATGTTGCGACCTAGGGAATAATGTTTCTGGAGGATACCTGCAGCACTATGCCAGAGTACCTCCTGGGAGTGCCACATTCAGGCAGGATTAGATCACTGTGATGAGTGCTGGGTACAGAGTGATGCTCGCCTGCAAGCTATCATTTGCAGTATGTAGGCTAGTGGCTTATTAGTTCAGGCGTCCCACCTCCAGTGGAGCAGTTTTATCTCCATGATGGAGTGAACTGTTATTGTTAGTTAGTGGTGTGTGGGATTTGTGTTAATGTGCAGAAACTGAGTTAGCAACACAATGACAGCACCAGGCTGTTATTAATTGTTTACTGGATGGTTTTGGTATCCCAGTCTGTCTGCGACTGGAGAGCTTTGGTTCTCCCACTGACAACAGCTCTGCCTTCGCCAGTCCCTGCAGGCACATGGGGAAGGGCTGTCCCTCCCCACACGAGTTTTCAACATCACTTTTCAAAAAGCACTCTCACTTGCCACACAGCAAGTCCTTAAGTCTGGTTCTGTTTCCTGAGAACTGGGAAACACGCTGACAATAGACTCCTTGCTTACACAGGGAGGATCTTGCTGAAAGCTTTGCTTTGCAGTTTTCCATGCACTGGGTGAGCACAGAATCATTCACTCCTATTTTACTGTGCTGGTTTTTATATGTAAGTAATCTGCACTTCCGCTGGAGCTGGGACTTGCACATGTTTCTTTTACCCAAGGCTGGTGGTTATTCCACAGTTTGTCCTACTTTGACATGAGAAAATTTTCCCTTTAACTCTGAAAAAGCTTTTTTTTTCCTTCCTCAAAGAACTAGCATTTTCCAACCAAAAGACTTTTAATGACAAAATTCCTCAACAGCTCTAATTATACCCTGGGACTCAGTCCCAAGGGAGAATATTGCAACCCTCTGTACAATAACAGCCCGGGTCTCACAATGCATCCCTGGTCCTCAGGGCTCTGCAGGGGCTGCACACCGAGCTGGGTGCCTGTGTGCTGCTCCTCTGACCACCCTGGGTAAATGAAACCCTGTGATCGAAGCAGGATGGAAAAATGGTTTAAAAACAACCATTTTCCACACGCTGCACACAGCTAGAAAACAGAAGGACAATGGATGGGCTGTGCCCATCCCCAAAGGCGCTGCCCTGAGCACCCCAAGCACTGTGAGAGGTCCAGCGTGGGCTGTCAGTGCCTGGTGCATCAGCCAGCTCTCCCACCAACTCCTAAAGCGCACTGCCGAGCTTTGGAGTTAGCTTTCTAATGAGGATAATTATTATTATTACATACACATATATATAAAAGCCCCAAATCCCCGTGAGGTTTCTTCAGATTGTCCCAGAAAGAAAACATTTTCATTGTGTGGGCTGTGATTGGGAACACATGGACCCGCCACACCCCACTTCGTTCCCTGCTCTGCTACTAATTACAAGCGGAGCAGAGCCCAGTGCAGAGGTTGTTGGTTTTTTTTAATTCATTGGTTTTGGAGACTTAGCAATTGAATTACCTGAAGAGGCTGGAGCTTCTCTGGGGTACAATCAGCCATGCAGCATCTGGGTTAGGCTGGGGTGGGGAGAGATGGATAATATATACATGCTGGCAGCGTTATGCAACCACCCAACTGGGGAAAAAAGAATTTCTCTTAATTAATGGCATGATGTATGACACGTTAGCAACACAAACTCTTTAATAAACCCCAATGCCTTCTTTTACAATTCAGACAAGATGAAAGCACCCCGGGTTACCTGTAGGAACCGGGTATTCAGCAATGCTGGCAGAGCAGCTTGCGGTGAGGGTGCGTTAATAGCTGCGCACGGCGCTTTTGATTCTGGAGTCAGTTTTAGACAAAGCTGCCTTGAAGCACAGGAAACAAGTTTCACTTTCAACTTTGCCCAAGGCTCTACCCAGAGATGAAGATATCGGTGAAGAGGAGTGAAATCTTAATTTAATTAACTGTAACTCCCAACGGGACGAGTTTGGGAGGTTTGCTCAGAGGACGATTATCTGAACCAACTGAGCTGCAGTATTCACTTCCCAAGTTCCAGTTTAGGTTTTTTTTTGGCACAGGACTGAGGCACAAACTGGCTGCAAAGTTCAGATTCACTCAAATTTGCCCTAAGTATATGGGTGCTCAGATCTGGCTCACGTCAAAAAAACATGTTTACAGTTACAATGAATTTGGCCTTCTCCCACACTTAAAGCTATTTATTTAAACCTCTCATTTTGGTCATGTCTTTTCCATCCTCTATTTCTTCCTCTGTTAGGTCAAAAAATGAATAAATAGGTCAACTGCCCCGTAAAAATGGAATACAGAGGAGATGTGGCTAGGTCTTGGACTCCAGAGCTCTAAATTAAGCACATTAGCAAAGACTGCTATGAATTACTATTTATTCTTAACACTTTGATGGTCTTTGTCCTCCTTGAAGACTAGTTTCTGGTTTAGACCAAGAAAGGAAAGGCAAAGGAAGTGCCCCAACTCTTGGCAGCTGCAGAAATCCCTCACTCTGCTGAGATCCTGGAAGTGCTAAAACCTCAAAAACAGAGAGATGGGGGGTAATAATGACAAAAATACAAAATAAAATAAAATAAAAAACTCAGCAGGAAAAAAAAGAAGTATGAATGACTCTCATTGTCTCAAGGACAAGCCCACATCTGAAAGAAGGGAAACATTCTGGATTGCGTAGGTGACAGCAGATTTCACAATACTTCCCAAACACGGCAACAAAAAGAGTTTAGGACTCTTCTGTAATAAATACATGGCAGCTTGTGTCCTTATGCTTTAAAAAAGAAAGGCACAACTTTTCTTCCCTCTGACCTGAGATTGAGACCAGGCTGTAGCATGATGCTGTGACCACATCCTTAAGGTCTTTGCAGGGAGACACATAAGGGAAAACTCCAAGGACTCAAAACTCAGTGTAGGACTTTTTTCTCCATATTACACACCACAAGCACATCACCTTTCTTCCATAGCTCTCCATAAAGGTGAGAAAGAATTAAAAAAATCTCTGAGTAAAAAAACTGTATTCCCAAAAGGGCAAAGGAGAGGAGTCTTGCTCCCAACATTTCTTCATTTTGTATAAAACTTTTTTCTTCTGTTTCAGAACAGTTTACTGTGGCCAATAAAAGCCCAGCTAATTTTTAAATCAGCATGTAGCCAACTCAGCCACCCAGTAGCTCTGTCCTTGGGCAATATTATTGAAGCACACACAATCTATACTAAAGTGATCAGCTTCCCTCAGGCCTGCCAAGGGGATGCGTTAGGCGAGCCCAAAATATGACAGAAGGAAATTTATGTGCAACTTTTACACATAATATCTCATTATGACTCTCCCCAATCTTTCAATTTTAAAAATAAACGGCCTTTGTAATGATTTTACCAGGAGCATGTTGGAAGGTAGATTGAAAAAGGAAAGTGGCTTTGGCTACAGTTATTTCTTTTGCTCTTCTCCTCCTCTTGGGTTTTTCTTTAATTTTCCTGAAGATATTTCCACTCAATTTAGGAAGAAATGGAATTTCCCCCTCCCTACCACCGTTCTCTCACTGTTTTGTCCATGTTTTCAAAGAACGGAATGGCTGACATAATGAAGCCTCTGTCAATAGCAAAATCATTTTGACTGGTTGGTAAATAATGAAAGTTTCTACTTAACGTGCAAGCCAGCTTACCCAGGACACACACGTTTGGTCCCTGTCCAGGTCAGCAAATTGTCATCCCCTGCGCTGTGCACACCTCCGAGCACTGCCCTGCAGCAGTGAGAAACGAGAGCTGGGACCTGAGCTGATGTTGCTTTGTCAGGAAGCACGAGGGACTTGGGAGAGTTGGTTACACGATGCCAGCTGTTGCTCACAGCATCGAGCCCAAAAAGGAACTGAAAAAAGATGGAATAAAAGAATATGTTCAAATAAGGAAGGGACAAGCAAGCAAACCAACCAACCAACAACAAAAACCAAAGAATAGTGATATTGATCTGCAAATAAACAATGGCCAGAGCAACTCTGTACAACCCAGTTTGATGAGGAAATGGCAATGCGGCACGTTAGTCCTTCCCCACTGACATACCAACTGTCGCATATGCTTTCCTAATGTTTCATTGTGGGTATCAGCAGGAATGACCTCATGTGCTATTCCTACTCCACAGACCACAGCTCAAGAAGCCACGAAAGGAACATATACCTGAAGTGAGAATCAGTTATAAGCATTTTTGGGAACAATCTCCTCTTAGGGGGTAAGAAAAACAAACGAAAGTGGGTTGTTCTCAAAGTGGAAAGCAGAATTGCTGCCAAAGTACACTGACTGGTGGAAAAAGCTTTCCCACTGTGGGTTGATGGGCAAAAGACCACTATCAGGCAGTGAGAACTGGGGCAAATGTAAAAATATCCTAATCTGTACCAAAAAAAAAAAAAAAAAAAAAGCAGCATTTTGCTGCTCCAGAGTACTGCAACTCCCCATTGTACTGCACCATATTTTGTTTATATCCAAAGTCCCCAACAGTCTTCTTGGGAAACAAAAGAGCCTGTTCTCCTCCAGCTTATGCCTTCCCCGCTCTGATGTCCATGCGCTGGCAACCTGAGCACCCTATCGAGCTGTGGATGTCCCCGTCCATTGCAGGGGAGTTGGACTAGATGGCTTTAAAGCTCCCTTCTAACTCAAAGGCACTGTTAAACTGTTCAGTTCTCAGGAGCTTGTGAAACCAGCAGCATAAGCACCAAAAATCCTGAAGAATCTTGTGGAGGTTCCTATTTCCCCCATCGATCCCCACACCCCTCCAGTGAGCCTGTCCATACCTGCCTTTATAGGGTCAGCAGGGCAATCTTGTCCTTTGGCTCACCTTCAGCTCTGTCTTCTCCCTGAGGACAGGGGTATGAATTAGTTCTGCAATTCTGGGCAGACCATGAGAAGTCCTGAAGCTGGATGCTGAAGTATGTAGGAAGAATGTATATATATTTAGTAAATGGCCATGAAAAAAAATAACATCAGAAAACAGAGAACGAAATAAAAAATAAATTCTGGCAAGAAGATCGTGTATTTTTATTGTATTTATAATACAGTAATTCTATATTTGAAGGGATCATTTGATTTAGGTAGGACAAATTTCACTGCATTCATTCTCTGAAAGAAAGGCCGAGGTTAAAAGGCTGATGCTCAGGAGTCCATTCCATGCTACCCAGAACAAAACAACTGGAGGTGAAAACTGAACCAAACTTTCCCCAGGGGGATTTTACAAAATAACACAATTCTTATACTCATCCCAGCAAAGCTCTGAAGAAAATTGTATTTAACAGATGTAGTCTTCCAATGGAGGGAGGAAACACAGCATGCTGAATACCTGGAATTATCTAAAGGAGAAGTCAGAGCAAATGCTGGCCAATGAGGATTGTTTGTTGCAGCTTTACCACAATCCCTGATTGAGAAGGGAATGAACCAGCATTGTTGCTGTCAGTAACATTAAAAAACAAAACAAAACAACAACAAAAAAAAACACTGGATAAATTAAACTTAGAAAAAAGAGGCAGAAAATCATTAGCTTGGGGGGTTGCTGAGGGTTTCTATTTCTTGAGAGACATAATGTAGCCAAAAGAATCCTCCGGGCCTTAGCTTCCCCCACTGTAAAATAGGTACAAACCATCAGGTTAATGAGATTTCATTTATTCTTAGGCACTGCTTCAAATTCAGCATCTGCTGTGGACACACAATAAGTATGACAGAACTTCAGTTTGAGCTCATTTTGAGTATCTCAGGCTGTGCTTAAAACACGTGGCAGGAAAACACCTGAACGCTTAGCATCCAGGGTGGAACCTCGCAATTCCACTGATTGCAGTAAATATGTGTTTGTGTTATATTATAATTGCCCAGCTTTTAAATTAAACAGCACAACAATTAGCACGTGGCTGTTCTCCATGCACTTTAAACATCATTCACATCACTAAGTGCTTTATATGGAAAATTCTTACCCCTTTGTTTGAACAGATTTAAAGCAATCTGCCCCAAGTCTTTCCAAGCTTCTTACATCTTCAGGCACTACCTTCGTTCTTTCACTGATTCCTGGGGAAATTCACAGCTTGGGCTCATCCAAACTCACTTTTCCTTCTGTAGAGAGAGAAGTTTTCCCTATTGAGTTCATACCGTGGGATCCATCCCTGCAGAAGCTGGGCTACCTTTAAAATATTGTTCAGGTAAGTTATAAAAACACGAAGATCCATTCATTTCTAAAGTTTGACTAGGAAGCTCCAGATTTAAGAGCATTAAAAGGGCAAGAGGCTGGGAGAAAGGGCAGAGAGTAGAGCACACTGTGTGGCTTTCAGTACCTTTTTTTCCTCTTTTGTCAGAAGGCTTGTGTCCCAGACCAGTGTCACACTTCCATCCCATCAGGTAGAGCACAGCAGAGACCTTGTCCAGCCACTTGGTCACAGCATGCCGTTACCTAAGGCAGCCAAAAGTTCAGTGACTGCCTGTGGTTTCAAATCCCAGAACCCATAAAGCAAAATACAGGTTCTCTATGTGAGGCTGTGACCTCTCTGCTCACCAATAAAACATGCCCAAAGTCATAATAAACAAAGCATTACAATTCAGGGTGGCAAGGCATAAACCAGTCATACGTATTTTCTCCCTGGCCACAAGCAAATCTTTGCCTTTACCAAAAACTACCTTGGTGCACTAAGTTAGCAAAACAATTCTGATTACAACATAGGTTAAAAAAAATAAAGTCAAATAAACTTAACCTAAGGTTTCTCATGGGATGTTTTATGTTCTTGTTGTTGCAGAGCAGAATAAGGGCCAGAACAAACATGGAAGGGACACAAGTGTGATAATATAATGATACCTTTTATTAGCTCAAAGAAGAGAAAAGAATAACAGAGCTTTGCGTGTATCAAAGGTCCTTTTTCTTCACTTTCAGGATGCAGAAAGGGAAAAACCACAGTTTGTGTATTCCTGACAATACTCATCTTGTTAGCAGCGTGAACTCATGTTGCAGGCTTTTCATTTCTCTGGATAGCCGGCAAAGGAGGGGGGGAAGGGGAAAAAAGGAGTTGCTTTGTAGGAACCAAAGGAACTGACATCTGGTTATACAACAATAAAATTTTTCAGGTCATACTTAACAGCATGAATAATAAACTGAAAAGAGTTGCTGGCTACTTTTGGTGTAACAGTGCGGTAACCTTGTTAGGCTGTCGTCCATGAGCTACCTACGGAGCTGCAGCAGAGCACGCAGGGAAGGAGCAGGGACAGACTGACAGGAAATACTCATGCAGGATACAAAGATGCTGAGATCACAGCCAAACAAAGACGTGTGCTGCCGTACTTGTCGGTCTTGAAAGTACAAGGTGAAGAGCAGTTGGAGAAACAAACAAAAACATACCAAAAAATCCTCCACCAAAGCCAAGGAAAAGAAGCAGTACCCAGGAGATGAACCTGTGGATAAAAGAGATGTGTTGGCAGCCCACTATCTGCTGGCTGTTACCAGGTGCAGCAGAGTTGATGCAGTGGATTAATGATTTCTTTTCCATCCTCTTACATCTTTTTCAGCCCCTGCCATCATTTATTACAGCATCCTTACTTTGCTACTCAGGCTGACAGAAGGGGAATAAACTTTACCCTGCAGGCGTTTTCAGAAGAAATTATCTCTTCCCCAGGAATGGGAGCCTAGATGTGATAATAGCTATCTCTCCCAACAGTTCATGACACTTGTAGCAGATACTTTTTCCCTGGATATTTCATATATGCCCACCTACATGTAGACAGATCTGTTCTACTTCGAACATCTGTTTTTCAACTGTCAGATAGTATTTTAGAGTGTTGGGCTGAAAAATATATTAAAAGATCTATCACTTACATTGATTTCAAAGCATTAAATTTTGACATCTTTGGTGCAGACAGACCGAGAAGCTTAAAATGGATTTATCATATGAGAAGTAAATTAAGTCCATTTCACCCTTTCAAAGGGGATCTCAAGAACTTCCTCAAGGAACAATGGCATATTTTTTCAGTTGACTAAGACAACAAAGGGGTCTAATAAGATTTAAAGTGATTGGAAAGGAAAAGAAATCTCTAAAGGAGATTTCAGGACATAGGCAAAGCAGGATGGAGAGAGGGACCTTTCCTACCATTTAGCTCTCTTGTTAATACTCTCCCACCTTCACTTAGTGCAAATCTTACGTCCAATCACTTGCTTCCCTCAGCATGTGTGTGTATTTACATATAGCAGAAATGCAGTAAGAGAAAGCATGAGGAGCCTAATGCAAGTCTGGGAGGCAGCCAGCACAATATTGGTGGAACAAGAGAGAAATTGTCAGCTGAGCAGCTCCTACAAAAGCTGAGGATAGATGCAACAAACATCTGAAAGGACAAAGAGGAAGGGAGATCAGCACAACATAGTGATTGCTGTGGCTCACAGAAAAGTCCCCACCTTGTAGATACCTGGTTTGGGGCTGCAGTACCGGCTTGTTACTCCACGTATACATTAAGCAATGCTGATGAAATAAGATGATGCATTTTAGTAATTTTCTTTTCCCTCTTCCCCCTCCCTCCCCCCATGCAACAGCGTTACTCTGAAACAGAGACACAAAGGAAAAAGGACAGAAATAGGTATTTCTAAAAGGGGCAGTCATTGTGCTCCTAGTACGCAAGGCATCACTGGAGGAAGCTGAAGCACCAGAATGTCCCACCCCAGCAGTGCTGTGCACCGCTGTGCTGAAATCCAGCACCAGGCCCCATCCCGCTGAGCTCCAGCATGCTGGGATGAGCCTTGATGAATTATAAAAGCAGCTCCAGAGAATTCGGGAAAGCTCCACAGCATCGCCTGGACCAGAGCGTAGGATGCATCTACATGGTTTCAAAGGAGGAAAATCTTGCTGATGTTAGGCGAGCCTTTGTTGATTCAGGGATACTCAGACATGAGCAGGGCGAGTGCCCACAGACTGAGAGCCAGCATTTACACTGTGCCCTCTGGTCCAGGGCAGGGAGAGAGAGAGCCGGGCACGGGGTTGATCACTTCTACCACCTCAATAGCTTCGTGACAGCAGCCAGCAGAGGGGACAGAGCAGACCAAAGAGCTTTTGCTTTCTTCCCGATTGCTTTTCTGCATTTCTGTTGGTCTCCTTCCAACCACTGAGCAAGCTATTGTTGGTTGTGGTAATACACCGAATAAAAATTAGATCTTTTTAGGCTTATTTTAATGGATTGCACAGCTTTCATTAAAGATATACTCTGCCACTAAGGCAAGCATGACAAAGATGGCCTCTTGTGGAAGACTTAGCACTGGTACATGAATACCCCAAGAATGCCAGGTTGCAAAATGGTTGAGAGATAGTCAGCATATGGGAAACTCTATGGGGCACAGACATATTTTCTTTAACATTTTTGTCACAGCCAGCTTCATAGGACAAATGTTTCTGAAGACAAGGATGCTGCTTAGATTAGTCTGTCAGCAGCAGCTTTTGTAATTGCACTGGGCCTTTACCTAGGCCTAAATATAAATGTTGTTACTCCTTACAGAAAACAGATTGGCAAATAAGGGGAAACAGTTTCATTATCAGGTTTTGTCTTTTTTTTTCCTCTATCATAAA
Organism: Tragopan temminckii; assembly: GCA_028571105.1. Taxonomy (NCBI): domain Eukaryota; kingdom Metazoa; phylum Chordata; class Aves; order Galliformes; family Phasianidae; genus Tragopan; species Tragopan temminckii. The sequence goes on along the minus strand of JAOWBP010004554.1, from coordinate 3,049,084 downwards.
AGATACCAAATGTGTCAAGAATCTAGTTTGCCTGTCCTCACGTTGCTGCATTTGTGAAAGACGTACTCCACTTAGATGACAGCCAAGATTGGCCTTGATCCAGGAAACTCAAAAAGAAAGGAAAATACATGAGTGATCTATACCACTATTTATTGTAGCAGCTCTGGGTCATTCCACAGGTCAAATATTTGCTTTATTGGATTATCAGCAAACACATGTATGCGTCACACACACACTGAGCTTCTTGTCTCTTTCGCTCTGGCTTATGGGCTAGGTGGCAAGAACACTCCACTTCTTTCCCATGGCAAAGCATGGACAGACAGCTTTGTCCCAGCACCTAAGTAGCTCTAAGTTTCTCATCATGCCCCATCCAATGGGATCCCATTAACTGCAACAGCAGCTTTGTTCCCCTCGCAGCAATGCACAGGGGTAACTGGACACCAGTCACCACCCCAGCTATAGAAATCAAAGACAAACCTCCCCTCTCTGGAAGGAGTAGACGCCCTAAATCTCTGTCACTAGCACAGCTCTTTAAGAGCACAGTAATTCTCCACCAAATTGAATCTTCTCTGACAATTGGCAGCACATCAGAGACAATTCACAGGCATATTTTTTCCCCTTTCCTAACAGGAAATAGGGCTTGTGTTACATTTACAGTGACCTGGAGTTCTGAGGGCAGAGTCATACCTCACCTAAACAAACAGACAGTATTTCTTCCCCGATTAAGGCAGATGGGCTGGAAGAGAGAAGCACTGTGGCCAGCTGCCCACAGCAGCCCTGCAGGTGTCAAAAAGGTGCAAACCTGCAAACACCAACACAAACATCCCCAACACAGCCCAGACACTAACAGCACTTCAGAAGGTTTGGATCTTAGTTTTCATTATAACCAAATGATTATTTTATCATTTCCCATGGACTTCTGTGTGGTTCAGACTGGGGTTCCACCACTCAAGCCATGCTGGTAGGGCAAGGGATGCTCGATGTCCCTGTTTCTGCTAAACCCCTGCTTGGAGCCTGTGGAATTTTCCCAGGAGGTTCCCACTTGCCTCTGTGGGGACAGGGAGATCATCCTAGGCTCCATTTGTAAGATAGGTAAACTCAAAACTCTGAAATGACTCAAAGGGACAATAGCGTGCAACAAATGTCACAATTGTTCAATGTCCAATTGATAGAGAACCTTCAGAAATTATAAATTACACGTTCTTGCTTGTAAGACAAATAGCATTCAGATACCATTTCATTTGGATTTCCCCCAAATATAGTACTGTTTCTTTTGCCCATAAGCAATGCCCCATTTAGCCCTTGAAAACTCAGAGAAACAAGTCAACCCTGGTGGGGAAATCTACTGATTACAAAACTCCATACCATACACGCATCACACTAAATATGCACATGAAAAGCAGAAGTGAGAAGTCCAGTTTCACTCCCATACACTCAAAACATCCAAGGCACCATAAAAATCTGCACCCTTCACAAAAATCTGTATGCTTCATAAATATCTGCATGCTTCAGCTGCTTGCAGGCAATGTACTACCAAAAACCTGACTCAGCTCAGCAGCACCCACTTCCCTGACACACAGGAGCTTTGCATTAGATCCTTGATTTCCCCTAGTGCAGAAACTTTAGGGCTGAAGGCAGTAAGTCTCTCAACCTCACAGATTTTCAGCTTTGCCGGACACCATGAAGAAGCAAGGACTCTGCAGCTTCTCTCCTGCAGGTCTTTGGCCCTATGGTAATAAGGGAGTCAGGCAACAGTTGAAAGCAGACAAAAAGTGTATACTGGGCTTTTGAGAGTCAGCAAAAGCCTAGCTTTTTGGAAAAAAAAAAACAACAACAAAAAAAAACCCCACAGGATAGCGGAAGGAGAAGAGAAATCCAAAGTGGGATAAATATCTTTAGCAGAATATATTCTCTTAGGGAGCAGCAGAGCGACAGGCGAGGGAGCAATACTGCTGGAATGACTTGTTTTAAGCTGTTGTTTTGGCTTTGTCAACACAACCACAAGTCCGGTCATGTTAAGAACAGACCTCTCTCTCTCTCCAGCTATTTCCAGGAATCGGCCATCACCAGCTGACAGGAGAACAGCCTCAGCACTGTGGCAGGCGAGTCTCAGTAGGTATGAGGTTCTTGGTTCATTATTTTTGCAAGGGAAACAGCTGTTGACCTCAGGATTTGCAGTGCAACTCATTGTCATGGCACTGAATGGAGCTATTTAGGATGATCATATCTGTTTGCAGTAGCAGTTATGAAACATCCCCTACGTGTTTCACTGTTAGGTGGAAAAGCAGCATGCCAGTCAGACATCACTGCTGCTCATCCATCACAACCATCCCCTTCAACGCAGCTCCTAGTCCAGTGCTGAACTTGGGAAAATAGTCGAATTTCAACCCCTTAAAACTACTTCAGGGGCCCCAAAAACTCCTGCTGAAGCTCAGAGTGAAACCCTATGCCAGCCTCAAACAAGTGAGAATTTTCTGTGACTGCGTCCTGTGGTTTCAGCTGGTTTTGCAATTAAGTTTGTGTCCTAGTTTCATTCTGAATTTCAGCTGATGCCATCTTCAGCTCAGACAAACCAGAGGCTTAAAGCAAAACTCAAGGCCGTACCAACCTCTCCTCTGAGCTAACTGTTGCCCTACTCTAGTTTTCCTCCCTCTTTTATTCTCTTCCCCATCTCATTCAGAGCAAACTGTCCTGCAAGTCCCTGTCCTCCCTGAGGACATGGAGACAGCTGCAAGCTTCTCCTTCCATATGCACACTGAGCAGAAGCTTTGTTTCCAGCCCTTGCGTGTTTCTGAGAATAAAAAGGAACTGTGTTCCCTGCCGATGAGCACCACAGAATCACAGAATGGTTGGGTTAGAAGGGACCCTACCACACATCCAGTCCCAGCTCTCAGGCTACCCAGGGCCCATCCAACCAAAGCCCTTGAGCACCACAAGGGATGGGGCACTCACAGCTTCAGGCAGCAGTGCCAGGGCCTCACTGCCCTCTGGTGAAAGAACTTCCTCACATCTAACCTAAATCTCTCCTCTCTTATTTTAAAACCATTCCCCCTTGTTTAATCGCTATCTATCCCTGCAAAAAGTCACTGTCACCTGTTTATAAGCTCCCTTCAGGTACTGGAAGGCTGCAGTGCGGTCTCCCCAGAACCTTCTCTTCTCCAGGCTGAAGGCGGCCAACTCACAGCCTGTCTTCATAGGAGAGATGTGAAAAGCAGTAAAGATAAACAAGCACTAAAATAAAAGAGAGTGGTCAAGTGCATGCTGAAGGGCTTCAGAGCTTTCCAGGAGTCCAAAGCCACAAAGCTGAAATCTGGCCTAACGTTGACAAAGCAGGGGTCACGAGAGGAGGCCGCACGCTCGTGCTGAAGTTATGCAGATGCAGTTATATGCTTTTGTTTTCACAGTTAAACGTGTAGCCTCCATCTGTGTAAACAAGGAGCAGAGCAAGCTGACATTGCAGGGAAAATACAGTAGAGAGAAAGAGCTGAGCAGGTCTTGGCTACAGAGCAAAGAAACTCAATGGGATTAGGGCTCCAACTCAGATGTGACCTCATCCTCTAAAGCACACGAAGGAAAAGAACAAACACCCTGCAAAAGGAGGAGGAAGAGGAAAGACCCTGAAAGGTACCAGCTAGGCCAGCAGTATGACCTGTGAGAACTCAACTGGATTTTAATGCAGTGGGCAGTGTGCCCAGGACTCCAGTAATGCTCTGTGTTGTACACAGTGTTTCAGAGCTCTGACATCAGGGTCCGGAGCCATCACAGCTGGAGGGAAAGCTCTGCAGGAACTCCACACTGTGCAGCCAGTAAATAAATAAACCTCAGTGCCTTCACATATTTGTAGGGGTTTTGTTATTAATGGTTAGGTGCATTAAAAAACTAACAAAAGCCACTAAGGTCCTCAGTTATATTTCCTCCACGCAATCAGTACTCATTATATATTAGCATTTCAGGGTTGGACAAGATGACCTCCAACCTACAACACTCTATGACTACCTCTCTAGAAATACATCAGTTTCTCATCTGCTCTCTCCCATCCTGCCTTGTTTTCTCCTATTCAATATTCTCTATCACTTCCTTCCTTCTCCTACAAGTTTTACAGTGACTTCCTCCTGGGCAGTTTCACACACATCTTATCTGCTAGATAAAACACTGTGTTCATTTGACATTGTAACATGACAGAAAGCACAGCAATGACAACAGAGCAGCCAGAGTCCTAAGCTGTAGCAAGTAAGAATTTGCTCAAATGCAACAGCCATGGGCACAAAAACAAGGAAACAAGCCGCTCACCTTCAGAAGGCCTTGGGTATAAAGTGAGCAATATACCCTTGCCTTCACTATCAACCCTTAAATCAGGTCTTCTAACCCTTAAATGGATCCTGGCTCCACGCCCTGCAGTCACTCCAGCACACTGCATGCAGCTGAGCTCCCCTGGGTTGGCCCTGCCTTCCCCCCCACCAGGTGCTCAACCACTGCTTCAAGCCGTGACTCAGCATTTCTGCTACAGACACATCCATGTAAAGCACAATGTGCCTCATTAAAAACTTTTCCTTCTTCTGATAACTATAACAGCTTGCCCAGCTAATGTGATTCTTAAAGAAGTGATTAAAAAAGAAATCAGATTATCAAATCCTGAGAAATCCAAGAGCATGTCGGGATCTGCGTAGACTGCAGGGCAAGAGTGCTGCACCACAGGTCTGGAATGTGTCTTTCCTAGCTGCAAGCATGGGGTCATGTGTGGCTTTCATTTTTTTAAAGCTATTAGGCAATAACAGATGCACAAAGATTTCCCCTTATCCATATAGACATACACCACTCCAATCAGATCAAGATCAGACAGTGTGGGTAGCCTGGAAGGCCAGCTACATTTTGGGCTGCATTAAAAGAGGAGTGGCCAGCAGGGAGAGGGAGGTGATCGTCCACCTCTACTCAGCTCTTGTGAGGCCCTATCTGGAGTTCTGTGTCCAGTCCTGGGGCCCCCAGTACAGGGAGGACATGGAGCTCTTAGAGAGGGTCCAGAGAAGGGCCACTAAGATGCTCAGAGGGCTGGGGCACCTTTCCTATGAGGAAAGGTTGAGAGAACTGAGCTTGTTTTGCTTGGAGAAGGCTCCAGGGAGACCTTATTGTGGCCTTCCAATATTTGAAATGAGTGTATAAACAGGAGGGAGAACAAATGTTTACAAGGGTGAATACTGATAGGACAAGGGAGAATGGTTTTAAACTGAGATGGGGAGGTTTAGATTAGATGTTAGGAGGAAGTTTTTCACACAGAGGGTGGTGAGGCACTGGAACAGGTTGCCCAAGGAGGTTGTGGGTGCCCCATCCCTGAAGGCATTCAAGGCCAGGCTGGATGTGGCTCTGGGCAGCCCGGTCCGGTGGCTGGTGACCCTGCACATAGCAGGGGGGTTGGAACTGGATGATCAGTGTGGTCCTTTTCAACCCAGGCCATTCTATGATTTTATGATATGATTCTATGAACAGTGAGTAACAGCAGCGATTTATGTGACCGATCTGGTACAGGCAATATACAAGGTGTAAGTAATATCCTAATGTTGCCATCTCAGTTGTCATATTATTAATAACAATCAAGAATTCAGTAGGTTCCTCTCTCATATCCCAATATTAGTATATGTAAAGAATGCACGTAAAAGTAATTGAAAAAACATGCTCATAGATTGCATACTACCAGGATTTAAGCCACCTATGGGTCTATAATCTTACCTTTATCTTTTTTCCCGTGTCCACAAAACCCAAAAACACCAAAGAAACAGTTTCAGTGAAAAATCAGAAGTCACTTTTGAAAACTTGGAAGTCAAAATCAGATAGTGTTTCACACTTCACAAATACGAGGGGTTTGTGTTGCCAGCGTACGTCTGCAAAGAACCAGCCATGTGCTTCGTTCTTTTTATACCTCTGAGCTGTGTAAACTCCTCAAAACTGAGGGCACATGTCACTTACACTGACGTGCAAATCATTACTGCTTTGTCTGCCAGGAAATCTGTGTAAACCAATGCTGAGTACAGGTTCATTCTATTGACATTTTCACCAACGAGTAAATTGGAAGGTTATGCTGTTGACATACCAGATGTTATGCAAACTGCTTTTCAAACCAAGGTTTCAATTTATCCCTACAAACACATAAATTAGACACAAATGGTGTATGAATTTATTTTATTTAAATATGGTAAATCACCCATTTATATACATGCAATAAAAACTACTGTGTGTAAACTCTACACTTCACACAGTGTCAAAACTTCCTTTTCCACCCAGTACTTCTCATTTTCCTGAAAACAGTGTCATCTGTGTAACTATTTTCCCTCAAGACCAACTGTTCTTCATAGTAAGAACATTACACGGAAGCCTCGGTGCCTGAATTAGCACATGGCATTATCAATGGGAGCTGAGCACCCAAGTGGGAGTGAGACTACCAAGTATCTTGAAAGATATGAAGTTACGTATATATAAGACTAGTTCAGTATGCACCAACTTTAGGCACACCCAAGTTTTTAACGTGGATTGGTTCCAGTTTTGATTTAGCCTTGGTGTACTTCGACCCTTTGACTCATCTCCAATAACAGAAATAAACAAAACACTACTTGTCCAATGAGACTGTTATTTTGAACTGGTTCTCCTTTCATAGTGATGCTAATCAGGACTGACCTCATACTTACAGCCTCAACGAAGCACATGGGTTAACCTTACTGTGCTTCATTAACCTCATGACTAACGGAGAGTAGGGCCAACTCCAGCTAAGCTTACAAATGTCTTCAAGTATCTCAGCTGCATTAGTGTAAGCTTACAAATGCCTTCAAGTATCTCAGCTGCATTAGTGTACATACAGTCAACAAACGTACAGTTGAAAAGAGCATGATAGAGAGATGGCAAAAGAACAACCAGAGAAGGAATGGTCACCCATATCCGAAGATTTAGGCACACAATAAAAAGCTCCAGAAAGGAGGGAGCCCCAGAAAAAGATCCTTCCCCAGTGGTAGTCAGCCCTTAAATGGGGTCTAGGAGAGGAGGAACCTGGTTCCACCCCTTCTGGTCACACAGCTGAATTGCCTTCACCTGTGCCCCCACGGCTGACCCAGTCCTTGCCTCAGGTGATCAATCAGTGGTTCAGGCCGTGACTCAACAGTTACCATACACTGTAGGCAGAGAAAAAGGTGTTCAGTCCTTGCTCATCCAGGTCTCCCACCACCATCTTATCTCCAGGAGTATCCTGTAGTGCTAGTGAGTTCTTGCCATATTTGCAATGTATGAGTCTATTCTGGTGTAAACCAGGCAAACCAGACTCATTTCATAAATTTCTAGATGCAGAGAAATGAGACTTCTTGGAATGACAACGATGCCTTCTGCCAGTTGTCTCATCTCCTAATCAAAGTAATGTCATAACACATCAGCTTTTTTGCAGTACTTTATATGCATTCAATATGCAGATGCAGAATGTTTTCAATACACTCCAGAAAACTCCTCCAAGCTGGAAGAAGCCTTGATCAATTCAGAGCCTTCTCAACCAGCTGAGACACAGGACTGTGTCTTTCCCACTTTATAATTCTTCACTGAGCGCTCGTACTGAAATTGTTTCATAACCACATGAATTTGGAGTTTTCATTTCACCCTTGGAAGAAATGTAGAGTCTGGCACGGTGACAAGTATAACAGTGTGTAAAAGCACAATTAACTTGTGCTCCCACCCCATTTTTTTACATTTCTGAGGAAGCTCTGAGATTTCAGAGTGATTGTTTTCACTTCAGAGCCAGCAGCACACAGTCCCTTCACTTCATCTGCTGGGCACGGGCATCAGCTCTTGTCCCACAGCTGTGCCCCGGCAGTGGGCTTCCTAACCAAGAGAGAAAGGAAGAAAAATTCAAAATGGAGTTACATGTGGAACAAACACTATTAGCCGCAATAAGAACATCATAGTCCCAGTTTGAAACTGTGAAAGCGAGGTACCTGAGTGATAGGGAGAGCACGGCTGCACCTCACAGCTCATTTCAGATGTGTGTCACTCCTGGAGCCCAGCTCGGTCTGCTGGGTCAAGTAGAATGAGATGAAAAGTGTGCTCCTATATTTTTTCCACTGGGAAACACCAACTTTGAAACTCTTCACAGAAATGTATTAGACTGGTGCTTTACCCAGTTGCTAAAAAATAAAGGAAAAAAGAAAAAAAAATCAGAAAAAAGAATATCTCAAAGCTGCAGAAACATTTGCAGGTTTGGGGCAAATTATTTTTTCTTTGTATAACCAACTTTTCACACTAAGGACCCCAGAGAATAAAGATCAGACACAAATTTTCGATAGGATTGGGTTAGAATATCTCAGAAGATTTCAGCATCTGGTTTGCCAAGTATTCTGAGATCCTGAATTCTCAAATCATCATGGTAAAAGAAAGATGGGTGAAAAGAAAATGGTTTCAAACACCTCATACTGATATATCAATAGTGAAAATTTCTATGAACTTTCGTATCTTTTTGACTTTCCAAAGGTGACTTTGTTAAAGCAGCATTAAATGTAAGTGCTCTCAGAATATTGCCCTTCTATCTGGCTGATTTGTTGTATGGGGGTCAGACTGGTGGGTGAAATCAGTAGTTTCGGAATGAAGGAGCCATTTTAGTAGTTTAAGGATGTCAGATGAGCAAGGCAGAGGTTATCTGTGCTGAACCTGGATGCTCCATCCAACCACTGCTATGAATGTGGCTCTATGGTGGCTCTGGTTTGCTGCCACTTGCCTCCAAATGACAGTATGTGGAACATCTCACCTTGCTCCTGATGACAGCAGACCCTCCCAGCTCTCTGTCACCTTCCAATATATCTAAGCAATGCTCTGTTTTCCCTTTCTTCACCCTTTTACTACCCTTTCTTGGCAGCTGCAGGCAGATATCTCACCAACTAGTGCTAGTGCAAGCGAGAGGTGCTTTAAGGCCCTAATAGTCTTAAGGCAAAACACAACCCCAGAGTTCATCTGTCTTAAATTCTCCTGAAGTTTGTTTTAGATACCACTGACTTCTAGGGGAAAATAATTTAAACTGATATCAAGCAGACAGCCACTTCTGAACTGCCTTCGCTCAGATCATGGATGGCACGAGGCACCAGGCAGGTTTCAGATTTCCAGCAGCAGTCAATAGCACTACATATGCTTTTCCCTTACCACCAACACCATAAAGACATTCTGCCAGACATAATCATCTCTAACCAGCCTGGCAACTTAGAAGCTATCCTAAGCACTTGGTTTGAAGAGTCTGGCTGTTAAAAGAGGAGCAGTCAGCTGCAGGAATGGATAAAATTGCATTGAAAAGCAGAACAAAACAACACCATGCCAAGGCTTTGATAACTCTTTTTCGCAAGCCCACAGCCAGCTCTGTGCAGGGCTTAAAGACTATTTAAATAAATAAATAGATATGTAAAAGTATTCCGCCACTCCTAACAGTTGCAGTAGTCACAGATTTAAAGCACCGCACACTTGATACCCACAGGAAAGGGAAGGGGATGGGGTGGGTTTTATGTCATGAGGTTTTGTTCTGTACATTCTGACTTTTTTTTTTTTTTTTTTTAATCAGTTGTTCATTTTTAACGGAGTTATACCAAAACACCCTCAAGATCTGCAGTAGTTTGCACCTGTGGTTAGCAGGCCAAATAGTAGCATGTTTTGTTTTCCATGTAGCATTAGAGATGAGAGGGCAAGAGCATGGCTTGGTTTTACAAGACTTGGAGGGGCACTTAGGGCCCACACAGCCCGTTTGGCTGCCTAAAGCCTCCTCTGGTCATGAAGTAATGTGGAAGGCTTGTAATAACAGCTGGTGACCAACACATATGTATTTTTTCATTAACCACTTTAAAGTTACTTCAAATTCTATAAGGTTTTTACTTAAAATTTAAAGAAATATTAAATTAAGACAAACAATTACATGCAAAAAAAGGAGGTAAAACTTCTCATGCAACCGAAGAAGCAAGGCAGACAGCTTTTCAGTTCACACGCTTCCTAAGGACAGTTTGTTTTGGATACACTCAAACAACCTTTACAAATATTTTTGCTGAATGTTTTTAGAATTGTCAGAAAACAAAAATAGTCCATTATTCACATAGCTCTGCTAGTAAGTTCCGTGATTACAAAGGACACAACTCACGTGTCCTACAACAGCTGTATTTCATCTAATTCACCTAGTTCAACTTTGGTTTCCTATTGGTTTGGCAACCCTGAAGGTCCAGAATATGTTGTGGATAACATTAGGCACGAGAACACAGGTAGAGTTTAGGCTGCCTGAAAACAGCCTTGAATTCACAGAAATTTTCCATCTGCTGCTGCCCTTCCAGGAATGGTGCCACTCTACTCTTCCTCTTCCTTCCCTTTCACCAAGAACTGTTTTCAAACAGCAGATGGGCTCTGCAAATGACACTGAAATGCGTACATGCATCACAGTAGTGCTAAGGAATAAGACAGGGCTGATATCAGATGAAGGGAAAGAGAAGTGCACCAAGGAAAAAAACTCAGGAGTGATGAGTCAACTAACTCCTCAGAAAGACAGCAATGAGATGAGATGCTCTGGTGTCAAGAGGAGACATGATTCATAGCAAAATTCACATGAAATATGAACCCAGGACCCAGTGTTCTCTGCCATCTCTGGGGATGACAGCGTGCTCATGAGGGTTTCACCAGGAGGAAACTCAGCTCGATGTACGTGGTCACCTCTTTCCTGGAATGCATGGCTGTCATTCATCAGGAAACAGAAGAGGAACTAAATATGACTATCCAAAATCTGTGCTTTCTCATAAACCTTTTATGCAGTTGTGTACTTAAATCCAAACTCAGCTATGGAGCTTGCTTTGTGACTTACATTCAGTATCTGTGACCATCACTGTTTGTCCCAAACTGCTCCTTTGCAGTAATGACTGCTGTAACACTGAAGGCTGAATCATGCTCTGCTCAAGGAGCCCAGTACCTAAATGCAGGGCAAGAGAGAGATAGAAACAAACAAACAAGAAATAAGAGAGATCTGTGAGACAATCATGGGAAGCAGTAATCTCAGCACATCATGTTCCCCAGCACTGACAACCCTTTCTATAAGCATCATGGCAAAGGAAAAGTTTCATTCTCTTACACAAAAAAATAATCTATATTTTGAATGTTTTGTTATAAATTTGTTTTGATCATTCACGTGATCTCTGAGTTGAGAACAAACATAGGTTATCTTAACATACAAATAACTTTATCTTCTGGCTTGGTCTCCCAAGCAATTTTATAATACACACACACACACACACACACACACGTTTAATCGTATGCTTTAAATGCACTGGTATTCATGCTGTGTCTGATCCTCATTATGAAAATACATCTTCTGGGTAGAATAGATGTTTTTATAGGACACAGTTTTACTTCTGGTTATGGACATCATCCTGTAACTGTTGCTAGCTTGTGAGGTTACAAGTCTGTGCTATATCTGCATTAGGAAGAAAGATCTTTCATATATGAAAATAAAGTGAATAAAAGACAAAGAAACATTAGATGATCTCTCAGATCATCCAGCTCTCAGCTGTACTCGGTGGAAATAATCCAAATAATGTCAGTAGAGGCAAGTACTAAATATAGACTGATGGTCTGGAGGTACTGACATATTTGATTTACACTGCGGAACTGTAACTTTTGAAGTTCTTTGAGATATTTGGATGCAAAGTCCAGTTAAAGTCAGGCTTTGTGTCTCTGTCTGTCACTACAAGACAGTGTGACTCAGTCTGTGTTCCCATACACAGGAAGGACAGATAGACTGGCCACAGAGGAAGGGGAGAGTTTAATCCATTCACCACTGTTCTCTTCCAAGCAGGGAGTGGAATTATGGAGGAGGAAACAAGGCCAACCTCAGCTCAGCTTGTTGGCAAGAGCAGCTTAGGCTGTGTGGGGTAGGAGAAGGGAAGGCAAAGAGGCCTCCTGAGGTTTAATGGCCAGCAGCAAAATAGTGGCCTCCCTCAAACTGGAGGAAGCAGGGAGGAGTGTGATTCCAAGAGGTACCGAATTTCCCGCTCAGTTTAGCCAAAGGGTGATGCAGTTTGCATGCTGCCTACTGCCCTGGGAGATGCCTGTGATCCTAACTTCATGCAGAGAGATACAAAGGCACCTGGTATTTTAAAACAAAGGTCTGTAGGCAGGTATAGATCTGAAACTTCCATGTGGCACCTTGGCATGCATGGACATTATTTTTAAGAAGCTTCAAGCAGTGGCTCCCAGGAGGAGATTCTTAAGCTCCATCCCCATTATGGAAGATTTTTGTTTACCCTCCAAAACCTGTAGCTCAATGCACAGAGCCATTTGCCACTAGGTCACTTGTTCAAAATCTGTCATGAATAAAGTGTTTACTACTTAATAACAACAATTAACTACTTAAAAACAAGAGTTTGGTGGCTGAAATCAGCTGCCTGCTGCATTGATTCAGACCCCATTGGGGCACGCTTGAAAAACCTACGTAAAAACCTCCCTGCTCTACAAGACCTATCAGCACAGCAGCCCACATGCAGTGCCAGCAGTGCTGTACCACCAGCGTTGCCCAAAGCAGGCTAGGAAACGATTGTCTGACCACTGCTTCCCCGAGGACCTCCAGGGAAATGAGATGTATCTCATGAGCTTCTCAATCAGCAAAAACTGGAACAAAAACAAATAAAACAGTTGGTGGTCTCAACAGTGTTTCTTGAGGGCAGTCACCCATGTTATAAAAGCTTTCCTTGTGATGGGCACTAATTGTTCCCCCTTGTTAATGCTCTTAGCAAAGAAGTCAGCAATGAAATTGCAGTGGAGAGTAAAGGTCAGACAGACAGAAGTACTTGGATTCCTTGCCTCACATAAAAGGAGCCTGAACTTCCACTGCAACCAATGTGAACGTTGATGCCTGTGTAGCAACCAGGACCTGGACACACCTGACCACATTTAATCACTGCAGTGATTGTCAAAATGTTGCTGTTTGAAATTTGTCTGCAAAGGTGGGGAAAACAAGCATCTCCAGAAGTTCGCTCAGAACTTTCGTGGAACACTCAGCTCCCCTGAAGGGGTTCATCTCAGTCATTAATCGGAGAGAAAGAACTGGAAATCTGCCTTCCAACTCTAATACCTCCAAAAATTGGCCAAAATGGGTAGTCTTGGTGAACGGGTGAATCTTGGCCTGTGTATCCAAGTCACCTTGTGTACCGGCTCTGATGGCAGGACCTCTCTCAACTCATGCTAGTCACCTCAATGTCAATCTCTAGTCCAAGCTGCTCACTGTGGGGAGGCATCTCTCCACTGATTGAGATGGATGCTTCACTCGGATTTGAAGCTTCAGGCTTCAGCCACACAGTTGTCAGGTCAGAGTTAGAGAGCAGTACGGGTCCTTTGTTGTATGGCTGCAACAGGACCGCCAGCTTTGCTTCTCCCCTTACACTGTGTGTTTCCAAGCCAAGTAATCCTAGTGTGTCAAATCACTGCTAGTATTTATTCCTGGTCCTTTTATACTGCCTTTTCATAGGGGTTCACCTGTAGTTTTCCTGTTAATTAGACCCATCTATACCAGAGCTTGTATTAGAGCAAACCAAACACAAGCCAAAATTTAATTTGTAAAACAAACATCAATGTTATCAATAGGCAGCAGGCTGAAAGAGGTACAACCCCGTCTGCCCTGAAATCAGAGAGAAATATCTAAAGCAACTTGAAAAAGGCTCCAAAACAGCACATTTTGAAAGAAACGAGATGAAAAAGATAGGCAGTCATTCTCAAACACAAGCAGTAGTTCTCTAATCACAAAGCAGGTCGCTAGAGGAGTGCTTCCCACGAGCAGTACATCTGTGGTTATGCAAACCTTATAGGCACAGTTCCTATTACAAGCTAACATCAATATTTTCATTGCTAGCAAGTTCAGTGCAAATATGTGTCTTTGTCAGTAAAACTTAGAACATTTTAATCACATTTCAAATCTTATTTTCATTAATTAGCACATATAGCTTCACTTTTAAAAATCAAGATTTTTAAAAAGAATGAACAGTTGTAGAAGACACAGTTTCTCTGTTTAAATATGCATTCTGATGCCCATATCCATCAGAATAGATTGTAGGTATTAAGATATCTCAAATGTCTCCTTGGAGACACCCTCAAAATCTTAAATTTAAGGAGTTCCAGGTAGATTCAAACCTTGCTCCCAGGTGGGGATCCAGCAAAAGGTTCTCATTATATGAGGATGCTGCGAGGTTTGATGTCCTAGTGAGCAGAAGGTGATTTTTGGTGGGCAATGGATTCAACCTTCCAGATCATGCTGCAGCTCATCGCATCAGAGCTGCAATCCCAGGTCTTATTCCTCTGTTTCTGGAGGTGGTTATGTAATCGGAAAATCTTCAGGTATGCAAGAGTTACCAATGGGATATGTCGTATCAGAGGACATCTCTGGAGGTTACAAAGAAAAAGAAAATCAAAATAGTTCAATTATACATAACAAAACTTGTAATATATTTCCTAAGAAAATATGTGATTTTAGTGGCAACTTTCCTATGCAATATTTCAATGCTCAGGAATGTCAGAAGTTAAAAAGTCACCATTTCAAAATAAACGGTGGTATTTCAATGGAAAATGTTGGCTTCTATTCACTTGAACATCACTGATTCTTGGGAATGTTTCACCCTACAATAGTTTTCAGTACGTTAGTCAGTTCTAGCTACTGCTCTCAAAAGGAGGGTAAAGGGGAAGGGGAAAATCCTTAGCAGAGCAAGCAGGGTTTAGGATGACAGGAGCTTTTCAGTGCAGAGTAGGAAGGTGAGTTTGTGTAGGATCCACTCTGCCCAACCCGTCTCTCTCTTGACTTTAGCTTGGAGCAAGCATCAGATCCCAATGTAAACTTTCCCATCTGTGTTATTCTATTAACTGAAAGGGAAAGGGATTAGCATGTGTACTTGTCACATCTTTTGACCTGCTGCATACTGAGACCGAAGGTAATGTTAAAGCAAACAGCATTCTTCTTCCCCTGCCAGGATAAGCAGGGCATGGGGCAGTATTCTGCTCAAAGAAAAGAAAGCCAGACCACGTAACACAAAGTATGTGCCCCGTGCAAAAATAAATCTTGGAAGCTGCAGACTTCCAAAGGGTATACCTTAAACAGGGCAAGAAAAAGAGGGAAAACATCTGAGAGGAAAGTTCTCCTTGCTGCCAAGCACCAGATGGAGGAGGGCCTTCCCACAGAAATAGCTGCAGAAACCACTGCCAGGCAAGGAGGTCCCGCTCATCCTGCTGCTAACAGCATAGTGGATGAGAATATACTACTCTGATAAAAACACTTGCTCCAGAGAAGGGAGCTGGAATGTGGTACTGTGCTTTATAGTGTGACAGAGCCCAGCCTCTATCCCTGAAAGGAGTGTACAGTTTGGAAGGTTAATATGGCTTGGGTTTCATTCTTCCTTTTCTTATAGAATCCATTTTCTTCCTTAATGTAAGTTTAAAGAGCACATGTGCACACACAGGCATGCATAATGGCAACAATAATCTGCTTTTCTTCTCCCTTCCCCTTTTATTTCCACAAGGCCTTTCCTGTGACTGGGATAAGATGAAGTGTTGGATGGTGACAGTGATGGAGAACATGTTTAGGTATAGAGGGTTGGCCAAATGAAGCCAGGCATCAAAAATCTTTTTCAAGTGTTTCAGTTAACTTGGCACTAAATTATTCATAGAAAAGAAAAACTGAGGGCTTTCCACTCCTGCTTGTCCTAGATGTTCCCGGTTCCTTTGTTAAATCAATAGAAGTGCATGCAGTTGGTCAAAGAAGAAAACAAATGCAGCACCTCCAGGATGATCCGGGCAGTTCAGCAATGGGAAAAAAGGCAATTAGCGGTATTGCTGTCACAGAGAGCCAAATGAATGGGACAGGATGTGCTGGGTACAGTGTGCTCAGGAAACAGGCTCTTCCAAGAAGGCTTCAGGTACGCCCTGATGTTCCCAACATTTGAATGAGAGCCACTGTAACAATTACGGCCAAAGGCTGAGCATCCGATGTCAACAAAGATAGTTAATAGAAAGTATTAACCATAACTAAAACACAGTTCCACCTTGGGATCATTTTCCCTCATCAGAGTGCAAGAAGGGTATCAGCAAATCAGGGTGAGTCCAGAAGTGGGCTACTGAGACAACTGAACAGATGAGGGAGGTGAATTTGTTCAGCCTGGAGAAGAGGATGTTAAAAGAGGGGATCCTAACTGTACCTTCTACCAAGGCAATGGATGATTACAAAGGCGGCAGCATCCAACTTTTCTCAGATAAATACAGCAACAATGATGAGAGGCAACAATCACTAGTTGCAGCAAAACTAATTCCAGTTCCACTTAAAAAAAAAGAATCACAAAGTGTACAGCTAAGCGCTCCAGCAGGCTGCAGAGCAAAATACCCAACACTGGGGATATTTAAAACCTCACAGAACATGGTGCAGCAACCTAAGCAGCCTTTTGAAGTTGGCCCTTTTTTAAGCAGGGGCCCAGACCAGAGGCTCTGTAAAGGCCAGTCCCAATCTTGGTCAGTCCATGACTCTGAGAATACCAGTTACATTTTTGCAGTGATGTAGACATTCCCTTTCAGAAATCCCCATCTCCTATCTCATCCACAATGCCACCCTCTGATTTAAACTCTCACTCCCACAAAATAAAGGACAGAATAAAACATAACTGAAAATACGATCTGTACCACCTGCCATCTGTGACTTCATTGCAGGTCTTTCCATTCCCTGTGAACTCTGTCGTTCTCCCCATATTTTATCTCTATGGGACAAACAGGTCAAGAAGACAGTGCTGTACTAGGAAACACACAGCTACACAAACACACAGCCCTGTTTATGGATGCCCAAGTCCACTTCTGCATGCTGCTTGCACTGTCACCTCAGGAAGTGAATAAACCTCACTCCCTTCCTCAGCTGTCTCTATGCCAGGGGCACGGATGCACACTGTGGACATAAAGCAGCTTTGCTACTTTTATTTCTCCAGGAAAAAAAAAAAAAAAAGTGTAACTATACTGTCAAAAAAAATACCCTTAAAACCTGATGCATCTGCTCTCGCTAGAAGAACCATAATGGTAGAGGGTCTATAGAGGGGACAGCTCAGGATGGACAACCTCCCCAAAGCAACAAGTAGTGGTATCAAAACAAGTCTAGCAGGGTATGCCAAAGAGGGACATCATGATTTCTCCTTGAACTCAGTCTAAATAAGATGGGAAATGTTTCCCCATGCTTTGCAAAGTCTTAGGCAAACGTGGGCTAAAGTTACAGGGAAATTCAAGAGAGATGCAGTCAGCAATATGAAGCTTCTCCTGTGCTAGGTGGCAGTGGATGAGATCAGAGGGGCTAACACTGAGATTCCTCAGTGGTCATAAGGGTGTTCCCAGAGCAGGTATGAACCCCTCTCAGAACAGATTACTGAACCAACGCTTACACCTGTCTGTGTTATTAAATACAGGCATTTAAATGAAGTGATTCGGGATGTTTACAGGGCATAAATATGAGCTAAACAAAGAATATACTTCTGGGAGGCTATGCAGGATGGGTCATTGCTTTGCTGAAAATAAGCACTCTCACTCTTTGGTGGATTTACTGTTTTCCCTGTACATGATTGGAAGGATTCAGACTGTCAGTACAAGGCAGCAGCGCTGCAAACTGCCCCATACAGCCCCTCTCCTTTCTCATTTTCTCCTCTCAGACTCTCCTTACTGACTTTGTATTACAACCTAATGATGGATCCCTGAGGTTGATCACACATGCATGATAACTTTTATTAATAACTAACATTATTAATATTATTTTCACATTCCTTGTGTATGTATTCACAGCCTTGCTGCTGCTGTGCTGTACAACACCAACCACAGAAATAAAGCACGCAGAAAGCCGATCTGCTGAAGACAGTGGGATGAGCTGTGCTTTACCAACACTGCTTCAGCGCACGCTTATAGTAAGGCACACCTACCTTGCAATGGCCATGCAGGATGTTTGTGACACAATTAGATATTGTTCTTCTGAGTCCCAAATTAATTTCACGGACACTCAGACTCTGTTCATCGACAGTCTGCAACGGAAAAGTCACAAGATGGAAATTCAATTAATTGGAGATGCCATCAGAACTCCATTCTCACGGCAGTCGCACTCATGTCTTCGGATGATAAATCAGACCTGTGCTTACCGAGTGAGCACCGCTTACTTCCACTTGAGAGGAGCAATCTATCCCTAACTCTAAAGTATGAACAGTAACCTATGCCTAACACTAAAAGACTACGAGTAACCTATGCCTAACTCTCAAATAACAACGGTAACCTATGCCTAACGCTACAATACTAAAAGTAACCTATGCCTAACTCTAAAAAACGAACAAGAATCTACTCCTAACACTAAAACTAAACACTAAAATCAACAACAAAAACAAGAACTGAAATGTAACTCCTGCAGCATTTAAATGGGAAGGGGAGCTCGCACAACTTGGCTCCAGAGGAAGCTCGGAGGAGGAGCAGAT